>JAYKAV010003032.1:2271167-2757703 GCA_035582835.1 Phoebastria nigripes
GGGGGGGGGGGGGGGGGGGGGGGGTGTAAAGCAAGAGGGCATCCGTGTGCCCGTGTCAGTGCAGTTATTTGTACGTTAGTATTTTACTGCGTGTGGTTGGTTTAACGGGCGTGTGGGCTCGCTCAGTTCCTCGGGTGTGACAGATGCTTTGTAGAGGGGGAAAAAGGCCGCGGTGGCAGCGCCCGGAGCCCGCCCGGGTGCGCGGGGAGAGCCCGGCGAGGCAGCCCCGCGGAGAGCCCCGCCAAGGCAGCGCAGCCCGGCTTCCTCGGAGCTTTAAGTTGGGGCTCCAAGAAAGGAGGCAGAATTAGCCAAACAAGATAATGAAGGTTGCTCATAATGGTTTTTACTGTGGGGAAAATTAACCAGTTGCTAATAATTGTATGGTCTCTAGGCCAGACGGTCCCTTTGATAAGTTAACATGTACTCCCTTTATGCTCCTGGTAGGGGGTAAACAAATGCCTGAACAAATACAAATACACATAAACACAAATGTGGAGAATAGCAGTATATGTCTTAGATCCAGATAATAAGTGTGGGTATTGTTATTTAGATGGCGCATACTGGGACACTTATCTTTTAGTACACTCCATTTTCTAACTGAATGCAGTGCTAATCGTGGGATTGAAAGCTATTGTAATTGTGTACCCATCTAAATGCTGACAAGAATATACAATTACATTGTTTGGAATTGAGTTTAATGTTCTCTGAATTTTATTAGCATTTATATTTACTTATGCATTAAAATTCTACACAAAGAGAGGTCAGAATACAAGAGTTATAGACATAAATATCAGACCCATCCACACCCTCACTGCATTTTTCCTGAAAATACTGAACAAATGTATTTTATTTTATTTTATTTTTAAAGGAAGTGATAGAATCTGAAATGAGCAAATAATGGGTTTCCATTCTAAGCAATGCCTTTTCTCCCTCTGGATTTTGCAATCTTTTAAAGCTTTTTTCATACCCAACTTTTTATTATTATTTATAATGTGCGTGTTACTGGAAAATCTTTCCACAGTATGCTTACCACCACACGATGTTTAAACACACATTATAAAGTGGATGTAATTGTAAACACTCAGAGGGATATAATTACATGTAGCAGATTTAGGAGCTAATTCTTTGCCTCTCTCTCTCTCTCTCTTTACTCTGCATTTTATCAACATAATTATTTTTTGACTGCAGACTAACACCCAGAAATTGACAGGCATCCATTATAGGCAGCAACTTGTTCACCAAATTGAAAAACAATGAACTGCGGGTTTATATGTGGCCATTGTCATACAGAATTACCGGGGCTTTGTTCCACAAGAGGAAAAAGCTAATGGTTTTGAAACAGCAGGTGACAAAGAACATTCTTTTTTTTTTTTCCTTCCCCCCCCCCTCCCCTCTTATCAGTTTGTTGATGAAGTCATTACGAACTGGGGCCCAGAATAGGGTTGGCCTTATTTTTAGCAGATAGACTTTTAATGAGTTGTATTGTGGAGACAGTCATGTTGATTTGCTTACATTTTTTTTCCCCCCCTTCACTCAGAAACTCCCAGTATTGAAAAGCTACTATCAAAGGACTGGAAAGACAAGCTTCTTGCCATGGGATCAGGGAACTTTGGAGAAATAAAAGGTAACGCTGTTTCTGTGCTAAAGCAAATTGAGAATAAATACACAGATATCACTGGCTTTATGGAACTTTGTTTGTTTGTTCCTCTTCCCCTCCCCTTGAAACATTGTAATTTGGGGCTTAAATGAAATGTATGCTCTCCATCTGTGATAATATAAATAAATGAAATGGTATATTGCCCTAAGTGAGTGAACTTACATAAAGCTTTTGTTGCATATATCGTTCTGTGTTAGAAGAGGACACATCCTATTGCTGGATTGGAAAAAAAAGTCAATTCACATATCAAACACAGGCTTATGTAGTATCAGAGTATAGCAGAGCTCAGCTGCTGAAATCTGAGGGTCATCAGAAGTCCTTGTTAATTTTTGGACAGATTTTGATGATGTAGATTTTTTTTTTTACTTTTCTGTGTGTAGGAAAAAAAAAAAAAGAGCAAAGTTTGTGTAATGATACCTCTAGGTACTGAAATTAGCCAGTGCAGATTTTAAAAGACAGCGTACAACATCTGTGCACTAAAGCATGTTCTTTTAAAGCTGTACTCCAGAAGGAAAATGACAAAATTTGACCACTCTCCAGCAGCAGTAGCTTCTGCTTTGCCAAGATATTTCCCCATTTTATATATGTGAGGTCATTTTAGGGAACCTGTAGTTGTTTGTTTTCATGTAATTTAATATTTTTATAATTCTTCCTCAGTGATTGTGATGAGGAGCTGACTCAAAATACATGTGCGTCAAAAATTTTAGTTTCCAGAGCAGCCATTATCACTCTGAAAAGAAACAGTGACTTCGATTCTTCTCCCATTTAGATCAGTGTACATCTGGAGTAGCAAAATCAAAGCCAATGTTGTTTTGGAAATGTGAAAGTAGAATGAGATTAAAATTAAACCCTTCTTTTATGTTTATAAACTAGATTTCATTTCTCTCCATTATTTTTTGTTTGCTTACTAATGTTGTCCCTGATACCGAGATCCTCATTCAGGCAGGCTCGCAAACCTCGTGCCTGACAGGTTTAAGGACCTTCTGCGCAAGAGATGGGCAGTGTTTAGTAAAGAATACAACACGATGTGCTCTGAGAGGTTAATGTATTGGTACATGTGCAAAGATAGTGTTATTATAATCATATGTGCCTTCCAGCTTGTCACCGATAAGCCACTGGCATTAGTTTGCGCTAGTCCACTGACTTACACAAGTAGGAAAGTATGCCACTTGCTTCCCCGAGCTTCTCCCTGAGAGGCTGTAATTCAAAAATATGTATTCGTTACATATGTAGAATAACTTTAAAACAGAATATAATGCTTTGGCCCTAAATAGGCTGTGATATTATTATTATTGTTATAACAGAGGGCCAAACCCTGGGTTCTTTTTTCCCACTGAGCACGTTTTCTCCATGTGCGTAAAGCAACAGGTCATAAAGAGGTAGGGTAGCCACTGGGCATATCTGTGAGTTCTGTTTTTTAAAAGCATATTGTTTTAAAAATAACATCATCGTCTGCCATGAACTGATGAATCTTTAAGATGTTTCAGGCCCAAAGTACACAGGCGGCTTTCATACCCACTTTTGGGTGTGTAGTTCAGCAGTTCTTGCATGTTGCCTGGAGCCTCTTTAACTCTTGATATGCTGGAGCCTTTAGAAGGACTCCCAGCGATTCTCCTCTGCCTTTGGACTCGGTAAAGCTGCTCTGAAAAGTGCTGCGCACTGAGAAGGCGGTCTGTTCCCAGTCCTTATGATGTTGTTCTGTTGGAGGGCAATCTTTTTTCTCCCTTCCTCTCTTTCCTTTTCACAAGTTAAACTTGAAAGCTGCAGCAGCAGCTATATGCTAGCACGAAAGAAATTCAACAGTCCTTTCAGTCTTGCCCGGGGGGAGGATGGGGAGCAAGCACAGCCTCAAAGAAGAGTTTTCTTTGCTTTAATTTTTGTTTTTTAGCTTCATATTTTGAACACAAGTCGAGTTATTGTTCTGTAGCTCTGTTCAAAAGCCTCACATCTGAGGCTTTTTAGTGCAACTGTGGTTCTATGGTTGGGGGCATGGTTATTAGGTGTTTGGATCAGGTTTGGCAGTAAGCTGTGAAAACAGGCACTGGTTTATTTTTCCTACTGACTGCCGTGACAGTTGCAATTATTGTCCATTGTTCCTAGGTGGCTAGAAAGGAGGGAGGATACAATAGAGCATTGCCCTCTGGGGGTAAATGAATTTGACTTACAGGTTCTTGGGGGGTCAGGCAGGCTGATTATTTAGTGCCCAGGAATGCAGTTTTCATGGCACCGCCAGCCATGAGCGACCAACAAACAATGGCTCAGCTGTATTGCAGCTGTATTTAGTGAGGCAACATGAAAGGTGTGCAAGTTGAGCTGTTTTATACTCACGTATGYGGGTACAAACACACATATATTATGCTAGGAAATGTTGGTTTTGTCCTTCTAGAGGAACGTAGAGTTATTAAGTTTTCCAGTTGTGATTTTTTAATTAACTTCTCTCTATATTTGGCTTGGCAGCTGCATTTTTTTTTCCTCATTTCTCTATTAGTGATATTTGGAAACCCCGCACAAGTAGTGTCTTATTATTAATACACCCTGGAATGTGGACAGCACTAGAAGCTGTACTGCCCAACTGTCTTATGCACTGAATAGTTTTTTCCATTTAACTGTTCAAAATTTCATTGTGTTTTTCATTAGATCTGGGGGAGTTTTAGTACGTCATGTGCTAAAGTCTCAGCACTAGGCTACATATTGTTAATGCCCAAGTCTGTGTTATTACTGTTGAGTTTTATTCTCTGGGAGAGATTAAAAGAAAGGGAGATGAAGCGGAAGACTTTATTTTCTATTAGTGTTATTTCTTTTAAGTTAGAAAGCAGTAATATTTTATTAAAGATAGGGGAGTTGGTGAACGGCTGGAAGTCGCCAGACTCCTGTGTTTTGTATTTAGTTGTTTCTCTTACTTGCCGCCTTACTTTCGGCAGCTACTTTAAGCCCCCCTTTCTTCATCTGCATGCCTGTAAAATGGGAGAACCATCACTGAGTATCTGCAGAGGTCTAGCTGCAAACTTCAAGATCACAGTTAGAAGGATCTACATACATCCAGTTACTCATGGAAAAGGAAATGTAACATTTCATTCCAGGGCTTGACTGAAAGGTACTGCAAGGGAGTACTCTTAAAATGGGGCAAAATCTAGAACCTGTCGTATCTGTAGAAATTTTAACTCAAATGCCTCTGTTTACAGAGGTAGTGTGGGGCTAAATAAATAATAAAAGTTTGGCACTGGAGATTTCTTAAGAAATTTTGTTTTGAAATCCATGGAATTTTTACTCTGTTCAAAACAAGTCAGTCTATAGTAAAACCCACAAAACATGCTGTTAAATTGAAGTATTTTAAAATAAAGCTGTAAAACTATGTATTGAATTGGTTAAAGCCTGTTCAAACTTACTTATATCCATCATATTCAAGAACAGGGCTCAAAAGACCTCTGGATTATTCATGGATAATGCAGTTTATTGGATTCAGTGGAGCAGAGAGAACTTCAGGTCTCAAACCGATCATCTACAGGAAGGAGATACCCCTTTCTGCTTTCAGCATAGCCGCCTGATACCTGTGCGTTGCAGGGTGAAAGTGGTTGCTTTCCTCCAAAGCAATGTTACCGACTGCAGCAGATGCAGCATGTAGGGTGGACCATGGATAGGAAAAGGTGTAAGAAGTTTATTTCCATACTCTTCAATGTCAGTGGCCGGCCCTATACTTAGAAAATTAACATGAAACTTCTGTTTGACTGGTGTTGGGCCTCCTCTGAGCAGACTTCAGGGAACAGTGCTGGCCCCCCAGGTGGCCAGGTGCATCATGAGGGGCACAGTCTTGCTAACGCTGATGTGAGTGAGGCAGCTTTAACCATGRTGAGAACTCTTTCTAAAACTTCCTGGGTGTACACAAAGCCTTTCTGCTAATCTTGTCCATCTCTCCCTTATCGAGAGTTGTCAAGAAATAATAATACATATTTTATATGTTCCCCACTTAGCTAATTTTGAATAGGTGTGTGGAACAAAAGGCTAAACTGACTTTTGTTTCTAATCTTTCTGAGTTGGTTTTCTGTTGAAGTGAAGGCATTGTTACAGTGATTGCGCCTGAATCTCTCAAGAAAGACCGGGCAAGCCTGAACGTGATATTTTTTTTGTTGTTTGAAAATCCTTCTCTATTGTACAGGTTAGTTCCTAAACAACTCAGGTGAAGTGTTTTCTGCACTTACTGTGAAAGGGATCATAATTAGAGTAAATTCAGCTCTTCGTTGTAGCCACTTAAATCTAGGTGACTCCAAAGACAGTACTGGAGTAACCACAGATTTGTGAGTGTAATTGAAAGCAAGATTAGCCTACCAATCCTAATCTTTAATGCATGATAACACAGACATTTGTTTTGTGCGAGAAACTGGGTTCCAAGTTACATGAAGTATCAGTGCAGGTATTATATCGGGCTGTGTTTGATGTGTGATAGAGCTGTGTTTGCTGAAGACTCTAATCTTGCTTATATGTTCGGAAGATAGGGCATGAGAGAGTATGCAGTGAACAGTCTTACGACTGCCAATAATGGATAAAGAGAAATAATCCATTCAGCAATACTATAGCTCATCAGAGCCCATGAATTAAAGACATATGTTATGTAGATTCAATGTATGGATTAAAACGGATAATCTGGTAGGTGACACACAGAATCTTGAGATAAGTGGGCTATGCAGATTCGGTATATGGATTGTGACGGATAATTCCATTTAAGTAATGCTGGACAAGTTGAAGACAAGTAAGCTTTGGGTAGTGCTCAGGTTATGTGCAGTAATCCAGTGAGTGACACTTTGGATTGCATAATCTGTAAACTGAAGACAAGGAAGCTGGGGATTCTGCATTTAGAATGGACAGGAGGAAGGAGGGGGAAGGGGAGAGAGGTTATTCATGGAGAATACACTGGGTTTAAACCTTTGACTAATAAAGCACAGATCCCCAGGAGATGTATGAAAGCTGCACACTTTCGTAGGAGCTGTGTGAATTTTGCATTTGCAAATTAATGGTTGAAAAATGTTTGCAAACTTGTGTCAGATGTGGACGTTTTGCATTATTTTTTGTGGATAGTATTGTATTTGGAATGGGGAGAGAAGGAGGGTGAGAAAGTCATAAGTGAAGGAGGTAAGATATATCTGGTTGTCGGCTTTTAACTGTGATAAATTCAGTATTTATTGCAACCTACTTAGTATCTTCTTCTCTGTGTTTATTTTTTGGGGGTGTTTAATAGTAGCAAATTGCTGAGAGTGAGCTTTCGTCCTTTGTTAATATTTCAAAAGTGCTGGGGGGGGGGAACCTGCCCAGTGGCACACAGGGGAACCTAAGTTTTGAGAGAAAATTCGGCAGCTGCCGAAATAGTGGAGGTTGATCACAATGCAATATGATACTCTCAGGCTGCAGAGAAGTAGACAGTGCCAACTGAGCCACACCAACGCAGAACTTCTTTCAGGCCAAATGAAAGCCTGAAATGGAGATTGTGACTGGATGGAGCTGCTCCTATTTGACCCTAGAGCGGGAGGTTAGTTGAGGGTAGTATCTGTGGAAGGAGGGTTGGAGGAATCCTTTTTAAAGCATCTAAAATGCAAAAAATGTGAATTTGTGACAAAGCAGCAAATTTGGGCTGTTCCGGATTTATATTTTTTTTATGTAAAGATAATTAATTTGATCAGAAAAAATCAGGTTCAATCAAATACAACTTTCATTTTTAAGAAATGATTATTAATAGAGAAAATAGAATAAAATTGAACTAATTAAAGTAGCAAATGCCAATAGCTTTATTTTGTTTGAACATATGGAGGTCAAACCACTATATTTAAAAATYGTCCGGAGGGTTGGATGACAAAAGGGACCTAAACCAGTTCTTCTTTGTACTAAAATTACCTGAAAGATGTGCTGATAGAGATGAATGTTGCTGAGCTACAATTACCAGTTTGTCAAAACAAAGCAAATATACATAAACATACATATTTTTTACTGTTTTTCCTGCTGCTGCATAAAATTCCAGCAGCAAATGCCATTTCTCTAGCCTAGTTCTAGCTTGTTGTCTAGACAGTAAAACAATGAATAACCTCTGAGAAATAGTCTCAATACAAATGTTGTCTATTCCTTTTGTAACCTTGACAATAAGTTACTAACCTGGTTGAATACCAAGCTTTGTTTGCAGTCTACTGTACCAAAACTTCTTCTGACAGCAAATAAAGAATACTCACTGACAACTTTTTTCCAGCATTGCGCAACCGTAATGTGCTGGTCTGTTATAGAGCAGACAGCTAAGTTTTTGTCCCCACAGAATATTAATTCTTGAGGGTAGTAATGGCAAAAGATGGTAATTCTTCATCATTTGTTTTTATTCATTCTGCAAAGTCTTCCACTGAAACCTAAAAGATTAAGACTGTCCATATGCTGAAATAAATAACTTCCTTCTAGCTTGCTGTTCTAAAAAGGACTTTTATTTGTCAAACAGAGAAGATTCATTACATAAATCTGTAGGTACAGACAAATCAGTTTGAATTCTGGGCTTTTTCTTTCCTTGTTTCTTTTTCTGGTGGCTGCGGCTTGCTGAGTAAAAAGCAGTCAGAAAGTTTTCTTTTATTATGCTGACTTCCCTTATCAATCAGATGAAGTCATTTAATTTAGCAAGGTGGGTATTTGTAAGTGATGGCCGTCATTGTGTGGTAAAGTTGGCTTAAATGCTTAATGAAAAATGCCAGTTTTTAGATGTTTATGTCCTGGCAGCTCCAAGATTTACTGGCCTGAAAAGCTATGTGCGAGTCCCTAATAAAATACTCTCTGAAGTATTGATTAGGGAAGCATCAAGGGAGTTTGCACATGTGCACAAGCACATACCCACATTCACCCACAAATACATACCGGCAAGTACATAATTTAAAGTATATACTCATTGCTTGGTAATAAACATTTGACATTTCTGTTCAAAGACAGAGGAAAGAAGATTTTAAATTCTGAACTTACCTCAGCCAGTTAGATCTGTTTATCAGACTATGTTTCCTGAAGGCACGTAACATCAGCTCCCCATTGCCTCACATATACAACTTCAGGTGACGTCAGCAGCACAGCTGTCTGTGCAGCAAGGGGAGAATACTCCTCTTTAAAATTATCATCAGGTTTTAAATAGATTTTTTTAGGGGGAGCATGACAAAGATTAGTTTGCTTTTAAGTAGAAGACGACTAGGTGGCCTCTCTATTTTACTTTCCTGATTTCCTTACTGAGCAGAGTAATACTGGGTTTGGATTTCTAATGTGACAGAGCAAAGTTAAAACTGGGGTGGGGGGAAGAAAAATAGTTGACAATGGGATGAGAATGAAACTCTCAAGCAAAGATACTTATTTTGTGTACTGCTGATATTTTTATTTATTCTTTGGATAGAATAATGTTATTGCTAGTAGGAGTTTAATTCGTCTGAGAACAGCTTAGTTAATAGACTGTTCAGTTTGCAAAACCTCCTTCTTGGCTCTTTTTCATTTTTGTATTGAAACTGTTACGTCCCTAGCTTAAAAATCACGTTGAAAAAACGCATCACTGCAGGAAATGCTTGGACATGACTCAGTTTTTAGCTGGTGTGTGGGTTGTAGTTATGTCCTCATCACACTGTTGTTGCATCAGAGCAAAGTTACACAGAAACTGTGTTGTAGCATGGTTCTGTCACTTCATTTGTTGGCTGGCATCAATAATTGCTTCATTCRTAGGGTCTCTTTAGCTAGAACCCTACCTGGTATCAAACCAGGTCAAGCAAAGATTTAATTATTTATATAACATGTATCCCTGTCAAAGTCGGTGGGGAAATTCTTGGCCTTACTGATATAGTTCTGCTGGTGACCTTAGCGAGGCCAGCAATAAAAGGGCTTACAGTGCATAAAGTTAAGAATGACTTTAGGCAGGTTTCTGAAAACTTCACGCCTCAGTTTTCTCATATATGAATAAGTAATGTATACCACTACCTTTCTACCTGCTCACAGTCTTTAAGAAGATCAATTAGCTAATGCTTTGAAATTAAAAAATGCTCTATACTGCGTGCTCTAATTATTATTATACGTCTTAACAGTATTTGAATACAGAGTACTTCAGAATATTCTTATTTCCATTTAATGGGGTTTTTTTCCCCCTACAAAGCTTTGTAGATACAGGAGGATTTTTTTTTTCTTTTGTAAACATAGTTAATGATATGAACGTAATACAATATTATTGTGTCTTCCAGGCTTTGTACTCGCACATTGTTTTCTTTGATTTTTCTTTGAAAGACAGATGCTGACAGTTCAAAAGCTATTTACGTAATTACTTTGATAGTAAACTGACTCGGGGGATAAATTTCACTGTCTGTATGGGTGTGCGTGAGTGTGCACGCGAGCACCCCTGATTGATAACAATCCTAGCAGTTTAATTGAGACATGTCAGAGGGATTGAGGAGAGCCTTGCCACGTCTCTGCCCCTTGCAGAACACGCTGGGTGCTGCGCGCCTGCGGGCAGATCCGTAGGCTGGCTGCAAGCAAACATTCTCATCGCTTGAGCATTCGCAGCAAAAGCTTAAAATGCCTGTTAAAGAAAATATTGGCTTTCCTAATTTCTCATTTACATTCTCATTCTGTCTAATAAATTATAATAAAGTATTTACTGTTTTGATCGCAAAAGCGGTTTCTCTGCCTTTTTTTTTGCTTTGGTTCTGTTTTGGGTGGATATGCCAAGGTTTCTCCTGTTCGTTTTCTCACTTTAAGTGTGTCATTTGGTCATATTGGTGTCTTCATTCTAATGTTTATTAAAATGTTACTGTCACTGCCAGTCTGAGACTGTGAATCAGAACTAAGAATGTGTAATAGTTTATTTCACATTTGAGTAAATTTCTTTTACTACTTAAACACTATTATGGATAGTGTTGATCTGAGATGAAGTTTAGGTTTGGCGATACAGAATGCCACTAATTTGAGTCTTCTTTTATTGCCATCTGCTGTGGGTGTTGCATCCACAGACATGTTTTTTTTTCTTTCCGAATCTCTTTTTGTGGTGATAGAGAATAAGCTGACGCATCTGGAAAGCATCTTTTCTTGGGCCATTCACTGTATCAACCCGTAGTGTATGCTTTGATGCTCTCTTTCCTGAGTTGTTTTGGTAAGTTGTGAAAAATCCACATTTTGCCATTACAGTGATAGAGTACAGAGAGAACAGTATGAGCACCTACAGCAATCTCCTGAAAGGCAGGTGGTCTGGTGGTTAAAAGCTTTGTTAAACATAAAATGTGCAATATCTATTTGTTGTGGATCTGACTGTAATTAAGAGTAATTTTTGAGGCAGTCATTGATGTAAGCCACTCTCCTTTTACTCCTCACTCAATACCTGTGTGAAGTGGGTCTAGCTTGCTGTCAAGTTGCACACTGCAGTAATGGGCACTTGTTTTTCCTCCCAGCCACGCTGCATGGCTAGAGTGAAAGCACTGCAACTGCACGGATACTGTGTGTAGAGCACAGGCCAGCTCCAGAGCCATTCCCAACTCTGTACTACTTGGAGCAGCTCTAAGTGAGTTTAATAACGAAGCGGCTGAAGGTAGCTGCTGGGGCTGGTGACTTATCCTCACTGCGGTTTGCACCGCCTCCCAAGTTCTAGCAGTGTTAGCAGCTGCAGGGATAGTTCATTAATTCCCGAGTAGCATAATTTAAGCAACGATCTTTATGAGGTTGGTGTTGTAGTTACTTGAAACACTGACACGTTTTGCCCTGTAAGCTACAGAATTCTTAAAATGGAAATCCCTTAGCTGCCAAGACACTTCACACAATGATAAAGGTTTAGATCTCATGCGGGTTAACAGAGAGAAAATAGTGACGATAGGACAGAAGTCCACCATCCTTGCCTACCCACAATCTACAGCATCTAGGACGGGATACAAAAATGGCAACTGGTGCTCTAACTCTGCATTGCGTTTTAATACACCGGAAGAAATTCCTATCAGTGAACGTACTTATGTAGCAACCAAGCTGTTGCCCTCAGCTTACCGTTAAATAAATAACGTCAAGTATTGTTTGGCCTTCATTTGTTATGCAAACTAAGTAATTTATGAATTGGCAACTGTGAAATGGCAGTTTTGTTAGCCATTTCCATGAAACAAATTATAGAAAAGGTGTGCTAGGTAATAAGGGTAACATAAAAAAAAAACCAAACTGAAACTAAATACAAACACTTTACATCATGATCAAGACAGTCTGATTCAAGTACTTTTCTTCTTTTTCATTTTCACACTTTTATAAGCCACCAGTTGTCTGCAAGAAACGTCAAAACTATCTGTGATTCATCATCAGTGGGGCTTATATGGATGTATTGGTAAGGCAAGGGGAAATCTACCCCAAAACTCACCGTCTCCCAGTAGACCCACACATCTGATCTCTCTTGCCTCTGGTTTTGTGCAGATCACTTGAGAGTATGGCTATCCGAGTACTTACTTTGCAAGGAATGATACCCTAAAGAATTGAAATTATAATTAAGYATTATTGAAGTTATTGGAAGGACAGGCTAATCACATGAAAATAAAGTACTTACTAAGCCATGTTTTCCAGAAAGTATTCTCCAACAAAAGATTTTTTTTAAAAGTTGACAGTGATAAATTCTCCTTTTCGGTTTATTAGCAAACTGAAATTGCTCAAGAAATATAATGCAAAAAGGCTGCCTTTTGTCAGACTACTTCCTCTCCAGTTTTATAAGCCAAAGGAATTATGCGTTGTACTTACTAAGTTAGTACATAAAGCACCCCCTTTGGGCGTCTMAAAGTTTCTTTAAAAACTGAGTAATAACGAAGAGACCGAGTTTGGTGGATTTGTCCCCAGCTGCACGGCCGTGGTGTGCCTGCGACTGTGGCGTCTGCACCGGCACTTCATTGCCCTGACCGCTTGCTCTTAGTTCATCCAGACTTTCCTCTCATTCCAGCAATTCAAATAAAGCTCTTGTTTTCCCAGGGAAGAAGTTTTTTGCTCCTCTCTGGGAAAATCAGATTAAAGAAGAAACTGCAGTAGGTGGATGGCCCCGTGGTTGTGCAGTTGTTCCGTGTCACGGTCAGGGCGGTGGCATGTGGAGCGTTCGGCTCTCTCTCGGGAAGCGCAGCCTGAGCTTTGCAGCACAGGGCTGGATATCAACATTTCTTTTTCTGCCGCTGTCAGTAACTAACTCTGTGACCCCTCTGTCTGTCAGTTTACACATATGGAAACATTTTTCCACCTTTCAAAGGTGTGGTGGGGATTAATTTAACTTTACAAAGTGCTTTTTGATTCCCAACTGAAAGCTACTGTAGGAGCTCAAAACACACTGATGAACCAGTACTGGCTGAAGATCTTTGATGTGTGTCAGTGTATTTGTCGAACTGTTTATTTGACAGTGATTTCTTTTTGCTTACCCTAACTTTAGGACTAAGCCAATCCTGTGTATTCGTTCTCTCTCTAGGTCCTTCTCCCTCCCTCTCTCGCGCACACCCACCCTCAGTAGAAGTTTGGAATAAAATATCTGCTTAATAAATAAATAAAATATTTAGTTTTCAGATGTTTCAGTGTGCCCAGTGTGTTATACTGCCAGTATCAGTATACTGATAGTCTTCATTAGATGAGCATTACAGTAAACTGACATGCTAGCTGCGGACAGGACAAGGAAGGGGCTGCCTTCTAGAATAACTCTTCTATGCCACTTGGAAACACTGCACCCTTTTTCCTAGGGAAAAACAAATGAAGGATGTAAGAGCGGCAATAGAAATTTCTGATTAATTGTATGGCCAGGTGGCAAACGCATTACCTGTAGCAGTTCTCCTTCTCCAATGTTTGAAATAAAAATCGTAAGTTAAAAGTGTTTTCTTCAGCGGTGTTAGTATTTTAGCACTGGCTTCCATTTTTTCTCCCAGCTTTTAACAGAACAGGTTTCAAGTCCTATGGTTTCTGTTTCAGTGTGTTTCTCTAGTTTCCAGCTTGTACCATAGGTTTTTTGGAGCCTATATCTGAGAATATTCTGCTGTAGTTCTTTGTTATATGATGAGAATGTTTTCACATAAATCTCTAGCATCTTAATAAAAAGTTAATCAAGTTACATTTCCTTTATATGAAGACGTTGATTCTTTGTTTTTTCCCACTCGTATATGGCTGTCTACAAATGCATTTAAGGGCTTGGACTTGGCTGATGTGGCAAATGGGATGCTGCTTGGGAGCGCAAGGTTGAAATTAAGTGAATGTAAATTAAACTAACTATCAAGCAAAGAGCCCAAACAGTGACACCTCTAAGGCTGTGGTACAATCTTCCAAAGAAAGCAGTAGATGGTTCACCATTTCAGACGTTTCAATCCAATCTAGAAAGCTGTAGTAAATACATTGTACGGAACATTCCTGCACTGGCAGGGGGGTAGACTAAATGAGCTATTACCAGTAGCTCTTTTCCATGTCTGACTGATAGTTGAGTATAGTCACCAATTTTTCTTATTTTTTTTTTCACTTGGAGAGCACTGGTGACACTGGCAGAAGAACGCTTCCTGTGCTTGAGAAAGGTTTGTGTGGCAGGGTTGTCCCAAAAGCAGGCTATTTTCAGAGGAGGCATAGACACTGGTAGCCTTAATCCGTTCCTAAAGCTTTTTTGAGAAAGGGTTTCACAGGACCTGACTCACGTGAGAGGGTGTGGTGGTATTTGGAGATACCTGTGGATTAGCTGCTACACATATTTTCTGGTCTTTTCAATTCAAAGTCAAATGATACTGGATATGCTAATAGTGCCATTTTTTGTTTTAGTGTATGATTCATAGCTTTTGATTTTTCCTGGAATTTTTTCTTCACTTCCCTTATAACCACTGTCCCTCTGGGTAGAAGGAGAACTTTTACAGAATGATTATGAGAGCGAGGTAGTCAGTTCCTCTGTG
Source organism: Phoebastria nigripes (assembly GCA_035582835.1). Lineage (NCBI taxonomy): Eukaryota > Metazoa > Chordata > Aves > Procellariiformes > Diomedeidae > Phoebastria > Phoebastria nigripes. Next base: position 2,285,706 of record JAYKAV010003032.1, read on the forward strand.
TCTGCTGAACTCTCCTATAAAAAACATCTAATGACAGTACAAATGAGAGAGACGGTGAGTTGCGTTTAACTCAGGTTTTCTGATATGTTTATGCAAGACTTTTTCCTTTAAAAATACTCATCAGTGGCAGCAACAGCAATAGTAGTTATTGACAATTTAAATATGATATAATTTCATCCTAATCAGGGCAGCTGTAGATGATATAACAGGTAGCGTCCTGACAGCTGTTGTGTGCTGTGCTAGTAACAGTGAGAAAGCTGGGTGTGGGGAGCTAGAGAGGTATCCAGCACCCAGGAGACTTCTCTGCTTCCCCTTGATTATAGAGGGATGTGAATATACACCCTACAGCTTCTGTAAGTGTCAGAGCATTGATGTGTCTTTGCCATAAGTTTCTGACAAAAATGTAATCGTCTTTCAAAACTGGAAGTGTTGGTTTTGATCCCCACGAAATGTAAACAATGTTAAAAATTTGAAACACTTTCAAAACAGGCAGTATTTTTCCCCCTATTAATCTGATAAAAAGGCAACAGAAAATAGATGAAAGGCCAAGGAAACATTGAAGGGGGACACCAGATCAAAGCCTGTGTACAGAATTGTCCTCCATGGCTCATTTTCCCGTAGAGAGACAGGTCTTAATGTGTAGTATATTGCAATATGCTGCTGCTCTTTGGTTCTACTAAAACTTTGCTCACAGTGAAGCTGCAAAATAAAAACCTGGCTAGCTCTAAATTTCATCTCTTCTCTTTACCTTTTTTTTTTTTTTTCACCATATGATGCCCAGGGACTCCAGAAAGCCTCGCTGAGAAAGAAAGGCAGCTCATGGGTATGATCAATCAGCTGACCAGTTTGCGAGAACAGCTGCTAGCAGCTCATGATGAACAGAAGAAACTGGCTGCATCACAGATTGAGAAACAACGCCAACAAATGGAACTTGCTAAGCAGCAACAAGAACAGGTGAGTGATTATTATAGTGGCTTTCAGCTTAAATAATTTTCTAGGAGGACTTTCCAGTAACTTATCTTTTAGGGTTGATACTTCTCAAGTTTGCTCTCCACCCAGAATTTTTTTTTCCATTTGTTTTCTTAGGTGAAGAAGTTTAAACAAAAACATATTGGAAGAATGCTTTAATTTGCAATATACAAAACAGTGCTCTTTGTCCTTTAAAGATACACCTTCCAGTTTGGAGGTATTCTCTTCCAATAGTGTTTTTCATAAAAATAAGTGTAAAGAAGCGTACAAATTCAGCCCTCCTGGATAATCTTCCGATGCTGCTTGAATTAAGTGATGCTGAATAGGTATAAAAGGAACAAAATGCAGCATTTGGATTGTAATATGACAAATGAAAGGGTTGGTTTTGCCAGCTGTGCAAAAAAGTGGGGAAGAAGAACATAAAGTCAGTGAACAAGTGTGACTTCTTTTCTTCTACACTTGAGAGGCTTGATTTTCAGCTCTTGCAGATATGCCCTCCACTGAAAATGCAAACATGTTTTCACACATGAACAGTTCCAATGTGCACACATGGACACATGATATTTTATGCCGGAACACAACTTTTCTAACATATTTGCAGTGTGCAAGTTTTAACAGAAATGAATGTCCATTTTTGTACCTGAATGTGAGCAGAGAATACTTAGACATCTGGTTTAAAATTTTGTCAGGAGTCCATCCTGATACCTCTTATGTGAAAGCATTTTGGTCTGCCTGACCATTTATTTCAGCTTGTAATGAAATTTGGGTTTTTGTCATAGAATTGCAGCTATGTGAATTTTATGAAACTCACAAAATTCTTTGAAATCTGTCATAGTTGTCATACTTCAATGTTTGTATTGTACCAAGCAAGTCTTAAGATTCTAAATTACTGCTGACATCTTCAGACATTTTAGCCTTGGTTTTCCCTATTTTTGATTATTTAAAAACCTTATCTTAAATACTCTGTGTTTTGGTCTCACATGTGAAATCCCACATAGGAAAAACAGGAGAAGTGACTTATCTATTAAACTAGAGAATTTGTATCACACTGTTGTTTACATGGAGAAGGTAGATGAAGGTGTGAAGGTGGAATTGGCAAGATTCTTCCACAAGGAGACATCCTGCAGGAGCTATTTCCTTTGCCCTGTCTTTAAAGTCACTACTGCCACAGGACGGCTGAACGATCTGAAAGTGAAAAAGAAAATAGAGAGAATGGAAAAAGGCATTAAGAAATCCTGCGGGATTATTATTAGGATAACAAGGATTTCTCTTAATTTAAGAAATTGTGTATAATTCTGTGTTATATAGAAATTAAAATAACCAAACTTTCAAAAAAATGTATTGATAAACATTATTTTGGTTGCTTAAAGAGAAGCTCTAGAAAGAAAACATTTAATCTTTTAGATGTGGAGTTAACTATGAGTGATGTTTCTTATGCTAATAGTTTAGTAATAGAAATGAAAGAAAATACCTAAGGGGAAGAATGCACAAAATTCCTCCCAGTAAGTATGTATAAGTTCCCATCTGACCTGAGATGCGTACACATACCACGGGGGAAGAGCAATACTCCTAATGTTTGTACTGCTGTGCTAGCTGTTCATGAGAGCAGAGCTTTTGTGATGACTCAAATCAAAGTTTTTTAAGTTTGAGATATATAATGGTTTATCTCCATCAGGTCCCTGAGAACTCTAATTTGGTTCCGTTACTGTCTGCTTTTTCCTTCACTGTGTGTAAAATGTGTCTACAGTAAGGTTCCCAATCATTTAGTCAATGGAGAGGGAGGATGGAAGTTCTTATGCGAAAACACACGTGACACTGAGAAGAGACTTACAACTACTCAATCAACTTCTGTAAATCAGTTTCAGTGTTGAGCTGTGTAGCCTTGCACTGCCCCCTTAGTTCCTTTCAGCTGATACACACGTTGAAGAGTCTGATTTTCCCAAACCCAGTTCCAGTCTCTTTGTGTCTGTTTCTGCATCAAGGAAATACGCACACTAATACCTTCCTCCTGGGTGTCAGATTTCCTTTTTTTGGAATTTTTGAATAGCTGGTGCCAAACATAAAAAGAGTATTACTGTCCATTCTATTTTTTTGCTTTTCCTGCCTTCTCCTACTATTTTCCAGCTTCTCTGCCAGTATTTTTCTTCCTCCAGCAAATTGGAGCAATTGACTGCTCACTTTTTGGGGATTTTAGCAGTGCCATTTCAGATAGTGAGAGAGGAGAGATTTTTGCATCCGTCCTTCTCTTAATATCCAGCACAGCGTTTTCCATAAGAATCCCTTTCACACTAGTATTAGCTATGAATTGCTCCTGAACATGAGCCCCTTGCTTCAGCAGCAGTCCAGGCTGCCACCACCCACACTTGAAGGTTTCTTAGCTTAATAGAGCAGTTTGAAGAACCAAGCAGGGTGGAAGTTTCCTATGTACCAACTCCAGGAATGGTGATACATATCTCACGTTTCTTCTGTGCAATTTCTCCACAGATTGCAAGACAACAGCAGCAGCTCCTGCAGCAGCAACACAAAATTAACCTTCTTCAGCAACAGATCCAGGTCAGAGACTGCATCTCCACCCATGCCCCTGTTACCTCTCTTCTCTCCTCTCTGTTTCCACATGCTTTCCCTCAGCCATTATTGTCATAGTTTCTTTAAGAATCTCTGCAGATAGCTTACATCTTATTTATGGAAACACATGAGGTTGTTACCTGTCATTAAGCAAAAAAAGTCAGTTTCTGAAAGGCCTTGTATGATTAACACTGCTCCTATTGGATCAGAAAGCAGATGTGAGAGGAGCTGATCACATGAGCAGGGGTTTGCAGGACCAAGTCCTCTTTCAGCCATAGATCGGGAGTGGCAAAAATGTTGCCAGAAAGAGTTGGATTGCAATGGATCTCCTACAACTCTGTTTTTCAGGTTTTGCAGAAGCAGTTCTCTTCAGTGATCTGTAATCAAGTGTCCCTCCTTCCCTCTGCCCCAGGTGTTGAAAGTCCGGAAATTTTCAACACTTTGGGTGAAGTGTTGTCTGAATGAGAAACTGGTCAAAAGGTTGGTTAGATTCAGGAGAGCAACTGTGTAGGTCCTAGGTATCTACAGGTTTACTCTAGTAGTAGAAAGAAGTTGTTAACCCAGCATAACCACTAAACTTTATTTAACCTCTTTTTTCCGTAAAGTATTCAGAAGTTTCTTTTCATGCCATTGACTGTATTTCATTACTTTTCTTCCATGTGTATATATGCATGCCCCTGTTTTGGGAATAATGCAAATCAGTTTGCCCATGAAGGTTTTCACAGAATAACAAAGGAGGGGTTTGACATTTTACAGATATCTAGAGTCATGGTGAAATCTCTGTCTGTTTAAGTATGCAATTATGTATAGAGCATTGCAAGTTGCTGTGGAAGTGGATGCTATGTTCTGTTAGTTCAGTAACAACAGGATTTTCCTTTCAAAGCTTCTCGTTAATAATTCAGAATTAGTTCTCTAAAATTATGGGCCATATCCGTAACTGGTCTGAGAAAACTTAATTCCAGCAAAGTCAGAGGAGTTGTATGGCTTCACACGAGAAGAAAAACTGTCTCTATCATTTCACAGGATATTGTGTCAGTATCAAGACTTGTGTAACTATGAGAAACTTCTGGGCAAGGTCCACCCCTCTGTTATAAGGCAACTTATATACAAGATGTGCTTTGCTGAAAATAGTTTTGAGATTGGTAAGGCCTGGCTTGGCCTTGACCTCTGTATTTTTTTTTCTTTAAATTTGTGTGGGGGAGGGATTTTTCTTTATTGCTGTATCTTTAATAAGACTTAAAAAGAAAAACAGTAGTAGAACCTCTACAATAGCAAGGAAAGTATTTACATTTTTAACATTTAGCTATGGCAGTGAGAGAGGAAGTTGTTTTATAAGCAGTGAATAAAAATAAATTGAAGTAACATAATTTAACCCCAACCCTTTTAAGTTTTAAGGCCTTGTAGATAAGAATGAAGTATGTCGTTTTTAGGGTAGTGGAGAACACTGATTATTGATAATGAGATATAGAGCCTTTCATCTCTTGATCCCTGGTCCAAGTTTGACCTAAGTCAGTAGTAAATGAAAGTCAGCTAGCTACCATCTGATATGAGCTGCAAGCCTAAGAAATGATTTGGAGGCCTCTCTCAAGGGATTTCGGATGAAATATTGACCCTGTCAAGGTCAGAATTTCACCTCCAGGGTCCACTTCACACAAAACCCATCAGATTTGGGGCACCCTCCTTTTGGATGGTCACATGATAAAGGTCAAGAATGGAACAGGCAGAGAGACAATACTGTCCTCTCATTCCCACAGAGATGATCTATTTGTAGTGAAATTTTGATTATACTGCCTGCCTCTTGACAGTTCCACGGTCTGTATGGTCGTGTAGTCTCATGAACCTGGGTTGCAGCCCAGTTACTGTGATGTCACTGACAGGGAAAAACATTTAAAAACAAAAAAACCCCTTATTGACAGTGAATACAAAGCAAAACATTTCTTCTCAGTTACAAGTTTAGTTGACTGTTGTCAGAGAGAAGAAACAATTCCTGAAGAAATCTGCCTTTGTATATAAATGGAGACAATGAAGTCACCCTAACATGCCCGTGTTTAAAACGGTCTGTGAGTTTACAATCAGGTTATGGTAGGTGGAACAAAACTGTGACATGAATGTAGCTGTGAGTTCAGCTTTTCTGACCTTGCCCTAATTAATCTAACAGGCTTCTGTCACATTGGCCTGGAGTTTTTAAATAGCATTAGATTTATTGACAGGGAAGTATTCCTACAAAGTCTAGATAACTATTTGACTTATGTGCAATTGAATGATTAGGCTGCAGTTATGAACACAACCTATTTATGACAAAGGATTCATTTTACTTGAGCCAATTTTTTCTAAGCTTGTAAGAGTTGCCATAATTCCAGATAAATTATTACACAGAAAAAAAGCTATTGAAATATTGTATTGAAAACATAATACCCTAAGGTTAAAAAAAAGCACAACCTGACTGACCCCATGATTTATGACTCCTTTCTCTAAGCGAGCTAACTTGGAAACAGTTCCCTCTCTCCGTACCCCAGCATACAATCACCGATACACACACAATACATAAGCAGGGAGAGACTGCAACATCTCTGTCCTCCTTAGAGGACTGCAAATGCTGAGTGTAACTACAGCTCAATTAAACTAGCCACTTCTGTGATGCTGAAGAAAGATGCGTTAGCTACTTGAGCTTAGAAAAATGCACCTGCCACGTGAGTCTCTAATTGACATTATGTCTTTTTCAAGTCCATCTCTTCTGAATTAACTGGAAGGAGGTTTCACTAATGCAGAAGACAGACAGCTTATCTTCATATAGAGAGTTAAGTAAAGAGATAATGCTAAACTGGAGAAAAGTTGCAGATTAGATTAAATTTAAGAATCCTTATGACCTCAAAATGCTAACACATGATCTGTACAGGATTTTGTGTTTTGGCAAATGGTTATAATAATTTCTTTTCTGCTTTTCAGGATGTTCTAGACCTAATTTGTGAAGAGGTTTGAGTTTCTCTGAATAATTAACTAAACCTCCCCCCATCTTATTTTATGCCACTTTGGAATGCATCCTCCCATGCACACTGCTTTCTGTTCTATTTAATCTTCGTGTGTATGTGTATGGAAAAGGTTTTAGCTTTGTTTTTGCTTGCTGAGTTATTCGGGGTCTTCTCCCCTGTACACCTCAGTCTTGCTATTTTACCAGAAATGAAACTGGAATGAGTGTTCTGTTCTGTTAACTCTTGTGCATCAACAGCCCCGAAGATCTCAGGTTGTGTTTCAGAACAGCTCCATAGTGATCTGCAGCTGTAGAACAGGCTGAGGAAAGAGCATGCAGACACCAAGTATGGCTCAGCAAGTTTTTGGACTAAATCTAGTTTTGTCCTTCAAGGCCTCAGGGAACTCTCACTGTCACCTCCCCATCTTCTTTTGTGCGGCCACAACCCACTTCCTGGCATCCTTGCTCTAGAACATGGTGAAGTCTGGGGCTCTGTAGCTGTCCCATCAGGTGGGCAGAGTGTGAAAGAAACTTGAAGGCTAAATGTTCCTTCTTCACGATGCTGAGCTAGTCCCCAGGACAGGCAATGAGTGTGCATGGTGGTGTGCCTTGAGGGGTGCCTCTGAGATGCAAAGTTTTGTGGGGTGGTGCAGTTTACACTTTCCACTTGCTCAGAGAAAAAGTCTAGCCCAGGTTGACGATTGAATAGTTTGCTTTGAAGCTCAGTGACGAATGTCACTTTAATTGAACTATATTTAAAATGAAATATGGTTGTTAAAATTCATAAAGCAATTCATATTCAGTAGGGCACTGTTGATAAAATAGGTCAACCTTGCAGCCTAAATTGTGATAAAACTGATGCTGCTAATCTCAGAATTTTGTAGAAAGCCTGACRATGTTTTGTTTTTCCCTCAAGCCCCAGCTCTTGGAGTCATGTGATGACAAAAATGCCAGCTTTCATTTCTTCAAAATGTAAACTTCCAGCTCTCATATTTCCAGGCAAAATCTAAAACCACGAGCACTACAAGTTCCAAAATTAGAAGGCAAACAAAATGGAGGCCAAATGTTGTTTTTTGAACTGTTCTGATTTTTAGTCAAAATTTTTTTTTGTAGAGCCCAGCTGAAGGTCTTGGAACACTTGAGGTTGCCAATAATGTAAAACTAAGATCTCAAAGCAGCAAGAAGCAACAGTGCTGCTTTACGAGGTCTCTAACATTTGGGCCACAGTTTTGTTTGACTTTTAGTTTAATACTGCCAGTACTTGCTTACTAATTTGTATTCATTTCTGGGTGACATACTTAACCCCAGAACTGAGTGCTATCTGAAACTTGAGAGCAATTCCTGCCAGACAGCAACCATTTGATGACTCTGTGTGTTTTCATAGAGGGTTTTCTTTTTCCTTCAGAGCTAGAGACTTGTCAGCAGATGTTCTAACGGGATTTCTGTTAGAAAGTTCGGACCTCTGAAGAACAAGAGGATCCTGACTAAATTCTGATGCAAAGCTAGAAAGGCGCGCCTCTAGCCCACTCCACCAGGCAGGATGTGACTCCTGCCTGGTGCCTGGCCGGATGGTGCAGGCAGCTCCAGAGCCTGGTGGCACCTGGCAGGCATGCCAGGAGGCCCTGCTCCCAGGCAAAAAGCTTACCGTGGTCTTGATGGCCTCAAGCTTTGCAAACGCTTAGCAGCTTGTCTGGCAGGGAGTGTGGGCACCACGGCCCTCTAGACTCCGTGCCCCTTTGGGTTGCAGGCTTCCTGGCTTTCCTGAATCCCTCAGCTGCCCTGGGTGTCCTCCCGGCTCCAAATAAGGCTTTCGCTTGTGAGTCTGCATCCAGATTTCCGTCCTCCTTACCCACTGTCAGCTGGCTGTGTCCCTTTCCCAATGAGTTGTGTTGGTAGATGGAGAGGCCTGGCTGTGCTAGTGTGTTCCCAAATCAGAATATTCCCATTCTCGTTAAGTTCTGAGGCTTAAGGTGTTGTTCCAATTTGGAATGTAATAAAATCTTGAACACTTGGAATTTCCTGCAGGATGATTAGTCCCTTTTGTAGCCAGATCTATTTTTCAAAATCCAGCTATATTTTTGGGGAGGAAAGAAGGATTTGGTTTCTGAGTTACACAGAAGTTCAGAAAAATATTTCTTAAGCTTAACATGCAAAGTTTTGAAATTACACAGTTGTTATTGTCAAAACTTTCCAAGCACCAAGAGGCTCTGGGTTGATTCCAGCCTTCCAAAACAGTGGTGAAGAGACCTGCTTCCAAAGTGCTTTAGATATCGTAATTTACCAGCACAATTATCTGTGGTGATAATTTTTTTTGTTGTTGTTTAGATTTGTTGTTGGTTTTGAACTCCTCAGGTGAGCAATCATCTGTTATCCAGAACTGGCTGAATGATGTTCAGGCCTGTTTGTGTTCTGTTTGTTTGAGAAAACATTGAGATTTTGATTGACCTATTTCAGATGAAGTTTAGTTGTAAAAAGTACCAGTTTCTCTTTCTTGTTCTGAGAAGAGAGTCAAACTGACCATTTGACTGTACATAAAGAAATGTGAAGATTTGTTCCCTGCCACAAGAAGTTTGCACTCTAAATTATGCTTCCAACACAGCTCATCCTTTCATTTTCTGTCTCTGGCTGGAAAGCAAACTCAAGCAGGCCACTATATGAGCTACTTGGAGTACTTTGTGCCTATAATAAAGAGGGTAGAGATCCTTACCCTTAATCTTTGCCCTGTTGGTATCTCCTCAGTGCAACCGTAAGGACTTGTAAAATTTCTTTCCTGGTCCCCGGCTTCTTGCATGCCTGTCACCCAGAGTTCTCTAGGAGGCTTTAAAGGGCTGTAGATGATGAATCCTTCACTCGAGATACAAAAATGAATGACCACTACACCAGTGCTTGGTTACAGATTTAGTAATGTCTGTTGCCTCTGTATTACCGTATTCCCTGGGAATTTTGATTTTTCTACAAAGTCAGTGACAGCAGAGCAGTGCTTCGTGGTGCTACAACCCCTTTGCAAGCCGTTGCACAGCAGAACAGTATTAGTTCTTCGTAATTAGAGTCCTCTTTGCATATCAGAGAGAGGTGAGGACAAAAGGTTTCCTTGGTAGACAATAAAGCTGTTGAAGTGAGGGCCTGATCCAACTCCCACTGAACATAGTGAAAAGGCTCTTATTCATATTAGTGGGAGTTTAATGAGACCTTTCTTCAGTAGGAAACTGTGAGAAAGTATCTTCCTTCTCACTCTGCAAAATGTTTTCAGAACAGGCTCCATCCACTGAGACAGTTTGGTTTTTGTTTTGTTTTTTGCCAGTGTGGATATGACAAGCTGTGACTGCACGGTCAAACTGAACAGGCTCGTAGATTGGGGACATTTTGTCCAAATTCATCATGTGTCAGGAGCAGCTGTTTTCCTGCAACGTATAAACATGGGCATACTGGATTCAGTGAGACAGGCCCAAGAAGGAGTTGCACTGCAGCCTTTCCCATGACTTTGCAACCTCTTCCCAAACAACTGAGGTTGCCGGCAAAGAGGCTAAACAATTGTTTCTCACAAAAGCTCTGCAGCTGATGTCCTATCAGTTATCAGAGTAACTCGCCTGTCCCTTGAGCAGGAAAAAGCCCCTGGGAAATTAATTATTCAAAAAAACATCCCAAAAAAACACACACAAAAAAAAGAAAAAAGGCAAGGTTGGGGGAAGAAATAGGGAAAGGGAGGAGTGAAAAGGAAAAACTAGGCTAGCAGTCAGAATGAGCTAATTGCTTGCTGGCCTTTCAAGTTCAGCAAGTAATGTGTGTGTTTGGCTGAAGGATATGATGCATGTACTTTAGAGTAACCTATGGGCCTTCACTTCCTTCCATTACTGTAAAAGTTAAGTTATGTAAAAAATTGCAGAGGTGTTTACACTTACTTCAGTGCAGAGCAACATTGTGCAGCAGTGTACCACGTTTTTACTTCCAAAGATTACCCGTAGAGCAAGCATCTACAGATAATTCGATCTCAGGCCTTTCCTACACTCTCATACAATCCAAATTTGTTGACTGGTGTAGTTGCACCAATGCAGACAAGGAGAATCTGCTTGGGATTTGTACAACTTGAATTTACTGAGATTGCAAGGGCATGTTTTCATCAGATAAATCAGCTTTTTTGCCTATGCTGAGCTACATGATTGCAACAGCACTTGCTGATAATGAAGCTTTCTCCAGTGTTACCAGTCCGAATGTTCTAAAATTATGAGATTGTTTTGAACTTTGTGACTTTTTTCTTGCAATTTTAGCATCTTTTCTTAATTTCCTTTTTGTTACTGAGCTTTCAGTGTTTGCATTTTCCAGTTCTCTCACACAATCACAAGGGAGGGCCAGAAACTTATTTTTATTAAAAAACCAAAACAGAACACTGAAACACCCAAAATAGTCCAGCAGCTAGGACTGTTAAGAAAAATGCCAGCAGTCAAATACAGTCATCGCAGCTGGCAACATTGTACTCCAAGGCCTCATCTTGGTCTCTTTCCCCTCAGCAAGCGTTCTCTCGGAGACATCTCTTTCCAGGGCCCTGTCTTTCTTTTTGTTTTCAGATTCCCTCTCCAATTTCAGCGTCTCTCTGAGGCACCCCACAACTTTTACCACTTCCTTCCACTTCCAGCTCCCTGAGTTTGCGGGACTGAGCAATCTTCCTTACGCAGCTGCCCACCCTTTCCCGCATCAACTCCTGCTTTCTGCCAGCCCTCCCTTTTCTTTTCCTTCCTTGTCATTATTTCCATCTTTTAAATGGTTTTGGTCGGCATTTTATTGGCTATAGGGCGCGCATATGTCATTTTGTGAATGTTTGTGTTCAAAATGCGTGGGGTGGTGTACCTGTGTGCATGTGAACTATGTTCACATTCGTGTACCTGTGCAGGTATTTACACAACAGGCAGCAGAGGTACAGGAGCAGAAAGTACCACGGTAGTTTGTGTAAGTGGCTTGGGAAGACGAACATGAACTCTTTATGGCTGTGATCTTGTCTGTATGGAGTGTGTGTAGTCATGAGCACTTTTGTCGTGCAGCCAAAAAAGGCTGCTACTGCTGCCTCTGCAGTAAGGTAAAGCAGGAGATAACAATAAATTTTTTACTGCTGGCTGGCGGAGGTGTTTAGGATGTGTTTTCTTTATATCTTCATCCACCCCTAATTGAAGATGCTTTAAAATTGAATGACTAGCAGTCAAAACGTGTTTGCTTCAAGCTGAGAAGAAAAATGCTGGTGTCTCTGCTTCCAAACTGATTGCGCTTTGTACACAACTGACAGCCACAGTCACTTTGAGTGACTGATAAGTGGGAAGCTTTGCCACTTATCAAGGAATGCACGCTGAAAAGAAAGGACTGGAGCCGTTCAGATGCTTTGGCATGTTCAAAATAACATCTCACATCAGTCAGACTCAGAGGCACTAGGAGACATTTCAAAATAAACTTTATATCTATCTATCTATCTAGAGGCAAAGATTCAATTTAACAGACGAATCACTGTGTGGCATCACATTGGTTCTGAAAACGAGAACGTCATTATAAGGGTCATCAGTTGCAAAATGACTCAGCTGCATAATTTGAGAGCATTTATTGTAGGGTCTCACCCCCCCAGAACAAACCTAAATTTGAAAATTCACAACTGCATATCATTCTGGTGATTTCTCTAAATTGGGGGGTTTCACCCCTGTTAGGCCAAGCAATATTTAGTTTATATAGCACATGATATCCTGAAACATCCCAAAGAGAATGAAACTCTAAGCCAAATGATGATCTCATTTGTTTCCTCTTTGGTATTATGGAATATGTTTGGGATTGCCTGGCGTTAACTAAAATCGCAAATTGGTTATTAGGGTTATTTAGGAGTTGCTGTGCTTTTCGTGATACACAGCATGACTAGAAGAGGGAACTTTTTTTGGTACGTGTTTGTTGGTGATACTATTTGGTGATACTTACATTACGAGATTTTGACTTGCAGGAGCTGAGGTGTGAGGGTACATTTTCTTGTACTGACTCTGTAATGAGTAACGGCCGATGTAGGGTTTGGTTGGTCCACTGGAGGTGGTAATGTTTCAACCTGCCTTAGCAAGCATCATAGGAGTTAACCTGTTAGAGCCATCCCTGCAAACATTGAGTAAAAATACAAGCACATGACATACTCGGAGCTGAGATGGGATGTGGGTCTTCACGTAAAATGGGAGAACAAGGAGATACAAGCAAGTGGTGTGTCATTTCCCAAACTGGAATTTGGACAGGAGATATATAGTGTTGACCTGTGTCCACTAGTAGTACTTAAACAAAAAATGTTCTCATGACTGCTGCCAGGTTTGCACCTCTTGTCCTAGCAACATTGGGAGTGTTGATGTATAAGGACAATTACCTTTTGTTATGATTCTAAGCACTGCAGCTAGACATCTAATTCTGCCCAGCTTGTTCTATCTAAAATGGTTGCTTTTCTAACCAAAGTGGCTATATTTGAGAGACAGGTTATGTTTGGCATTCCAAAGTTGCTACCAGCCCCCATACCTATATTATCAAGAGGGAGAAATTTGAGGATCGTTTAGTTTCTACTAGCAATGACTTGCTTTTCTGGTTCATCTCTTGCCATGTTAAGTGGTCACGACTTCATTTTGATGGCTCATTCGAAATAGAGTAGTTCAAACTCTCTGCTGGAATAATGGCTTAAAATGATTCAGAGGGAAAAGTATGGTTCCACCTACTGAATCAACACCACTGTCTTCACCACCTTGGATTTTCCTCAGACATCTGGCATCCAAAAGCTGATGATGCCTTACCCTGCATGGTTTAAGAGACAAGATGAGCTCACCATTGGTTGTAATAGCATGCAGGAGGCCAGAGGAAAAGGTTTTATTTTTGTTGCCCACTTTCTATCAGTTATCTGCTACTGAATTGTATTGTATAAATTAAAGTGGAGGGCAATTACTTATGCTTGGTATTTGTAAGAAGAGTAAATGAAACAGTTCAGTCACTTGAAGGATAGTGATTGAAGGGGCAATGTGAGCGAAGCCTGACTTAGAAGTTCGGAGAAAGAGAGGGAAAGGTACAGTTGTCTCGTGGAAGTCTCTGTTGAACAAAGATCAACTAGAGAGTTACAGATCTCATGCCAGCTGTCTGTATTTTGCATATTGTATTTAATATCTGTTTAAGTTCAACTTCCACATAAGAAAGTTGAATAAAATGTGTATTGGGTAAATAATTGTAAGGAACCATTTTAGATTTTCTTTCAAATTGGTTTAAAATATGCTTTGGAGAGGCTAAGAAGTATATGTCAGAGTTTCTTATACGTAGAAGTTAAATAAAAGAATTGAAGTTCCAAGATAAACATAATAAAGTTATAAAAACTAAAATGAGGACTTATATGAAAGGTAATAATAATAATTAAATGGGACAAATTTAATTCACAGTACTTGGAGTTTATAAATATTTGACACAGTGAGGAAACTCATTTAAAATTGTATGTATTACAAATAGTTTTTATCAGGTTTGACTTCTTTGAAAGACAATAGTGATAGTGTTCAGCAAATTACTCTAAAGTTGAAACTTGGATAGTTTCAATGAAATTGTTCATAGATGGCAATTTAAAATGGATTTGGACAGAAATGATAGAGATTTCTATACTTTTGTATGCTATGAAAATTGTATACAAAGAAATATATTAGTTAGGTAATGAAGTAAGGCATTTGAAAGTTACAAGTGCCAGAATTAGGTTAAATAGGTATCTTTATTTTATTCCCATGTATCTCTGTCATACATATTGAATAGAAACTGGTATCCTGGGGGAGTAGAATTATGTGATAATATAATTGTAGACTGTACTCACAAGAGGGAAAATTAAAATTATGTTGACAACCTTAATTCTGGCATTCCCTAATGTTTGAGTGCTTGACTTTTTCATCCAAAGTAGCATTATTTTAACTGTGTTTCTATGTGGTTTTAATGGCCGTAAAAGCACATAATACTGATACACCAACCACCTATAATGTACTGTCAGCACAGCTTGAACCCTGAAATGTCAGCATGGGAGAAGTGCCGAATGTCACTTGAGTTACAGGAGAAATGCTATGTTCTCCTGGGCTAGCAGGAGAAAACAGTTCTTTGGCTGTGGTGGATAGGAGCCCGTACTATGAAGCCCCTCTCTTTCTGTATCTTGTTTCCTTTCTTCCTCCTGTTTTTTATTTTGGTCTCCATCAAAATAGAGAAGACTTTTTTTCTGTTGCTGTCCTCCTTGGAAAGGGAGATAGATTGCTTAAGTGCCTTTGTTGAATTAGGGCTGGCTACGTTGAAAACGGAGTTTGACTCTTTCTTTTCAACACCCTCCATTTACTCCCCCTTTTCTCCCTCAGTGGGGTTGGGACCAGATCGGTTGTAATCACAAGTTGCCACTAATCAATTTTTTCCTCCTAATTTACCACACTCTTTATGCTTTAGCAAAAAAACTGAGGCTGAAGGTACAAAATTCAAAGCCACAGATCTTGTAGTTAAGGAGTCTCTTGCTTTGAGTATTTGATGGAAACCTGTTTAAGCATTTGTCCCTTTAAAGGTCTGTGTGGTGAGAATATGTTTTCTTATCTTTCACACTGCGTGTAGAATCTTGTCTGCGGTTTAAGCATTAATGAGCCGCAGTGTGTCAGCGAGAGGAGCTTTTTTTATATACTGTGTGTAATGAGTTTTAAGTTCTTAACATCCTTAAGAATCACGTACGTCTAAATTAAGCATCATTTCCAGTTTTTTTAACCCTGGAGTCTGAATTTGTAGTCCAGGAACAAGTAAGCATATATTAAACAGCTGATTGATTACGTTCTCATGTATACGCAGAAGTAAGCTGCCTTATACACGCATAGGCACACATTTTCATGCATGCATTTGGAATGCCCCAATTCAGATATCAATTACAAACATGATTACTTTTCTGGACATCGATTTTTAATGTCTCTAAAGGATTTAAGAAGGAAGGAATAGGGATGTTTTCCATGTGGGGGCCACAGGTTATTAATATGTACCAAATTATAGCTGATCTTAGATGTAAATTGTTCAAGGCTTTACGAATTCTTTAGCCCTGCTGACAGTTCTTCTTCAGCTGAAATCATGGCAAATAGAGAGAACCCGTAGTTTAGATCACGACGCCGATGATGGCAGTATTTCCCAGTGATGCAGACAGACTGATGCATGCACTGGGAGATACAAAGTAAGCAGAAATGGACTCAAATCATTTGAAAGTAGAAAACTTTAAGGAAATAAAACTTTCAAGGTTCCTTCTTTTCCCCTTTTGTGATTCTTTGTATGCCTCTATAGCTATAGACACTCCTATAACAGTTGCCTCTGTTCTTCCACAGAACCTGGTTCTGGCAGCAGGAGGTTTCCCTGGGTAGGATAGCTCCCCAGATACATGATAGCTCCAGGAGTTTCTTTGTCATTGTGTTAGGAAGTAAAGTTTTGGAGAGCTGATATATTCTAGTGACTGGAATTAGAATTATGCTCGATTTCTTGTATTTCTTCTTTACTTGAGATGAAAGGCAGATTTGAAATGTTATTTTTCAAGAATTTTAGCTTTCYGTGTCATGAGTTTCAGGGTGTTATTTAAGTCTACTTCCTTTGTATTATTTCTTAATGCACGGTTAAGAATTCCTGTCTTTTTGGTACAATCAGAATGAAGAAATTCAAACTGTAATCAATTTACTGACATAGAATTCTGTATTCTGTGTTAATAATACTCACACTTCTTATTAAAAAGAAACACATCCGTTTTAGGTGTTCTTCCCATCCCCTCTGTGTATTGAGGTGGATTTGTTGAAATCACAAGTTTGCTTTCTGCGTCTTTTGTGAGGGTTGTTTGAGCTCAGTATCCTCTTAGCAGAAACTCTTGCAAAGGCCCCATGGGAGGAAAATTGTCCATTGTGTTCTTTTGAAAGCCAGCTATCTTTTTTCCTGGAGCTGGGCTCAAGCAAGTTTATTCTTCCACTCAGGGATATCTTAGGAGGTTCCTGTCCTTTCTGGTGCCTAGGAAGCAGAGCTCAGATACGTATATTGTATTTGTTGCCATCACATAATCTGTGCAACTTCCCTGCGAATATAAAGAATTATGCTTTCCCCAGCTGTTCATTTGATAGGATTCTAGCCCTTCATTTAGAGAAAACCGTGCTTCTCCAATTCACATTGTTTGAACCATGGCCTCCCTTCTATACCTATTGTTTGTTTTGTCTTTTTTTGTTGTGCGTAACAGGTGTTTCTTTCAGACAGCCAAGGCAGCAAGGCATGGGCTTCCTTTATGGCAGATCTCTTGAGACTTTGATTAAACTCTTCTTTGTGATAAAAATGCCACTGCCTTTAAATGAATTGCACATGTAATCTGTATTTGCACAAATGCCCTCCATCCCTCTGCCCTCATTGCTGAAGTCTGTCTCTCTTTTGGTACGGGTGTGTTTGCCTTTTCTCCTGTCTTTCGCCACAGAACTGATTCCTTTTTACCTTCCTGATGCTGCACTCCCCTCAGAGCCTGGATGCAGCCATGGGAATGGTTTAAAAAGAGCAAACTGTTTCTGCAAAAAGAGCTCCCTTTCTCCCAGTGTTTCCTGTTGCTGCCTCCACAAATACCATCATCAGACAGCCAGGAGAACCTTCCTCAGAGTTTCTCAAGGGGGAACCAAGGGTTAGAAACTAGGCACTTTTTCTGCATCTACTGGAGCAGGTCTCGGTCCAGTGGCTTATAGGTAGCACGGATATTTTCCTACCCATCTTACTTTTTTCTTTCACACAATCTGACCTGCTGTTGAGGAGGACCCACTGCTAGCAAGCAGGGTTTCCTGGCTTAGGCATGGGAATACTTCAGGGAGGTCTGGTCAGTTGTGGCAAGAGCTAAGGTGTGTCGTAGGCGGGAGGTATGTGTAAATCTGTACCCCATGCTACCGACTTGCCTAATGCACATTTAGTATTCTATCTAGTTTTTGTTTGGAGTAGGGCTTCCACACTCTCCAGTATGATCCTCTTGACTCTCTAGATGTTAAGACAGCCAGAGAAGCAATGCAAACCGAAGAGAGGCAAGAGGCTGGTACCATGTTTTTTAGTAGCTCAGTTGGCCCACGCTGTTGAGGTATCCTGATGGGGTATTGCTCACCTATAATGCACTATTTTCATGCCCTTCTCTTTATGCCAGGACATTTATTGGTTAGAAGCCCCGGGGGTGAACAGATACAAATATGCGTTAGTCAGAAGAGATGTAATGGATGTCCTGGGAGCTGTGCCAAACAATTAAGAATATAGGCATAATGATTTACAGGGTAAGCAAAATGTCTAGAGAACACTACATCTGTACAGGCTGCCCTGTGAATCTGCAGAAGTTGAATAACTTGCATCATTTCAATGTACCAGAGATAATGCATATCTAGGGAATGAGTATGGATGGACTCTTGCTTTCAGTCTGAGACATACCTTCTGCTGATGACTTTCTGTTGCTTTGATCAGTTGTTAGAACTCCCCAAATGTCACCTACAGTGCCTCTGAGATCCTCGCTATATAAAGTGTGTTTTTCCTCCTGGTGCAGACCGATGACCGGCAGTTACAGTGGCAGGGGTATCAGCACAGGCTAGACGTGACACTAGCATTTTATCTATTTTAGTGCCTAACTTTGTGGCAGTGGCAGCATCTGTGGAAAATATGAAGATAACTGTCAGAAAGAGTGTTTGAAGGGCGTTTAATTTAGAAACATTAACTCCCTCCCCATGCTGACATTTGCTTTAGCGTGCAGTAGTTAACAGTGGAAGATGGGACTTTAATAATGCTATATAATATGGTTTCCTAAATTGTTTCTTTCTCTTAAAATGTCTTGTCTGGTTTTGTTAGTGTTTAGCTGCCTAGTGCAATAAACATAGTTCATTACATTATTTGACTCAAAACCCATGAAGTTTTATTTTATTTTTTCTTAGCACATAGGTGGCAGGGGCCTGAAATTCCATCTTCCTGTACTAGTGTAAAACATCGTAAAATCAGAACATGAGCATTTAGAGACACTTTTTGCTGAAATAAATGACCAAGATGCAGAAGAGACTAATGTGATGTAACAATTTTATCAAGTTCCGCACAGCTCCTTCTCTGTATTAATTTTCTTTATGTTCGAGGAACCTGAGCCACTGTTTTAATACATAAATACAAAAAATAAAAATAGACTGTTTTAAAAAAACAAACTATTCTGAAAGCAACCATTTCTTATGTTCAGGCATGCAAACTTCTCTCACAGGCAGCTCTTGTTAGAGTATGGGGGCATTTTCCAAGAGCCTCGCACCCGTTTTTCTTTCAGACATCATCTCCCCATTCCTTCAGGAGGTGCCCTTTTGTAGGAGGTTAAGCCTTCTTTCCACCAACAGGGGACTTGAGGAGGCTCCCTTGGAAGCCTGTCATTGCTGTTCTTGGATTTCGCAAGACAGCAATGCTTCCTGAGACGTGTGTGAAGCTCACCTGCCCAGAAAGATTGCTACTCAACAGTCTGCTTTAAGACGGCTTTGCATGCGAAAGACTGATTTTCTTCGTTTTGGGACTATCGCTCAATGGAAATGTCAGAAATATGGAAGGATAAATACCGAGTTACATTAAAAAGAGAAAAAAAAGTGCTCTGAAATTATCTCCTGGCTCCATGTTTTCTGAGGTTTTGCATTAGCAGGGACGAAGTCACGGTGTGTTGACAGAGTCTAATGTGCAATGACATAATACCTGGAATATGGAGACAGCAAGAGGCGCAAAATCAAACTTATCTGAGTTTTCACAGGAAAAGAAGGGATTAAACTTTGCTGGTTAAAACACCTTTTTTTTTTTTTTTTTTTTAAATAAAAACTATCCTAGTTCGATTGAGATAAACCTACTCAGATCTAATTCTATCCAGTCCCTGGGAAAAGTGGGCCTTAAGATGTTGAGCCTATTTGCCCAATCCCTTTTTTTAGAAATAAAGATTAGGGTAGGAAGTTTGGTCCTTATCTCTAAGGTTCTTACTGCTTCAGAAGGAAACTGAAATACTTACATGAAGGAYACTTTCTTGAACTCGTGATTTGTCTTCACTCAGATTATTTCAGAAGGCTTTGGCAATGTAGATTTCCCACAATGCTTGGCTATTTTTGTTTTACATATCTTAGAGGAACGATGATAAATTGTTGTTACTGCCTATTAAATAGTAGAAAGAGATGTCAAAATACTCTAGTGACTTAAAATTCAAATGCTGCTGCATGTGCATGGAAACTTTGATCTGGAAGCATCATCCCCCATTTCATAACTGCCAGGTGTGATTCTTCTCTGCCTTTTCATCCCTTGTATTTACTTACAGCTCTACAAAATAACATTTCAATCACTAAGTTTTACTTGTGTTTCACAGCCTATTTGCACGGGTATTAGTATTAGTGTATGATCCAGATCTTACGTAGCACCATCATCACTGGATCTTGGAATATTTCTTTTTCTTTCTTTTTCTTTCTTTCTTTTTTTTTTAAAACATCCTGTTTTTCAGACCAGGGGAATTGAGGACAGAGGGGAAGCAGCTTGCACATTGTTAGGCTGTAGCTCATTGCCAGAACCAGGAACAGAACCCAGATTGTCAGTCGTCTCCCATTGGGCCACAATACAACATGTGAACTGAAGGGCAGTTATCAGAGATTCAAGCCTTCTAGGTTTTTATCTTCTGTCTCCATTTTTACTGTTTTTCTATAGAATTTCCCATTTCAGTGATGGAAATCGAATACAGACTGCAATGGTTGTGGGGTGAGAATGAGGCAGGGAAGCACACAGAAAACAATCCCTGTTAGTTTCGGAGACAGATTTGTGTTGGTGCCATTCCACTGAATCACATCAGTAGAGTTTAATGCAGAAAATCTGATCTGATCCATCAGTAAAATGTGAGTGAATAGATAGTAAAAAGTTTGTGAGGGTCAATTTCTGTCCTCTTCAAGGTGAGAAAACAATTTTCCTTGCATTTTTAACATCTTCTGTGTTTAAATTTTTCTAGATCCATTCATTGTAACAAAGCCAAGACTCTGTCAGCACATACATTTCTTTTTCAAGCATCCCTTGATTCCATGAAAACTGGCTAAACAAATCAGAGTGTAAGGCACCTACCAGTCATTATGCATGAACCCTCTCCTCACCTTGACCACTGTTAGGTTTTTATTCCATTCTGGCTGTGCTAAGCTGTGCTAAATGTAAGTGGGATGCCTGCCCATGTTTTTTTGTCCTGGATTGATCTGCTCCAACTCAGAGTGGTTCATTCACTGACTTCCTTTCTTTTCGGTTTCTGGATACTTAACCTGCTTTCATGCCAGTCTCAGGGCTCTGGTTACCTAAGGCCAGCTTGTTGTATTTAACAGGCACAAATGGCTGTGCCTCAGGCCTGCTTTTCCCTTCTCTCTCCCTTCTTCTTCTGTTTTTCATTTAATGGCTTGCTAATAATGAAACCACAAAGGCAACAGTAGGGGCGGCATAAACACGTGCTCACCTACGGGAGAATTGCTGATGTTTTAGAATTAAAAAACAAAACAGGATTATTATGATAATAAAAGCCAAGACAGGTGCTGGGCACTTTGTTTATTCGCTGATTAAAACAGTCACAGTGTGACATCTTCTCATATAATAAGCTAAAGAGGGAGGTGGATTATTGCATTGCCAAGGCTTTGAGTATACCTTAACAGAAAATATTTGAGGACCATTTGATTTTAAGGGTCACCGTGTATCACTGCATGACAGGAATATAACTGTTTGCAGGGTGGTGGGCAGGAAGTCAAATATTCAAAATAATTAGTCAGCTGCCAGAGCATTCATTTCCTTCTAATTTGGCATAGTCCCTTGTTAAGTCCCCAAGAAACAAGAGGGGGGACTGTCTAAATCTGTGCCTCTGCTATTGAATAGGATGTCAAGTAGTGGAGGCAAGACATATGTTGCCCTCCTTGTTTCTCCCATCTTCATAGTAAGATGCCCAGCTTCTGTTAGGTGATTGTGAGCCCTTATCCTTTCTTAAACCAATATTAAGGTGTTTTGGATTGAGTTTTAAAAATCCTTAATCCTATTCATCCTCCTCTGAACATACTGTGCTTGTATTTTTATAAAAATGCTTTCCTAGATTTGTCTTTCCTATTTTTTTAATAAATCGGTTAGTTCCTATCTGGTAGAACTTTATTTTGTGGAAACAGGTTTTAGCCATAAGTGCCCTCATTTTCTGTCCTTTAGGCTCTTTACACTTGCATAAAGCTCTTGGCATAGCAGAAACTTTGCTATGTTGGGAGTTCCATCTTTACACTTTATGTGCGTGTCATATGAATTCTCTGCATTGTGCAATTAACAGTTTGTTCTCATGCCTGATGCTCCAAATCTGCAAATGCAGTACGTAGATACTTTTTCTTTGTCAGGCTGCTTCAGGCTAAACGTTTAGACTGCCACTCTGAGTTAATTAAACACCTATTTGAAGTTAAGCTGTCGAATGGCAAATAAAATAAAATAGTTGTTCCAGCCCTGTGGAATGGTTATTGAGGTTGACACAATACGTTCTGCTTTGTCCCTTTCTACTCTTCAGTCTCTCTACCTGCTCCGTATGCTGCTTTTCTAGATAGGGACACAATATTTGACAGACAAGAAATTACCTTTAGCAAAGGACGCTAGCTGATGTTTCAGAAAGTATGTATGCAGAAATAATGCTGATAGTCCTTGCCAAAGTTCTAAATTTTGCAAGTGAAAGAAACATATCCTTCTGTATGAGAACTGTGTAATTTCATCTCTACCGACTAAAACTAAAAATATTGATGAGAAAAGGCAGCCATAGATCCAGGTAAAACTGTTAACTGTAACTGTTAACCCTCCGGAATGAAAGAATATAGCGGGCTCTGCCATTTTTCCTCATGTTTCCAGTTTCCACAGTTTTTCTAATCTCCTGCTGCCATGGGAAATAGGTGTTCATAGGGTAGACAGCTCTTTTCACAAGACAGTTATGCCTGTCTTGCTACTTGCAGAACTATCGGGTTTTCTTAGGTAAAAATGCATTTCACTGAGTTTGTGCAGGAAAGTGAGGGATTCAATATTTGTTTTAAAATGAGGTGATAAAGAGGCTAAGGCATAAAAACTTGTTATATTAATAAAATTTGTCATTTAAACTTTTTTTTTTTTTTTTAGTGAAAGACCAAGATTTTTACCCATAAGCATCTTAAGCATGAAGTCTTAGAAAGCAGGGAATTGTTACAGTACCTGTTAAAAGCAGTAATAAAATCCTTTGTCTTTAGCAGGTGTTGTTTTGGGAGAACAAATTTCGATAAGACCAAATTTCTGGGAGTTTGTTAAAGTTTATTACTTTCTTTAACCTCCTTTGCATGCTATTTGCCTTCTCCTCAATACACACATACTCACAAACATACTTCTCTGCATTTCTGGAGTTCACTTACATTACTTTACAACATATGCTGATTTTAGTTAGCAGCCTCATATACTATGAGAGGGATGAAAGTGCTCTTGGGCTTCAGAGGAAAAACAGGATGAGAATTAATTTCTTGTTCAGTTGGTGTCAGAAGCAGCTAGACATATGAAAGAAACTGGGATCTTCTTAGACTGCCTGTTTGATTTTAGAGGCGGCTTAGATGTTTACTGAAATTTCCAGCCTTTCGAGATTCACTCATGAGTGCTTTATTCATAGCTGCCACTGAAAAAAAGTGTATGTCACTAACATAATGCAGGTTTTTTCAGCTGGGCTAACGTCTCTATACAAACATTTTGTGTGTGTGCATGTGTAAGTCAGCATTGACAATTCAGCAAACCACTAGACAGAAGTGGTTTTAATTGTAATAATTTTCAGAGTGTATCAAGTGCGGTTTGCTTAGTTTTTCCTTAATTGTAGCGTAATAAAACTATAGTTGGTTTTGTTCACATCTTTCTTGGATATGATGGTGCCGCTGAATGCCTTCTTGCAGTGTTTATTTCCATTGCAGAGGACTGGAAGAGGTGTGAATGATCTGAAGAAGGCAAAATCAGTGGAGGGACCAATGTTTGTAACTTCTTCATCTGCTGAATCCTGCAGGGAAAGTGTCTTCTTTTTGTGCTACTGCTACTGCTACTATATGATCCAGTTTGGCTAATTATTTGTACTTCTGCAGACAAGGTTTCAGCCAGCTGTCCCAAGCAGTTCTCCTTAGAAATGCAGCAGAGCAGGGTTTAAGTTAACGAGTACAAACTTGGATGTGAGTTTTGGATAAGTGCTTGCAGGTACACCTCCAAAGCCAATAAACCTCAGGAGAACGAATTTCATAGGGTGCTGGGCAAGAGAACCCTGTTGTCTTCAAGTGTGTGTGTGCACATGCACAAAACTCTGCAAAGGAAAAACTGTTTTTAACTTCGCAGGACATCATTGAGCATAAGCATTATTCTCATTATACATATGGGAAGGTGAAGTTTGGAGGAGTTAGTCATCTTGTTTAAGTTAAAATACAGAAACCTGATGCTTACAGCTAAGCAAGATAAGACCATGTCTTTCCTCAGACATGACCAACTGGAAGATGTAAATAATCTCTGAAGAACCTATTTTACTTAAACAAAGACTGTCATTCTTTTTTGTCAAGCAATATAATCATAATATGATGAGATGGGGTAAGGGTTAGAAAGCATAAGGCAGCAAAATATAAGAAAAATCCTTCTGTTCTATTAGTTACATCCTTGCTTTTTAATGACATTGTGAAGAATTGATATATCTTCCCTTTCTTCCTTGAAATACATAGGATGGTTCAGATGTTGTTTAATATTATTGTAATCGTATCCATGCCCAAGATACTGTTTACAGCACATTATATCCTCTATAGAATCTCAGACCTTCTGAACTCTTAATTACTCAATGAGATTTAGATTTAAACCAATAGGATTGTGTACTGGATAAGATACCAGTTTAGTCCTGTCCTCACTCGATAATCAAAGTTTATATGGTACAGAGTTTATCTGGATGCTGACCTGTGTCCTTTATCAAATTTGGATGGACTCTATAAGCAGTTAGCTGTCAAGCTTCAGTATAGGGCACCAGTCTGGAATACCAGGTGCTTCTCCATGGCCAGCAAGTAAGAAAGGTGATAAATTAGTTGTGATTCAAGTGCCTTAATCTCTAGCTAGAGGGAACATCAATCTTGGACAGAGACACTAACCTCCAATGAACTAATTAGTTGTCTTCCCAAAGCTTCTCTGCTTCCTCTATTCTTTATTATTGGTAGCAACATCATCTTCCCCCCAATCAAGCAGATTCATATTCTAAGAAACCATTTTGACTCCTTCTTCCACTGTCTCCTGTCCCAAATCTTCTTGATTATTTTGGTATGGCATTTCTAAAATCCAACTTTTTCTTTTCTTCCACCTAAAATTTTCAACCACATCTTTGTCAATCTTACGACTTGATTGACGAGTCTTCTGTTGTCATTACACTTCCATTGTCTCCCTGCGTCCCTGCAGGACATTCCCCAAACACTTACCGTCATTGCTTCACTTCTGTCGATATGGTTGGACCCAACTCCTTTCTTCAGCCTAGGCATTAGCTCCTTGTTTTCCATAACATGAAATTAAAGTTCGATGTTGTTTCTCCAAGGTTCTTCACGGATCTGGTGCTCATATTTTTTCTTTTATAGTTCATTCTGATCCTGATCTGTTCTGCTGGTGATGCTCACCTCATTGTTTTGTTTGTTCACTTTTCCCATCCTGTCTTACGCTTTATTCCAAAGTGCCCCAAATGTGTAGAGTAACCTTTCCAGAATGATCCAAGCCTCTGTATTGCCCAAATTATTCCTCAAATTTTAATGCTGCTGTTACCTGCAGGCAATTAGCAAATCCATGAAATCTAGACTGGAGCCAAGCACAACACCCTAAATAATCTTGGTAGACGTTTACTCCTTTCTACCTTATCATGTTTCACACTTCTGGTATCTTGTCTTAAAAAAAGATATAAGAATGTGCAGGACTCTCTTTGATCGTGCACGGTCAGATGTTGGACCTCTGGAGTCCTTTGAACTTTCTCACAATATAGCTAATAAATGATGGCAGTAATAGAAAGATTCACTTAACTTCACTTACTTCCCTCTCTGAATTCATCTGGATTCTGAGAGTTAGTGGTTTTATGTGACACAGCCTTGTGTTAAAGAGCCTTGGCTGATACGGGGCATCAGTGTGATCATGATAGTCACCTCCCACCAATTACTTGCTACTTTGTTGCATGAATCCCTAAAGTTCTTCCTTCTGGTTAGATAGTTATCCCAATGAACTCTGTCTGCCTACTCATGGATCAATCTGTCCATGTATGTTCAAGGCTTTTGACATTATTTAGGTTGAGGTTTGCTATGAAATATGTACCCAGATTTGGTTTCGCAGCATCAGTTTCTCTCTGCTTCCTACTCTCTGCTCACTAGACTTTAAGTTGCTACTAATGCCTGGACTCAGGGATGCTGAGGAGCAAAGGAAGCTTCCTTTATCAGAAAAGATGTGAGTAAATTTAAACTGATTTGTCCCATTCCCATTCAGTATGGGCCTCATCGAAAGTGCACTTTGAATTGTAGTCTGTATCACCCACACCATTCATTCCCCTTATGCCACAGAAAGCAAATAGTGGCAAAAGGCAAGCTGTAATAAAACCAAAAAGCACCTGATGTTATCTGTTCCCTCTTGGGAACTCCTGAAGCTTTCAGTACGTTTGTGTGCAGCTGAGTAAAAGAAAGGTAGCAGTGGGATTATTAGTGAAGAGAGCAGCTTAGGAAAGACATGAAAAGGGGGCCAGTGCTTATTCCGATTCCCTTTTTTCCCATGCAGTTAAAAAGAGAATTGTTTAAACATGCTTCTGTCAAACTCCTTTCATTGGTCTCTTTTTCTCAGCAAAGTTACCAGTGGTTTCATTCATAAGATGATCTTGAAGGTTGTTTCACTGTCACTGGGATATAGTTAAAGTATTTTGTAAAGGGTACCACTCAAGTGTAAAGATGCCTGGTAGGAAAAATAAGGCCCTTGCAGAAAAAGAGCAGCAGCCCATCAGATCTTGCTTTTTCAAACCAGGCAGGTTCCCCCATGGAAAGATTAATTACAGTCAGGTTTGGAAGACAGCCTTGCTGTGTTTTTTTTCTCCTAACATTAGAAAAGATAAAGGGGGTGATTAGTGTGCACAAAGCCTCTGATCAAACCAGCACTGAGGTTTGTGACAGGAGGTTCAAACACTTTATGGATCACTGGTGCTGACAGGTAGATCACACAAGCCTTAAACAGATGTTTAGTGAGAAGATGAATGTGTGAGATCTCAAACATGCAGGGCTCCTTTGGCTGGCCATAATAGCCTGTGAAGCATTAAAAACCTTCCGTTTTTTTTTTTAAGCTGCCCCACTAAAAAGGGAAAAAGGAAAGTACTAACAAGCTTGCATTACATTTTGGAATTTTTTTTTTTTAATTGAAATTAAATATGGCCAGGTTCTTAAAGTTGTTAAACTTTTTCTTTAGGAAATGAAGGCTATTCTTTTGGGATGTGTGACCACAATTTGCCCTCTCTATAAAACTGTTGCTGTGAGCCAATGAGTGTGCGTGCTCTAACGAGGTGCATATGAGATGCTCAATTGGAATAGAGATATGTTCAAATTAAATTACAAAGGCCTTTGTACCAGAGAGCTTCAGAGACAGGGTGCTTTTTATGGGATATGCGTATTCTGTAGAATACACTACATCAGCATGATGACTTGAAAATACAGTAATTATGTAAGGCCTGTTGAGCAAACTGTATTTACTAGACCTCTTTGAAACATTTTGAGTTGTTGATATGAAGGGAAGAAAATATTGCATCGGTGCCATTTATTATGAAAATTCAGAAGTTCTGGGCATGATTTTTAGTTCCTTCTCAAGAGAAATTATTTTTAGCCTTGCACTTTGTAGTCACAGAATCCTCTCATTTGGAAGTGAAAATGTCCTGTATGGGGGACAAGTGGAGACCCTCCCTATCTAGCAATATATTAAGACCTTGGCAGAATGTCTGATGAATGTCAGACACCTGGAGGGATTATTCAATTTAGAAATGGGCTCAAGCCAAAAAATTCAGAACCCAATCTCAGATTTGAACACTTTGGAGTTCAAGGATTTTTTGGATAAAGGGTTTAAGCCACTCTATGTAAATAATCAAATTACAGAATTTGGTCTGGGCATGGATTACAAGCACCCCTAAAATCCAAGAGTATTCTTTAGGGTTTGATTTAGTTGGTCTGGAAAGCCCTGATCCAGGGTTTGAAATCTTTGCCATCAACCTTGAAAGCAGTTGGTTCAGAAGTGTTTTTTTCTTATTTTTCCCCCATTTACTGTTTTCTAGTTCTTTTTAAAGAAATGCAGAAGAAAAGGTGTTTGTAAGCAACTTCCCAAATTATTTTTTGCCATCCACGAGTGTAGGGCTGCCTGTTTGAATGTTTCCAAGAAAGTATTGTTCTTATGTGACAACAGGTCAGAAAGACTCTGCATTAATTACACTAACATATGGTTATTAACAGATTCTAGCTCAGGGAGCAATACTTTACAATGTTATCTTCCACATAGTCAGATGTTAGCCATATTGTCAGTGCTGGCAGCTATTGTTTCACTCATTTACTTCACAGAGCTAATTACTCCCTAATAATAACTTTACCTTGGAGTTTTTCACTTGCTTGTGCCAGCAAACCTGTTCACACTACATATGCTAATTATTGGCACTTATTCATTATGTTAAGATAGCTTTAAGTTCAAGCTGTGCAGCCTGGCTTTCGGTATGGAGCCAGCTGGCTGCAAAGTTCCACCTTTTTTTTTCCCTTTTTTTTTTTTTTTTTAACTAAAGTCATTAAAAGTTTTAATATGGGCCTATCTTGTTCTCTTTACAAGATTCAGTCTTTCAGGAATTCAGGCGCATAGTTGGTTACTCATGGACAATTGCAAGTTTATAAGGAGTTCCTGGTTTTCTTAAAATATTTCTCAGAGCTTGCAGTGAGGTCTTTTCTGTTAAGTGGATTGTAAATTCATTACATACATACGAGGCCATTTACCAAAATGGATATTCGCTTTCCTCCTTCCCCCACCCAATTCTAGCTCCTTGCCTACTTTATCACTGCTTATGTTTTTCCACCGGGAGTCCCAAGGCCTCTTCAGTGCCTAGTGAGGATGCTCTCTATTGATTTTGTTTCTCTACGCTCTCAATGTCCAAGGGCCTAAACCTTCAATGAGCTTTGTATGGATGGATTCACTGATTTGTCCTGAGCTTAACATAAGTACAGCAAATCAGATCATTCAGATTTGCAGCATAAAACAGACGTATTTCATGGGATTTGGTCTATTACATCTTTCCAGAATTCTCAGTGATCCTTTTTCACACTCTAGAATAGTGCATCTTCTCATAAAACCCGGAGAAATATGGTGTCTTCTAAAGATAAAATACTGTCCTTGATTTGCATGAAGAATTTTATGAATACCAACTGAACATCTACATGGGAGTCAAAGACAATCGGTGGCTGATCCTAGTTAATGTTGTATATACGGTATGGATGTTACAGAACTGACTGTTTCAGCTGTGACTCTTAAGAGTCCTGTGTCAGATCATCATCTAGTGTAAATCAGCGTAAGTGCTTTTCCACTATCTGGTGAACTGGTCTGACATTTTGTGAAGTTCTTAAAGAAATGATTTTTGTCCAAGATAAGGTGAACCTATGTGAAACCCCATTCATTTTTATCAGTAGAAAGAGGAGACTGAAATCTTCCATATGTAAGAATTCAGTCCATATTGTAAAAAAAAAGATCTATTTCTGCCTCCCCATGAGCTAAAAGCTTTGAATGCTATAAACTTTTGAGCTACSCTGACATTACAAATAAAAGGTTTATTTTAAGTTGTGGTCTAGCTAACTTTATTAGCAAAAATGCATGCAGAAAACTGCCATTTGGCCATCTTATCTTCTTGGTGTGCACATTACATACATTAGGATTTCTCTCCATGCTAGTTGTAGTATCGAAGAAAATATGGATGAATTAGGTAAGATTATTTCATAATCAGGAAAGACTAAATCTCTCCTCTCCTGTACGCATGTGTACTTCCTTCCAGTGTCAGTGTGAACTGGTTTTGTATACCTCAGTGCAGCATTTGGCCATGAAATAAGGGAGAAGAAGCAGGACACCTGAAACTAAAAGAAAATATTTACTTGAAATAAAAATGTTGTTTCCTGCAACATCCCGTTTTACAGCCTCAGAGCATTAGATTGGATTCCCTCCTGTGTTACTGCAGTTCTGCTTCAGTACAATTCCAGTGATATCAATAAACAGTTTGAATACAATTCTTAATAAAACTGAAGTAAACACACTTTTAGTTGAGCCATAATAGATGATCTTTACAGACTTTTTTACTTCTGGTATTTCTTGGGCTAAAAAATCAGAGTATTGTTTAGTAAAAATACTGTAATTGTGACTGTGTATTATAATGTCCAGTCCACATTATACAAAGGTCAGGGCTTGGGAGAGGGACAGTTTTTCCTATCCTGAAGTGATTTGGAGCTGTGGAGACAAGTGATACACAAAAGGTGGGAGAGGAAAAACTCCAACTTCTGCTCCTGGCACACAACTCATGCAGTCAGTGGCTGCATTATATGAGTAAAGCATGTGGAGTAAATCTAGCAGTGGTTCACTAGGTTAGAGGTTGGTTTTCAGTGGGAAAGAAACTACAGATACAGATGGTTTTTAAAAGCTTGTTCTCAGCAGCGACCCTAGAGCTGACTGTTTGGTGTACCATCCGGTGAAATTCCAGCTCACTTGAAACCAGGGGAGTAAGGGGTGTTGTATCTACTAAAGAGATCATATTGAAATGAAAGAAACTGTCATTATGTTTAGAGAAGGTTTGAACCAAAACCTTCAAACTGTGGTACAACTTTCTTGGGAGCTGACCTTCGCCTGTTTTTATGAAAGGCTCAGCCTAAATGCCAGATCTGAATTCATTGTGGAGATTTGGACTGAGACTTGAACTTTGTGGTTTAGACCTGTATTAAGGGAGCCTGGTATCACTGCTCAGACACCACTCAGCTTCTACCTCGCTAGCCTTCTGCGTTCTTGATAGACTTAAAACATTACCAAAATAGCCGTACCACCTAGCAACAAAATATTAATATTTTATGCAAGGAACTGAAGTGGGGCATGGCTGAAGAACCTGTACTGAGAAGCTCTTGTAGCATTACAGGGCTGCGCCTGGGAACCCTGGTTTTAAGAACAACGGAAAGGGGAACCCGGAGAGCCTGTGTGGGCAGTTAGATTGATCTTCAAGTTAGTTTTCCAGGATTAGGCATGTTATTTCAGGCCAGGTAAATGAAGATAGAGGAAAGCCAATCATCTGGCTTTTCCTTCCTAACTGCTCCTTCTATGTGCCTAAATTGAAATTTATATTTCCACACCCTTCCCGTAACTAGAAGTTTGACAGCTAGTTACTGAATCCACTGGAGGTGAGAGTAAATGGGAATTTCTGGAGGCAGTGTTAGTATCGGTGTCCAGCTGACCAGTGAGTGTGAGAAAAAAGAGGAAGGTTGCAGGTTATTTTATCAGGTGCTTTTATGTCTGATGAAATGGGGACTGTCTGCCAGAGGTGATTAGGACAGACAAGAAAAAAACCGACTTAATAGCAATTAAGAAAAGACATCTACAAAAATGCTGTGACACAACCCTTAAGAACTTGTTTATATTTTTAAGGCTGTTTCCTCAAGGAAAACCATGAGAGAACAMTTTTTTTTTTTTTTTTTTTTAATAAAAGCTTAGTTCCTCCTCAGATATTTGGCACTCCTTAAAATCTGCTGGAGCTTGACGGACTATTCTGACGTTCTTAATGCACCTGAGAGTTACTTCCCAAACATGCCTTTCCTTATGCTAGATCTTGCCAAGATCTTTTGGATAAACCTCATTTGAAGTTTCAAGGACATGGCAATGTGGCATGAGGAGCCCTAGAAGAATTTTCAAAATACGATTAGCACCTATTTCTGAATCCCATATCACAAAAAGATCTTGACCAAATCACCTGTAATTCAGCTGAAAGTATGTTCTGTGACACTGACCACCTGTAAAGTCTTTGGAGGATAAATGACCTCTCATGAGATGGGGGGAACTAGTCGAAAAGTATCTAATCTAGGTATTTGTCTGTGCTTTGAACCATGTAGTTTGAATTCTTGGGTTTACAACAAAAAGCCAATCTTGGTCTTAACTATGGACAGCCTGTCTGTATTCTCGTACATAATGGATGTGGGAGAGCAGTAAATACGCACTGGACTGATGCAGTAGGGAGGGTTTATTGACTTGTTTAGGAGAGGCGTGCTACTTGCCACTTGTGCATTATGCTTGATATTGTCAACTAATAGCAGTAAAACCTTTATGCTACTTTATACTGTAACATATTATATGAAAGCAGCATATTTTACAAAATCCATTTAAATATGTTCTGGAGTGTTTTAGAAGAATTATTGGTATACATTTTTGAGTCCCTCTACCTGTAAAACTGCTTCATACCATAGGTTAAATAAAGTTACAAAACTCACCTGAAATATCTTTTCCATACATAATGTTATGACTGGAGTCTAATGTCTTGAGTTGTTTCAAGGCTACACACAGGTGTTGTGGGCCACATTAGGAAACTGTGAATCCTCCACTTCTGTTAATAAAAAACCTTTCATTTTAGCCCTCATGGGTTACAAAATAGAGAAGCTCAGAAGTCCCTCTGGCCTACGACTGTAATATGGGTAATACGGCAGCTCAGTGATATTATGTGAAAAGTTGGGAAGGAAAAGGCATGTGTCTGTCAGTTGGCTGCAGAGAAAATACGCTTCTGAGAGATTTGGGGTTATACGATTCTGTCCCTGTTCAGACAGGAGAGTGTATGCTGTGCAAGTGAAACTGTCAGAGGTGTGTGATAAATACTGTTCACATTCTGTTTTAAATTTTCCCTTGGGTATCACCATCTCTTGTATGGTGCATGCCTATATGCTTGCATATGCGTGTGGACTCCTCTGCGTGGGGCATCTGTTTCGTGGGTACTGTGTGTATATATATATATGTGTAAATATCAGTACATGTGCACATACACACACATTTACATTTTAAAATAAATACCAGAAATGAGATTTATAGATAGCTTTCCTCATTTGCTTGTGYGGTGTGTGAGACGTGTGCACACACATCTACTGGAAAAATGTGTGTGTTTATAGTTTTGTATGGGCACAGATGATGCGTGTGTGTATACAGACGCAGACAAACATACACTCACATTGTAATGCATTAGATGCACTTAGATCTGTAGGACTCACTATTGACTTTAATTAGAATATCAGCATAGACTTCTTGTAAAAATCATTAACTTAGAGTTATTCTTGCATTTTTCTGAATACATATTTAACRTATTTCTTGTCTGAAGTGAGATGTAATGGAGACTTATTCCACTGGTTGAGTCTGAGGAAAGTTAAGTCCCTGGAAAAATCAAGGTACGCAGCTAGACCAGCCTGTGGGTGTGCTCTGCTGGTCCTTCCCTAACACTCAGTCGTTTCAAGCCATGACAGACATTGGCAGATCATTCTCTTGAATATATGGTGTTCCAGGAGAGAGCCAAACCACTGCAGCTCTTGAAAAAGGCTTCTGAGCAAAACGTAGGCATTGCAGCGCTTCTGATGTTAAAATAAAGGTATCGAAACCATTTGATTAACTGAAGATGCTTCTTCATGATTACTTAATGACATGGTGGGAGTTTGAAGCTTGTCGTTAATATTGTCATTTGTCTAAAAAATATCTGCTAAGTGCTCCTGGGCACTGAGGTGACTAAGCACCACATTATCGCCTAAGCCTGGGTCTGTCTCGACGTATTGTTAAATTTGTTGCGTCAGGACATTCTGCTGTGCAGCCCTAGGGGACCCTACGAAAGGCATTTGCAAGCAGGAACTTGAAATAAGCACAGCCTCAGTGTAATTGTAGCCAAACAGTTCCACAGAAGGAGTGTCTGTGTGTGGAGTCTGAGCGTCCAGCTGTTCGGAGGAGGATTACGAGGGCTTTAATGGAGAGCACAGATGGAATCAGTACTATTGTCCGGAGTATTCTGGGGCAGAGGCTAAAGTGTGAAGGATGATCAGTGGAGAGCTGATTGGAAAGGGAAAAAAAAAAAAGAAAGAAAGAAAGAAAGAAGGGGGGAAAAAAATCCCCTTGTTCTCTAAAAAGCAAAGGGATTGATGCTGTCCAACGGTGAGGGTGCAGAGGAAATGTTTCCCAAAGCTTGCTTTCATGGTTAGCAGGCATTGTAAAGATGGCACAGGTCATGTGTTGTGTGCAGCTGTTTAGAGGTTCTTGCAGAACTGTTAGAGACTTAGCAAGGCCCATTATTCAAGGCACTAAGGCAGTTTTACTGGATATGGACTACTGCAATTGTATAAGCTCTCCATTGTGTGAGTACTAATTTAGAGTGCTACCATAAGCCAGCCATACAATCCATGCTTCCCATGAATGAATGAGTCATCTTGCTGAAAAGGCTCAGAGCACACAGCTCTGACTTTTAGTCTTAAAGGGACCTGATGTGTTCAGAATGGATCACATTTTAATGAACAAACTCGCTGGCAAAATATTTTGGGTTTGAACTGCTAAAATAATCCTTTTCTTTTTGGAGAAAGGTATCGTACCCAAAGACTTTAGATAGGTTTTCATTTGCCTTACCACATGTTACACGTATTTGTAGTTACTGATTTGTTATGGGATATTAAAGTGTTACTAATGTGCTTGTATAAACATAACAGGTTTCAAGGCCACTCGGTAAGCCAGCAATTTATGTCCTAAATCATTCCTTTAGGTGCCAAGGAGCCCCATGATTGTTTTATTCAAAACCATTTGGCTGCAGGAATGCAGCTGTTTTTCATTAATGATGTCCATGCACATACACAAGCAACGTGTTGTTGTATAGCACTGCTGTCTTTTTATTTCCTTGCCTGCGAAGAATATGACAACAGTATTAGGACCTCTAACGTAGCTGCAACCTTGTTTGGTAAAGTAATTTTCTGTAGAATTCTTACCTGGGTGGCTTAGGGTCACATCAAAGAAGAGGATTTACTCTCTGATAACAGGACGTAGATAGCCTTTGGGAACATCTAAATTGAGGGACCCAAGAGTGCCTCCCGAGTTCATAT
This sequence comes from Phoebastria nigripes, assembly GCA_035582835.1. Taxonomy (NCBI): domain Eukaryota; kingdom Metazoa; phylum Chordata; class Aves; order Procellariiformes; family Diomedeidae; genus Phoebastria; species Phoebastria nigripes. Next base: position 2,320,347 of record JAYKAV010003032.1, read on the forward strand.
GCACATCCTGTCCAGCCATCATTTAGACAGACGCTCTAAGAGCCTTAGCTCAAATACGAGATCTGAAGCTTTGGGGGCATCTAAACATACATAGCACCTGCTGATGTGATCCGAGACTTTTCTGTATTTCTCCTTCTGTGCATGCCCTGAAACTGCTCCGGTCTAAACACCTAAATGCTTAGCTCCTGCCTAAGGGTCATCGCAATCCAGAAACAAGGCAGAGCAGCATTGGCATCACCTGAAAGGCTCAACCAACAGGCATGGTGCCTGAAGCACGGTGACAGGATTGTAAAATGTAGCTGCTTCCTTTCCAACACACAGCAGTTAAAGAAGGGATAGTCCTTCCTTGTTTTTTTTTTTTTTGTGCAGTAGCCTGGTGAAAGCTTAGCAGTTGCCTAAGAAATGGAGAGAACTGGATTGGGGCTTCTGTTTCCTTAATGCAATTCACATTGTGTCTCCCACATCTCAGGAGAGACAAGGCCTTTCTCCACATCTACTGAAACTGGGCTTCAAGCAAAGAGAGACGTACTGTTCATGTCATAAATGGAGCAAAAAAAAGAAGTGTCATAGCTCAGTATCCTGCTGATGATGACATTTGAGCCTGTGTTCTGCTCCATAGATGCCTTGTGGGGCTTTTTTTTAATTAAAGTTATTTTTTTAAATTAAGTTATTTCTGCCAAGTACCATTGGGGTCAATTTGTATTGACTTCAGCAGAGCAAGGACTCAACACAAAGTTCCTACAGGTCAAATTTTGCCCTTAGGAAAATAATGATTATTACAAAGTCCCTTTTCTGAGCTGAATACTACTTAAAAGCTAAAGGCATTTAAAAAATCAAATAATTCTTTATGTTTTCATCATGTTTACTGCTGGTTTGCTTTTTGATCTCTCTTACTATCAAACTTAAGTTTATTGAGTCAGCTTTGTTTAATTAGTTTAATTTTACTTGTTCAACAGCATTGCCAGAGTTGTACTTTTCAGATTCACAGCTCTGAATGAAAATATTCCCTGTGAGTGGCAAGACAAAACAAAAACAAAAGTGGAAAAGGAATTATTAAAATGTTTATGTTTGCTTAGGGTAAAATGCTTCCAGAATTGAAATTTGGAGCAGAAAATATGTAAGGATCCTGATACTTAGTTAACTAACTTAAATCTATTCTTACTGAAGTGTCAGAACTTTCATTCGCTTTATTGTGAATCAGGTCTACCACACAAAGTGTGTTAAGTGTTAGTGCCTAAATTTAAAAAAAAAAAAAAAAGCACCCACTTCCAGTAAACATTTGCAAAATTGTTTATCTGGCAAAAATATTGGGGGTTTCAAATAAATCTACAYATCCTCAGTCATGCCAGTGAGTGAGTGAAGACTACTCAAGGGCTTTTCCTGCTCTCCCTTCAACCAAACTCAGTGGCATCAAGTGCTGTCATGGTGTGACATGATGAGAGCCATGAGGTTCATCAGTTCCCACCGTTACATTGGGGCTGCGGCTATCTCATACTAGCATAAAATAAAATTGCTGATTTGCATTAGTGAACCTCAGTAAGCCGCTGCTTTTCAGTTGCACCAAGCATCCAGCCCCAGAGACTGTGTTCTGGATTAAAACTTTGTTCTCTGTCTCAAATGGTGCTTAAAGAGGTCTCAGGAGTACTCTATGGCCAGCAGTGTTTCAGTATAAACAGTGTTAGGAATAAATCAATTGGTCAGAAAATTCCTTTTATTGCTAAAGAGAATGGATGGCTGAAGAGCAGAACTTGAAAATTAATCCTGAATGGCCATGGTTTATGCTTAGAATAGAGTAGACGGATAACATCACCGTAGTATTTTCAGAGCTTTTTACAGTGCTCCGTTATATCCCTCTCTCGCAGACACATCACATCTACCTTTCTCTTTAGTATGCAAATGCACAATTAAAASCATTCAACAGATAGAGATGAATAAGCTAATACAGTGTGCTGCTAGTAATTTATTTTCATTAACTGGGAGTATGTGGAAGTACCCCAAAGAGCAGAGAGATGCTGGAAAGTTGTAATAGATAAGAATCTACTGACTGCCTTTATGTAAGACAATAGATCTTGTGAATATTCTGCTTCCTCTCCAGGCAGTGAGCTAGTATGGTTAACCAAAATTGTTGAGTAATTGTTCTGTGGTTGAGAACAAAATGCTGAATTAAACTGTTCCCAGCACAATAATTGTGTGATTACAGCATTTATGTTGCTGGCCAAAAGAACAGTCATTAGGTTTGGAAGACTTACCAAAACCACAGGCACAGAAAAAAAAATGCAAATCACATGTAAATTGTCCTCTAATACCTATAGTGGCTTAAAAATTGAACTAGGAGTATGGTATGTGTATATTTAAAGGCAGTCAAGCCAGAAAAAATGATTGTACATTCAAGAACTACTTCAGACTGGAAAGAAAATACCCAAAGATTATTCATTTTCATTATGTTGTACTTTTCCCCCTCTCGTGAGATCCTGCACTTCATATATTATGCGTGTATTCTGCTTTATGAACGCTATTATATTTTTCCCCACTGCATACCAATCAGATATTGTCTGGGAGTTGTAAGGTAGGTAGGACTCCCACACCTAACTAAATCTTGGGCCAAGCCGATTCAAAGAGCAATATACAGGGGAGCAGGCAGCAAATGTTTATCTGATTGCTGTAATCCACCAGTAAAATTAAAAACTGATTTATGATGATAGGTGCTCTTGTGAGGTAGACAATTTTCTTCTCCATTGCATGGTCCATATCTAGAAGTGCCAAAGAAACAATTACATTTAGTCTTTCCTTTCTTTTTTTTTTCTTTTGTTGTTTTTCCTCATATTTTTAATAATAAAGGAGGATGAGGAAGACAAGGAAGAACTGAAGGAGACGTCAAAGAAAAAAAAACACAAAATGTTTAGGGCAATCAAAATTTTTGTGCCTGCAATTCAGTGCAGGAACAAGCTGCAGGATTTGGATAGCTGGCTACCTGACTGTACACAGAAATCAGATGATGAGATGTCTAAACTTTATCACTGTATCTACAGTTAATTGTGCTTTAAATGTGTTGCTGTCACCAAATTGTGGGCACAAAATGAGAGACCATCTTCAGTCCTATTCAAAAAACGTTCCCAAACAAAACTTGTGAAAAACATTTTCATATGAGGATTTTGGTAACGAGGGAAAAAAAGCATCAGGACATGAATGGAAGAGTGGCTACATATCTATTTAAATAGTCTTTCTTCTGAAACTTGAATCCATTTCACTTCTAAAATCGAACTTTTGATAGTAGAACTAAACTCTATTAAAGGAACAATTCTACTGGCAAAAGGGACAGTCAGAAACAAGTCTGAACAGCTGAAAGATTGAAAAGAGGTCTTTATTGTGCATTTCCCTGGGCAGTAATTAGAGGCTATCCAATACTAGAAATGTGTTTTCCGCAGAGGTTTCTACTAACATTTGGTCTTAGTTTTCCTGGCCATTTGTCCATCACGTTTAAGTACAGGGGTTTTTAAGATCATGTAGAAAGTGATAAAACTCAATATAAAATAATAATGATGATAATAATAATAATAATAATAATATTGTCTTCAGGAAAGAATTACATTGAGTTGTTGTAGCAACTAGTGCTCTGAAACTGATGTCACTGGAGACCAGACATATACTGAAACATGTATTTGATTTAACAATAACAAAATTGGGAAAAAGAGGGGGCATTCAAACGGTTTAATCAGTGGATTTAAGTCTAAGATTTTCTGAGCAGACCCAATTCTGCCAAAGTTTACACTGATCAGGCCGTGAAGAATGTTTCTTTCCCTGTGCTGTATTAGACTGTATAAGGTTTTATTAACTACGTCCCTCAACCTTTCAATTTAAAGAAACCAAGAGAAGGTACAGACTTTTAGTGTGGAATTTGTTTTCTGAGTCCTTTCTGTATATTTTTTCTCGCTCTTTCTAGATAGTATGGTTTTAAGTGAATGACTTTGATAAGACTTTCATGTTTGTTTATACCATTCAGCAGCCGAATGGGTTTTGGATTTCTGCCCACTACATGATATTAAATAACCCCTGTTTCTTGCCCACTGCCTACACATTAAAATTGTTGTGTTTGTTTTAATTAATGATATTAATTAATGTTTTAATTAATGATATTCCACTTGTCAAAGAGATACTGAGTGAAAAACGCATTTTGAAACCTTGGGGTTTTGTTTGAAAGAATACCCCTTCCTCTCTATATGGTAATATTACCTTAAATCGTATTAAGGAAATTGGCACAAAAAAACCCAAACCAAACCAAGTTATTATAAGGCGGAATTCTGATTAGCTCCTTGTCTTCTGTGTCAGCTAATTTGAGTAAGCAAGATTTCTGCGTTAAGGGTTGTGAAAGTAGAATTGTTTCATATTAGTTGATGAGACTTAAATATTTTACTGTAATTATGTATAGAATTGTTACAAGCAATGTGTCATGGGTGACTCATAATGAGTGGCAGTGGAAGAGTTGAAATAGAAGGCCAGATTGTGGTGATACTGCAGTGCAAGAGCATTAGAAGGGGAGGTATCGCTTCAGGAATAGAGCAAAGCTCTAGGGAGCTATAGCTTCCCATTACTGGTACCTACCATGCCTGCCATGGTGGGGATGAAGACCGGAATGAGAGATGGGCTTGCCTTACAAACTTTTTACTTCCCACTGAAGTACCACAGCATGCCCACTTACTTCATATTTCATCCTCTCTTACTTTACGGTCCCTCATTTCACCAAGCAGTGTCTGAACCATGGGCTGAGTACTACTCTTGATTCACAGCTTTTCTCCAGGAGTGCCTCAGGGTCATTAATAAAATAACGAGTCTCTTAAAGACGGCAGTCCACTTTTAAGTGGCTTAGGTCTTAGCTATTGATATATTCAAGAATTTGGACTTTACCTTTGTGTTAAAAATGAGGTCATGGCACCTGCCTCCATCTATACGCCATCTTAAATATAGTGGTTTGCATATTAGAACTGTTCTCCCTGTTTCAGAGGTTAAAAAATTCTTTTTTTGGAGCAGTAGACAGGAAAAATATTACTGCAATTTATACATCAAAGTGATTAGTTACTGGTGTTTGAATATGTTATGGAAAAATCAAGAATGGGTAAAGGGGGAGGTGTAGCAGCTGGCCTTAACACAGATGCCTCTGAATAACTTTATATGACAAAAAATACCAGTCAGCCTTGCTTAGGTATAATGGCATCTTGCCACCCATTGCTTGATCTTTTGGGGAAATGGCACTAAAGAAGCTGCATCACGTCAGTCTACATAGGAGTAAGAACCACAATTAGAATAAATATATTTCTTTACCTAAGCTGCATTCTCAACCTGAAAACCATCTTGAGCAGGTTTATAGCCAAGCATTTTATGGTCCTGTTTGCATCCTTTGCATGAAAACATTCACAACAATACTTTGGTGTCAGGATGAGCCCAAAGGCACCTCAAAAGGGCTGAAGAGTTAGCAAGGTGGGGCATTTCTCCTAGCTCACAGAATTTATCTGTCAAAAAGGAGCCAGACTTGCTGCCTGTGATGGTGTGTAATACTACAGTTTATTTCCTTACCTGAATCTGTTGACTTCCAACATTCACAGAAGTTCTTGAAAAGTCAGTTTTGGATGATTCCTCTTCCTCTTCTGCCCCCCCTCTCTAGATGCCACACTGGTGCTGAGCCTTGCTTCCCGTTCCTACTTGTTCTTATAGTCTACCCATTGATTAATAACGTTAAGATTTGCAGAGTCAACCTTGTGTATGTTTAAAAAAACCCTGTGCTCTTACAGGAAAAGACCTCTAGATTCTGCACACCTCTCTTGACTGTTATACCTGTCACTCTGTTTCTAACAGCCTCAAATAGAAACAGCCCCCATTTAACACGGAGCTGACACAAACTGTCCTATTTGCTCTTCCCTGCTTCCTCTGCAGCAGTAGTTAATACTGGACCTTCTTTCCAGAGCTCTTTTGACAGCAGTCCATGATACTGTTGCACAAAGACTTTTGATCTGGTAAAATGTGAGCATTGGGTATACCAAAGAAGTGACTTTGAAAAGAAAGAGAGCTGGGTTAGTACACACGCACAAAACCCAGCAACTTCAGTCTCTCTAAACTGAATGTAGAAAATCAGAAGGAAAAAGTATACAGGTGACTTCTGGAAGGCTGATATGAACAGTGACAAGGGAAGTATACTTATTTTTGTCTCTGATTCTTTATGGCATGTACAAAAAACCCCATAGTTCATTATAATTTGAGTAACTGAACCAACATATAATAGATCAGCTAAGTGTAGAAAACAGTACATATGTGCAGCTCAAGAAATTATCCTACATGCTGTCTTTTAAAACACATCAGGAAATCTCACACCTGTTTTCTTTTCACTGTCAAATGTTTCACTGAATAGCTTACCGCTAGAGTGACCAGCACTGGTCCAGACCTCATTGGGAAAAGCATTAACCAAGCACCTGGGAACTGTGTGCTCCATCATACGCTGTGAGGTAGCATCAGTCATTAATGTAAGTTCATAGATTTTCCAGTTTGAAGGGAGTGATTTTGCAGATTAACTCTTGCTACATGACAGTTATATTTAGGAGCAAGTTGCTATTAGCCAGCAAAATGCAAATAGAGGACAGTATACCATACAAATCAGCATTTTTGACAGCTGCAAGTTTGTGGCAGGTTTCCATTATAGTCCTGGCTTATTCTTCTAGGAAGGGTACTAAAATTTAAACAAGGCGCCTAGGCACTTGGAAGCTATGGCATGAGAAACATAGTATTTGTGTGAATATTAAGTAAGGTGAAGTAAGTCAGTTTGGCCCAAACACTGGTCATCATACCTCAAAAGCCAATTTTGTGTCCTCTGCTGACTTTAATCTCTTCATGAAACAAATGTCTCAATCAACCAAACAATGGATCTTTTTCTTCTATAAAAAGGAAAGAGAGCAAATTATTTTGAGTTTTGCTCTTGAGCTTGGATTAGAAAGGGCTCTTTTCAGAGTGTACTTCAGTCTTCCAGTGTATCTGTTACCTGAATTACAGTAGCTTGCTCTGAAAGTCCGGGTTTTGCCAGAGGACCCCACACGCTGGGGTGTTGTATAGTCTGGAGCAGCCATTCCTGCATGAACTCCTAGGCTTTTGGCTTAAAACAGCTGCATATTGGAATGAATTCCAGTTTATGTTCTTTTTATTTCAGGTAGCTTCCTCCTTTTCAGTTAGACTATTTGTTCAAATGCCTTTGTGGCAGAATTGCCCTGTAGATAACTTACATGCTAAGTGGCACAAGCATGAATACTTCTTGTTACACGTCATCCCAAATGGGAAAAAGTCATCTTGCTGCTTTTCCCTCCTCTGTATGTTTTTCCTATACCAAATCAAATATAAAAGAAGCTTTCCGAAGTTCTTTATTTCAGTTACATAAATGAATATGTAATACTGCTTTTTCCTTTGGAAGTATCCAAGAGATGTTCCTTAATGCAAAGGGTCCTTTTGGCTTATGTCCTTCAAAGTGCTGCTGGAAGTGTTTGTCTCTTACTGGTGCATTTTGTTCTGTAGTATGAAGTGGAGGAGGGAAGCCTTTGGAAGCAAGTTATCAACATGGAAACAACTACTGTCTATATTATTTGGCAGTTTAAGGCACTTCTCTGCACTTGAGTTAAAAAGGCTAAGCATGTGTTCATTTAGTAGTACTTACAGACTTTATGATGAGATGAATTTGAGGTGGATGCTGGTAGTGACACCTGGATTCTCTTGCAGGACTGAGCAAAGACAGAAAGTTTCCAGCCTGAAAAGCCTTGCTTTTTTAAAATGAAAAAATGTTTATGTAATTCTCTGAGATGCATTTCAGTTTTCCTGAAGTTTTGTTCCCTGTGTTTTCTGTGAGCCAAGTTGCATACATACCAACTATTACCTGTTAAGGATTGTCTCCATATTCCATCAAACTAATAATTTTTTCCCCACTATCGCTCCAAATAGAGCTCTCCTATGCTAGTGGAGTTGTAAGGGGTGGTGTCTCCCTAAATAGCCTTTTTTATTCTTCTTAAAAGATTGCCACTATGAGAGCATGTTTTTCTACAATCAGTATCACTGTTTGCAAACAATTGTGAACAGTGAGGTGCTACTATTGAGTGAACTGAAGTGTTCAGACAGGATGAATTTTCATAAGTACTGGTATGAATTGTGTAAGCCTCTTATGCAGCAAAGGGAAGAATAATATTTAGGGCCCAAATCATCCACTGCAGAAGAATTTTCAGGTAGAGATTAGGAAGAAAAACTTTCACTAAATCCTTTGTCGGGATCCCCTATACCAGTATGTCGGGCAGAGGAGTGAGCTGCTCCTCAGTAGTAAAAGCAAAGCGTTAGGTCAGAGCATGGGGTGGAACGGGTGTGCTGTCTGTCTCATCAGTGTCTTCCTCTCTGCATCTCTGCTTCTTGGCATCCACCTTYTGTTTTACGTCTTAAGCACTCAGTAAGCACCCCATAAAAAGCTACCTCAAACTCAGTAGGAGAGTGATCATTGCATTACCCGGATAGGCAAGGCTCCCTGCCTTGGGAGGACTGCCTAGGACACACTTATGTCAATTTAGGGAACTGATGTAGGGAAGAGAATGAGGAGAACAACATTTTCTTTTCTTATTTTAAACGTCACTGTAAGGGAAAATAGCAGATTGTAGTTATATGAGGACATATATTTTTATTTCCCTTAAGATAGACGTGGGGGGGGTGTGAGGGAGAGAGAAAGAGATGGCCAACACATATGCTAATTAAAGAATCAGGTCCTTCAGCATAGTGTGCACCACCATGAGCCAAGTGTTTCTGGAGGAAGGGTGACTGATGCAATTAAACATGTCATTTTTGAAGGACAGATTTATGTTATTGCATATTAAATGTACATTACATTCTTTCATATACAGTAGAAGAGATGCTTAACTTATAAACAAGTCACAGGCAAGAAGATATTCATACAACAGTTTGAAGTTAAAAGAATCATTCATGCACATCCACTGTTCTAGGAATGTAAAATCTGGACTTCTTTGAGGTGGCTGAGAATAACTCAAATGAAAATAAAAACTAGCCACACTTCTACATGAAGAAGCCATGTAAGAGATCATTTCAGCAAAGATGCTCATACAGCTCTTGAAGGGCATCTTCTAAACAGCTCAGGAGTAAAGTACTGCTCAGAGTTTTGTCAGTTTGTAGAGAAGGGAGTGTTGCTTTTAGCAGCCGTTCTTATTCACACTAAGTAATTCGTTACTCCGTCACCAGTCTCACCGGAATGGATAGAATTGCTTCTGAAGAACTAGAGGTGGGTGGAAGATCAGTATTTGCCTCTCAGTAGAAAGTGTTATATATGGATGCCGGGAAATGTATTGAAATATTTACCTTGCAGAGAGGAAAACTTATATAAAAGTTTATGCTAATAAACATGTAATGAGCAAYTGCGGAAATGAAGTTGGTGGAAGTGTATAAAGATAAAATAAATAAAACTATTAGCAGCTGCTATGTTAGGGGCTTAGATTTGTTGAAAGTATGGGTTTATGTTACTTGAGAAATATTATAAGTCTGCTAGATTAAGCAAGGGTCATGTGAGGGGGAAAATTGTGAACTTTTTAATTAAAGACTGTGTCAGGATGCATGGGCATAAAGGATCAAAATAAGGTCGGGCATGCTATCCTGGTACTGGCACTTCCTAAGCCTTGAATGCCTAACTTCGCAACCTTAATGTTTCCTTAAACTATTTTGTCTTTGTAGCTATTTATATAGTGACCCAAAGCACACGTGACATTTTACAGAAAATAGAGTAGAACTGTAGTTGTCAAGTGTTTGCAATCTAAATTTATGTAAGTCACAGCAGGAGCTAGTAACAAACAGTAGGGGTAACTGTTAAAAACATACTGCTTAGTGCTTAGGTAGCTGTGGTAACCATAGTATGTTCCTAAAAGTAGGTAAGAGACCAAAATTTAGGCGGAAATACTACAATTATATTGAAGCTGGGAGTGCTGGGAATCTAGCTGTGGCTACACTGAATGCACGTCTTTGTGCGTTTGGATTTGTTATGGTCAAGTCATAAAGGACATGCACAGATTTGTGAAGATGCTGGCCCAGGCTTCAACAACTTGAATCAGTTCCAAGTTTACTAACACATTTCTTTTGATAAGGATAACTCATTTAAGGGCAGATTTTTCAAAGGCATTGAAACAAATAAAGATACAGTGAGGCACTTCCCAAAATCAAAAATCTCTACGGGCAGCTCTGGATGCCTCAGTTTTCCACTTGGACAGTAGGTGTACTATTAGTTGCTTGTCATGTGCTCATACTGGTTTTTTCATTGATAAGTTCTTTAGGGCTAGTCTCCTTTTTGGATTTTCAGTGACAAGTATGAAGGGTCCCTGATTTTGGTTTGGGCTCTAGGTGAAACTTGGTTGCAATTTCTTCCGTTCCTAAAATACTTTGCTGTTACAGAAGATGACTTGCTGTCCTCATTATGAATTAGAGAATCTTTACTTTCTTGGCCTGTTTGAACTCTTGTGTATCTGCTTCCTTAAGGGGTGTATTTCTCATAAACTAAATGTCAAGTGGTGTGGTTTTACTTCCTTCATTGCATCATGGGCATCCCTCTTGCCCCAAATTGTTTGTCAGAGATGGTGAAAGTATGAATTCCTCGACTAGTGAATTGATTGTATAGAATATTATGGCTCTCATGACATTCGATTCGTTTCTTTCTTATTTTATATATGTCATATGCCTTTTCTGTGCATACCACGCCTCTACAGTTTGTCATGCAGTACAAGAGTACTTCTGGTTAATCTGGTATGTGGTGATGGCATTCAAATTAAAAGAAAGATCAGGGAATTGTGTGATCAGTTGACATGGTGGCAATAGTATGTGTAGTGAAGTCCTTAGAAGATGGTATCGGTATCATCCGACTAATATCCTGAAGTAGATAAGAAGTTACAAGGTGAAATTGTAGCCCATTAAATCCATTGGGAATTTTGTGAGGATTTGAACTACAATCTTTACCTTTAGGTAATTACAACTACGAAGAAGTAATCACATAGAGAGATTGCCAAGTGGAGAATCTTGACACCTATACGCATTTTTAGATTGTTAAAGACATATTTCTTTTTATGGACATATATACGTCCATTAGCAGAACAAATTGAAAGGCCTGAAAAATAGCTCTGATTTGCAGTCCATTACATTCAAATTAGAAATGCGGTATCAAGAAGTTACCATCGAGAAAACATTGGAAAGTATCTAAACTTTATAACAGAAAACATTTGTGAGAGATGTAACTAACATAGTAATAGCTTTTAAAAAAAAAGGAAAGAGGAAAATACCCTTCATGTAAAACTCAGAAGGAGGGCCTGTATTCTGTGCCACTTGAATCAGTTGTATCCCAGCAATTCTAGGTAATAATAATAAACATAACAAAAGTTAAGATGTAGTAGTTAAATGAGCCATAAAAATGAAAAGTCCATAATTTGTACCGTATTGTGTCAGGTAATCAGATTAAAATAAACTAATGTTTGCACTTATTTATATTTGGGAGAAAATGAAGTGTAGCTGTTTGAGTGGTGCTGCATACATTCCATCCTGGAATGAAAATCACATTGTTTTGACTGCGTTATTTCTGTATCCATGCAAACCATCCTCATCACTCTATAGTTCTTACCTCCTTAACGCAAGCGGGGTTATGTCATTTGAAATTAGTGGGTATAAGGCCCCTTGGAGAGATAAAGAGGAGCAGCAATTTGAAAAAATGAAATGCAGCAGTCAGATTTAAGAAGAAAGGGCATTTTCCTGGTAAATGTTTTCCTAAATGGGAATTTTTCAGTGTGGTGTTTTGCTCGTGTATTTGGCAGTCACTTGGAATCAAGTGCAGACTTGTGCTACATTGTGGGCTTGGCAATGACAATTTGTGTGTGTGTGGTGCTTTAGTTATATTAGCCCTGGAGGCAGAGTTAACACTTGCAGTGGGACAAGAGTATTTGCAGTCATCAGAGAACTTTGCAGTCAGCTTCAATAACATCACTCCTTTTTTTTCACTTTTTTTTAACATTTTTTTTGGCAGCAAAGCTCTTAGTAGAACCATCTGTCTTTCTATTAGTGTTTTTGAGTCCTGTTTTGAAGCTTCTTTGCTTGGCAAAGTCACTTTCATCCTTGGAAACCATTTAAAAAAAAGTTCTGTGGCTTTTTGCCGAAGAAGAGTACTATGCAAAAATTCCACACGGCTGTTCTTTTTTGTTCTAAAAGAATACAGTTACTTTGTCTTTGTCTTAAAAAAAAACAAAACCCCAAACAAAACAAACAAAAAACAAACACACGAAGAAAAGGCAGACATTGGGCAGTTCTAGGGTGACTGAGCAGGGATAGAGAAGAAATCACATTTTATATGGGTTTTTTTTCTCCAGCAATCCAATTAAAAGTATGTATGTCTTCTAGTTAACAGCATCAGAACAGAAAGGAGAATACTGAAGTAAAAAAAATGGATCGAGTTGTTTCCRTGAGTGGAGCTACATCTACTCTAGCTTCAGTCCCAACCTTAGTCGCCCAGTGCAAGAATTTCCGTCAACAGCGCTCCTGAACTCCATCCTTGCAAATTGTTTCAGACTATAAAGATGCAGTCAGCACACACACAGGTGTTGACAGGTCCTGGCATAAATGAAGAGGTTACCTTCCCAGATTTTGTATCACTCTTCTGCCTTGTAACAGTGTTGGGTGAACCGAGACATCTCTTGGATCTTCAGGAGGTTAAATTAAAATAAAATTAAGTCAAGATGCTGTAGCCTGAACTGTGGCAGTCAAAGAGCTGGCACAGGTTCTCTTTTGCCAGTTCTGCTATGCAGGCAATAATGAAGGGAGTAACACCTTCTTACGCCTCTGGCCAAAAAAGGTTGTCTATCAACACCCTAATTCTCCTTGTTTCTTAAGGCTACAAACTAAATTTTAGTCTTTGATAATGTATCTGTACCTCCGATGCCTTAGCTTTACAGTGCCATTAAAAATCTAGATGACCTCTCTTAAAAAGTGAGTCAGTCTCCCTAAACTGACTGGTTGGGTCAGTACAGAGGGGTTTTTTAATTAAAACCAGCCATTTAACATTTTAATCTAGCAAACTTTTTGTTTCTCATCTGTGTGAAATACAAAGACGATGTCCATTTCTAGCAATTAAAACTCTGACAGAACTGGGTAAAAGCAATAGTATTAGACRTTGTGCCATGGCCAACTTCCAGTTTTGATGACTAATTTCTGCATGTCTTAAGTCCCCTGCAGTATCCACTTACAATATAATATTTTCCATTTCCTGACTTGCATGGTTGTGTACAGTTGCTGTGCAAAGTTGAACAGCTAACGCTTCAGACATGGCTGTGTTTTATTTGTGAATAAAGTGTCTCAGCCTTTTTTCTTACCATCCCAGAGACTTTATCTTTTCACATGTACAAATAAGTGCATGGATGTGGGCAGAAAAATAGTACTGACTGTGCTGTACACTACTTATGCACATATTTGTATTTCTSTGTGTGTGGATCTTTGTGTTTGGGCTCAGTCACGGTGAAAGCTGCTATCTGAGACAGAGAAATTGTTACACAGAGCAGTGAAAGAGAAGAAAAACCCAAGAAGTGAGGCATTATGGACTGGGGGGGGGAATAATTAATTGGGATATAGGTGTGCATTAGTGGAATCTTTCAATTTATTTTGGATTAATGTAATTCATATGAAGTGCTTTGGTAGTTAAGATGAGGCTGAATAGTTGATGCTACTGGAACACCCCGTTATGGAGGAGCATATTCAAACCTGACCTTTCAGATCAGAAGTAAGAGAAAGCATGTAAGCAGACATTTTCCCCAGAAAAAATTCCACGTTTGATTTTCCCTCTCCTGTTCAGCAGGTCCAGGGTCAGCTGCCTCCATTAATGATTCCCGTATTCCCTCCAGACCAACGAACCCTAGCAGCAGCTGCACAGCAAGGATTCCTTCTTCCTCCTGGTTTCAGCTACAAAGCGGGATGCAGTAAGTCCTGTAGATTTTTTTAGCTGGAAGTGGGTGTAGGGCACAATTTCATGCCAATCTGTATAAAAGTATCACCTCTCTCGCCAGATGGACAAAGCCATTAACTTGCACAGATGAGTGTAAAATAGAGAATTAGTCGGTCTCGTATGAGAAAAGATTGTCAGAGGTGAAGTATGTGTTTCAACATAAAAGCAAAACATTTCACACGACAAGTAGATTTGTGCACCTTCTTTCTGACAGATCTTTTTGACAAGAGAACATGCTCATGACCACACATACGTACATACATCTGAAGAGAAGCTATTTGAAACTTCCCAATAAATTTCAACACTGTTGTAAGAAAATATGTTTTTTTCCTGAAGCAGCCTGCTTACTATTTGTGAACTGAGGGCCTATTCTAGTCTCTTTCTTCACACAGAACTCACATTAATCTCAACGGGGGTTCTGCACAGAGATCAAAGATAGCATATGCCTTTCAGTTTGATGGACTAACACAAACTATGAGTATGTTTATGAAAGCCTAACACTAAAAAATATAGCATCTACATTTTTAATCTTTGAAAGATTTGTATTGTTCTCTATACTCCCCAGATTTTTTTGGAAATTTTATTTAAGCCTTCTATAGGATTTCATGTTCCTGTCAACAGGATGATAATAAATACAAGTTAAAGAATAATTGAGGAACTCCATTTCCATGAATAGACTTAGCTGGAGCATGAATTTCATAGACTTGTTTTCATGCATTTGTGCTTGTATAACTCTTCTGACATCAGTTTCCTACTGAGTTATCTAGGACTTGCTTGTTCTACCATTCTCTGTCTCTAGCATGGGTGTTTAGCTTTATTATATCCATGTCAGTGTATCCATCTGTATCATTGACTAACTCATGAATTCATCAGTTGTTTTGAGTTACTCAGGACTTGCAACTGCAGCAGTTTCATAAAATTAGAACATAAAAAGATTCCTTTAGTTAAACTGGCTTAGCCCACAATTTCAGGTTTCTTTCAGTTTCTGTAACATTGTAGATACAGTACTTGAATGCGAACTTGAGTTTCTTTGGCCACTAATCCCTTTTCCTAGTATTTTACAGACTGGGACCACTACTGAAAATTACTGTTCAAAACACTTCACGTCCCTCAGCAGCTGCAGTGCCAAAGCATAGGCTCATTCAGTTCTTCCAGTGATTTCACACTCAGTCTTTCTCAGATGGGAGAAGTAGTGATTCACGTTACAGAATGTTTAACTGAAAGCCACACTGAATATGAATGCTACCATAACCGTAGGCCTGGAAAAGGTCAGGAAAGCACCCTGTTAGATATACCTGGCAGATTAAATTAGTTCCATGTTAATGAAGTCTGGTTTGGATAGAAAGAGTTGAGGTTGTTTTTTTTTCCTTCTTTTTACTGCATGTACATTAACTGTAAGACAGTCCTATAGTTCCTCACATCCATGAAGTACATATGACATCGCATGTTTGTGTAACCTTGAAAATGAAAAAGAAAAAAGAGCAAAGTTGCTGCTGCTCCTGGCAGCAAGGCTTGGAATTAACAGCATGCCAAGGTCTAGGACTGAGCAGAAGCCAGTGGAAAAAGACAGCTCTGTGTTTGGTGATTCCCTGGCATGTTTGACTGAATTTGACTGAGAAGCTGAGGAAAAGTGATAAGTAGTCCAAAGGATTTTTTCTTTTTACTCACAGTTTAGTGTAAACAAAAAAGCATATACAGATTTAGCTACACCTAGAAAGCTTGTAGCAATGAATAACGTAGCTGCCTTAAAACTATAACATGTTCACATCAAGTAACGTTTTTGACAGGCCATTAAAACATACTTCTCCCACTTTCCTGCTTGCCTTTCTGTGTATCAGTCCTCTTGGCAAAGATGYGGTAAATTGTAAACCAAAGAGCTTTGGATAAAATTCTCTAAAGCACCTGAGTGACGTAGGAGACTAAACCTTCATTTGAAGAGTGACAAAGGCACTAGGATCTAAGTCTCAGGGATATTTAGCAAATATTTGTACTGTGAACTTTAGTACGGTCACCTATGCTAGCTTGAACTGAGCTAAAGTAGGTACCGGTATAGCACTGCAACAGAGAACGTACAGCAGATTAATTTGCTCACCTTCTCAGCATATTAAATGCTTAACTTTCGCTGAGTTTGCTTTTGGATGCAAGGCCTTCCTATGAACTTCTGAAGATCCCACTACCAGCAGCTTTACCCGACTGCCATTGTACGTTTTAAATTTGGCTTACGTACCTTATGAAGATGGAACCTCACTTCTACATCTTCCCAGTCCTTTTGGAAAACCTGCCCTTTTTTCTGGACTGATAGATTTTCAGAATTATTTTGTATGGCTGATTGACAGGAATTCTCTAGTGATCATTCTGTTATTTACTAGCATTAACAACCTGCACATAGGAACAATAAAAATCTCCATGGGACAATTCAGTTCCAGTCACAAGTAACGAAGAACTATGAAAATTTTCATGTACTATTTCTCAATAAAAAGGAGATTTGAAAATTTGGGGGAGAAGGAAGAGGGAATTGTTGTGACAACCAATATTTTCATAACTGACTAATGATGCTGAGTGCCTTGATCATGGGTATCCAGTTGGGGACACCTTCAAAGGGACATTTATACTCTTATGTGCCCTGCCCCTTCGAAAAGTCAGATCTCCAAAGGAGTGTCTCAAATTCAGCAGTGTGTCATCTAAGACACTGCAGATCTCTAGTCAGTTGTGCTGTTGGTCACACCTCATGGCTGGGTTACGTGCCGCCTTCTGTCTGCAGGCCAAGTAGCTGAAGAGATAACTGCCTCCAGTTGCTCATCATTGTGCCTCTAACTTCTGACATACTGGCCAAGCTTCTTGGTTAAGCACTCCCTAACTTGCTTCTGTCCAGGCTGGGATAGCAAGGACTTTCTGTTAAAATTGCTTAAACTGAGCTGGCTCATTTTAATGGAAACATGTTGGGAAGTGATTAAACAAGCAGCTTGGTCACAGTGGTAACCTTTGGCAGGGGGCTGTGATTGGAGATAGTGGCCTCTTCAGCCAGCACAGCTGCAGCTGGAAGAGAATGTGTGATCAAGCCTCGAGGTCAGTGAAAGAGAAAAARTGATGGATACCTAGTTATACTGCTATTTTTCTTTCATTCAGCTTAGATAATGAAACCAAACTAACGTATTCAATGCTTTCTGATTCACCTGTCCATGTTAGAGCAAAAGAGGGTCAAATGTATGTCTCCCAGTGGTTTCAGAGAGKATGTGGTAGGATTCCTTGGCCAGTGCTTCCCAACGGACTAATGACTTATCCAGAGAGAGACTGTGGAAAGGAAGAGTACTGATTTCTCTACACATACTTCCTTTTCTGAGGATTTGACTGAAGATAACACAAAAATGGTCATAACAGTTCATAGCAGGGGTCCATTTAGATTCCTCTCCTGGCAGATACCTAAAGAAGAGTATAAGAACAGGGCAAGAGTATACCAGTACTTTATCCCTCTGTACTTTGCCAGTTTCCAGTGGTTGGGGACTCAGGGACCTTCTGACCCAGTGGTGGCATCACTGTGTGAGACCTATTCTGTCTGTTATTGAAAACAAAGAGGTTTCTCTGCTTGGGTTCCTACCTGATTGGAAACACTAGATGGCTGAAATGCTCAAAAGAATACAACGATATCAATCTCTAATATGTGCAGAGCAAATTATTCACTTCTCAAATATTTTGCAAAATTGGGTAAATACAGGGAGGAGAGGGGTAAATATTTTTTCCATGGTTACATGGCAGGTCTTGGTCTTTGGCTTCCAATTCGATGTAGTAAATTTCCTTTTTTTTTCTTTTTCTCCATAGCAGTTCATGCTTGGGAGTGGCTTGGTTTTTCATTTTGTTTTGTTTTTTAAACAGATGGTTTGCATTACATAAGGGACAATTTACACAAATTGACACTTCCCCTTTTTTCTCTATGGCATATTGTGTGGTGGTAAAGTTGGCAGAGAAAAAGGGAGGAACTTCTATTAGGATTACATTTCTATTTGAGAAAAAGATTCATAATCTTTGGTTCCAGTTGATTTTTAACCTCCACACCTACATATAATTGCATGGTGTGTAAAATATTTAATATTATTACTTACAACCAAAGCATTTTTTTCATAAGAGAAAAATAATTTGGCAGTATGTGATGGACTATATTGTCCACGATTAGCAAGAAAARTACTGGTTACCTACTTATTTGATACATACCTGGTTATCCATTCACTATGTGCTATTTGGAATGCAAGTATTTTGATTTTTATGCAAACCTCTTTATATGTATTTTATTATATACATAATATGTAATATTTATATAGATGTATAATGCAAATCGCTTTATAAAGAGTTGATGTTTCAAAGTGGGGTGTTAACTAAGTGATCTGTGGCATGAGCAGATGTTAGGAGTGAACCCCAGTACCCTAAGTGTATTAATTGGTTTTAGCAGCAGGTGAGTTTCTTGCATTGCAGCTGATGTTGAAACCAAACAGAGCCCAATTACTGCATTTCCCAAACTGTGGCAAAGATTCTCCCACATTTAGGCTATGCAGATTGGCTCAGGTCATTTAACCCTTCCCCTTTTATTGTCAGCCAGCATTCCTTAACCCTATCATTTGTTACTACTGCTATTACTAGTTCAGCTTCACTTGTGAGACTTGCTAGTTAATATACAAGACTCMCAGCATTTTAGCAATGGCGAGTGAAATGTCAGCTCTGCTGAGGTCTGAGGAGCTGTTGCTGTTGACGTCACTGAAGTCAGATTTCACACCAGATGATACAGATCTGCTAGGGCCACTCTTAGAAATAATTAGAATTTATTTAGAGCTAATTAATATTTGTGAAGTGCTTTGAAAGTATAAAAACAGTGTAAGTGATAGAAGATCAGTTTTGTATTGTGCCCTTTGAAAACTGCATAGTTCCACCTCAGAGGAGGTCGCTCTTTAGTCGTAGGTAGTGTGATCCTTTTATTAATGCACATATGTATAGATTTGTATGTGGAATATTAAGGCATGATATCTCCTGTGTAAGAGATAATAAAGGGAATGAAATAAAGATTTGGGAAAGCAAAAGGGGCTGCTTCTGGGGAGCTATTTACAGAAAAGGCAGAAGGAGTTAGGCTGARAACGGTGATAGATCGGGTATTCTTCAACAACCTTAAGGAGCAGAATGCACCAGGACAGAATCCTTCCCCGTGCTTCCTCTGTGGTTCTACATTTGCAGCACTGTTTACAATTAGCTTTCCACTAAAAGACACAGAATAGCCCAAACTTTGTAAAGAAGATGGGCCCTCCCCAATTAATAGTGCTAAGTAAGATTCATTTTGCAAACTGCAGTCCATCGCTTCTTTAAGCATTTGATGATCACGATAAAAAGGAAGTGAAATGTTGACTAGCCACTTACGGCAGTGGGGTATGTTGTATCTGTCCTGAGGTTTTTCAATATGATTGAAGCTGTTGAATTCCAGATAGTTTCTTCTCTGGAGGATGAAGAACAGCATACTTCGTTTTCTAAACTGAGGTGTGCAAGAAATTGAATTATATGGAGATTTTTAGGGGTTTTTTTCTTCTATCAGGAAACAATAGTTACCAAGTCTGTATTTCTGGAAGTGGGATTTACCCCAAATATATTTTCCAGGTTATTTGCAAATTCTCAGGAAAGCTTCTAGGTACCCTTTTATTTGCTGATACCTATGTTATTTTTATGGAAATATGCCAAATTTTGTAAGCAGGAATTGTTTTTCTTTGCCCATTCCTCCTCTCCCCTGTGGATAATTTGTTGTAACAAATCATATTGTGTTCCCAGTCAGATGTCATCAACATGAGGTTTTCTGAAGGTGCTTTAATCACTATTTCAACCATATCCAATTAGGGGGGAAAAATCTGAGTATACAATAGGTACATTGTATGTGTCTTACATATCAGCTCATTGCTGCTGGAAGTCTTCTAAATAAAATAAGGCACACAAAGTTATTGATGAAATATCTAATTACCTTTTAAAATCGGCAAAAATGTGTGAGATGAACAAGCCAAGCCTAATAAAATTAAAATATGCTGAATTTACTGTTCATCTATATTCTGAACAATGATTCCGATGTCCGATAAAAATGAAACTCTCAGTTAATTGGTTCCTCATACAGTACAATAAAATTAATGTTTAGGAGTTAAATACCATAAACTTCCTCAGGGAAATTTGCTGATGTATCTCTGTTTTTTAGTCAGTCACATGTTTCATTGTTTAATGGAGTATCATGTGGACTGTCTTATAATTTTTCTTGTGCTCAGTGTCCATGTGTCTGGCTTCTAAAGAGACTGAGGGCTAATTTCTGATTTAACTGTGTCAGCTGTATCAGCTGACATACAGGTCATTGACAATCACTAAATCACAAGAAAAAAATACTGACATTGCTATCCTTTTATCAGAATGACAAAAATAGGAACCATGTGTTGTGAGGACCACATACTGTAGCTTCTTTATAAAGATGCTAGTCATCTTTCAGGGCTACTGTTTATGCCTTGGAAAAGAATGAGCATATGACTAAACTCTCATGTTCCCCCCAGGATAAGAAAAGAGTAATAGCATTGTGGATAGAAAGAGCAAGGAGAAGGAATTTTTGGTAACAACTTTGCCTTTTAGCATACATGAGAATGTGTCACTTCTGTAATGCTGCAAATGCAACGGAAGGCACCAAGACTGCAAAAAATAACAACACAACTAAAGACTATTTCTAACTGAAAGAATCCCATAGCCCCTGATCTATGTGTGGCTTCTCACAATAATGGTAATAAAAACAAAATAGGCAAGCAAAATAATGGGGTCCTGTGAAAAGAGGCTGATAGTTTCAGTTCAGTTTCTAGGCCATAAAAGATGTCTGGTGTTATGGCACTATTATCCATAGTTGGGAAACCAAATAAAAGTCCCGATGAGCATGTACAAACCTCTGTGGAAATACATTGGCTTTCCTTGGTACTCAGAGCTTTTGAATAACTGTCACTTATTCAACAGGTATGTTTAAAAAAAAAAAAAGGACGTCCTGGAAATCATAGGATTATCCTGGTTGGAAGGGATCTCAGAAGGTCTGTAGTCCAACCTCTTCCTCCAAGCAGGGTCATCTAGGAGATAAGCCCAGGTTACTCAGGGCTTTATTCAGTCAGGCCTTGAAAACCTCCAAGGACAGAGACTGCGCAACCCTGTTTCGACAGCCTGTTTCAACGTCTGGCTGCCCTCATGGGGAAAATTTGATCCTCTTTTGATTCACTTTATGTCCATTGGCTCTTGTCCTCCAGCCAAACACTGCCGTGAGGAGTCTGGCCCTGTCTTGTTGGTCACCTCCGCATAGGAATTGGAAGGCTGCTTTTAGGTCCCTCCAAAGCCATCCCTTCTGTAGACTGAATTGTTTCTCTAAAATACAAAATAGGCTAATCCCTTGTAGGCAGCACTCGGTCAATGCTGTCCGGAACTATCCTCAAAGAAGATCAGGGAACCAGTTTGGATTTCTTTTTGGAAGCCACTGGTGGTATCTTCTTCATACTCTCTTTCTTATTTATCTAAATCCCTAATGCCTAGAGCCAGAAGTCAGGGAACACTGCTCATGTCTTTCACAGCCTCCTGTTACTCTTTCTACATGTCGACCATCACACCAAAAAAACAAAAGGAAAAAAGGTGATGAGGATGAGAATGAATGAGTGGWGAGAAGAGGTGCAGTGGCTTACCTGTCAGTTAGCCATCAGCTGTGACTATTCATTATAAATATACTTAAGTGATAAATTGAGGGTAAAATTATTGTGGCTTTGTCTAGAGCTCCCCCCCCAAAAATGGGGGGAAGATAATGTAGAATTCCTTTTCATTCAACAGAATCTACTATAAGGAAATGTTTATTCCGGTATTTTTCATGGAATTTAGTTTAGCATTCTGGTTTTGGAAATTATAATTTAAGAATTTGTTTTTGTTTCCTACTCTTTATATTCTTTACACTGTTTTCTTTTTTTCTTCTCCTTCCATGACCTCCAACTTTTTTCACTTGCTCTCCCTGAAAGACAGCTAGGAGGAAAACAATAAGTTTCAAAAAATCGTGGGAAATAAAACCCCTACTTCTCCTCTTCTGGTATCATTTTTTTTTAAAGAAGAAAATTTCAGGGAAAAAAATGAGAGTTCTATTGTTTCATATAATCAGGTTCAACTTAAAAATCCTGTCAAAACATTATAATTTAACATTAGCATGTAACTTGATTTATATAGCAAGTAAGACAATTGTGCCTGCTCTGAAGAGCTTGCAGCCTGTCAGGAGACAAGACAAGACACTAGGGGGGATTACACCATGAAGGAGAATAAATGAGATGAGTGACAGAAAAAGGAATACAAAAAACATCTTATGAGTTTAGGTGAATGGTGCAACACACATAATGTTAGCTCCTATGCTTTCTTTTCTCTTTTAAAAAAAAGGCTTAATGTTTTTTAACGTACTAAACTCCTTTGATAAAATTTTGCAAAACATATCAATGGTTTAAGAGCCACTGTTGTATTTCCACAAGTATACAATCATTTAATATCCATGAGCTTGGTAGCTAGTCAGTTGAAAATCAAGTTCCTAAACACACAGGGTTGTTATTTTGCATTTTGGGACAGGATGTCCTCTTGGCTCTGTACCACAACTTACTTTCGCAGAAAAGTGTTTTCAGTGGAGGATGATAGGGAAAGTTCATAGAAAGAGTGGTTTAAAAGTGAATGTACTTCATGAAAAATCCTCTTGTAGGCAAGATCGTGGAAGATTATTTTGGGCAAGGATGAAGGTGTGATTTGAAATTGAAAGAAGTTGCAGTGCATAAATTATCAGGAAAGAGGTTCTGGGTTTGTTTGTGGAAGACGGACCAAAAGAAGGATAGAGAAATAAAGAATTTTTCACAGAATTGAGGGTTCAGCCTTGCCTTCTTTTTTCCCTGAGCCACTGGCATTCTCCTTTGCTCTTGGTATGCACCAACACCTCTAATATACCCCATCAGCTCCTCCAGGCTGACATATCCCATTCACTTCTTTAAGTGCTGTATCACCAGTACCTACGTCCKTCTGTGCTCTTTTCATTCAGTCAGTCTTGAATAATTCTGTTCTTCAAAGTGATGTCACCGAGTAGTTGGGAAATAACTATATATTAGAGAAGAATATGTCAGCTAATYAAATAATTTTTACCTTGTTCTTACAATAAAAATCCCAGCCTTTGACTTGCTCCAGATTTTACCATATAGTGTACTAAAGAAAAGCAACAACAACAAAACAACAAAACTTCTCTCTGATGCTTTGTTTATAAGAAGAGTCCACTCATAATGAGAAACAGTTTGGAACATGAAAGGAATGCACAAAATGTAGCTTTTGGTAGCTGAAAGATGCAGGGAGGTACACTCCTGCCTGCATGCATTAGTAGATTAATAGTGAATTTTGTGAATTGAAATGTAGTATAGTTGTTTGAGAATTTATTGGTGTTGTCAGTGATGCAAACTTGTGAATGGCTTGGGAAATATCTATTTCTAATAACTGTATATCTTGCCTCACATTCCTATAATGTTCCCAGAGCTTGGGAAAAAGATGTAGCGACTTTTTACGTCTAAAAATAAGATATTTACTGAAGAAGTACTGAAATAGTTAAGACATGCATTTCCCAGACTTCAGAATTAACTAAAACTGCTCAGGCAAAACCTTCAGTCTGATTTGGGAATGAATTTAAGGACAGTAGAAAGAGGTATCATGTTCTAGAGTAACAGCAAAGAGTGAGCAGGTCCATATTTATCAGAGGAGACTTGAGGCCTTTGTTAGTATTTTGAGGGGTGGCAGCTGCTCCTGCACTATGTGATGTAGGCGTGTAAGTGCTTGGCCTCCTCATTGATATAGGGCCTGGATCCTTCCCTGGGAAGGAAACTGTCTGAAGAATTGTCTGTGGGTTTTGATCTTGGCTCTTCTGCTGGCCTGTTGTGTGACCCAGGGCATGGCACGGCATTTGAGCATATTCCTTGCTCTTTTGTGTTTTGTCTCCTGTGGACAGTAAGCTCCTCCAGACAGAGGCGATCTTTTGTTGGACGTTTGTACCAGGGCAAACACAGTGGATGGCTAACCCCGATGGTGTCTCTGCTYGTTATTGTACCTTCCTCCACCTTCTTCGCTGCTACCATGTCTGTACCGTGGGAGAAGTATTGTGGATGTACTGTGTATGAGTAGCACTTGTGAAAGAATTGCAGCACAGGCAGGATGTACTTTTCTTCATAAAAAGGGTCGCTAAAGCCCTAAGATAAGCACAAGATAGCAGAGGGTATTACCAAAACATAACGATGCAAAGATTCATAATGGGTTACAGAAGCCTTTCAGATTTGTTTGTTGTTTTTGTTTCTTAAAAATATTTTGGAGCACTGGAAAAATGTAAAACCCTTTAAAGAGTGAACTAACAAAAAACCAACCAGGTGAACAGGAGAGCCTAGCTCTGCACAGCTGTAATCTGTTTTTAGGATGAATTTGAGTTTTTTCCTTAGAATTCTGAAAACCTACGTTAGCATGTATTGGTGTAGTAGTTGCTTTCTAGCATGGTCTCCTAAAGAGTCCCAGAGGCATTACCTACACCACCAAMGCCAGTGGTTGTGACCGTGCACATGGCCATGGGGTATGCACGTGGCCATGGGGACTTTAGCATGTTCTTCTCTCAGAAGCATCTCCTTGATAGATCTACCAAATGAACCACAAAAGATAGGAATTACCACAACAGACGAGGGTATGAGAATCTGCCTGGCTGTTTAGGGAGGTGAGAATAGTGGGATTTATGAATTACCATGAGGTTGTGGGAAGATGGGCTGAGGCTTATACATGTGTGCAGAGAGAAGAGGAATGTGGGACAGTGCATGGAAGTTAATCTTTTAATATGTATGTATTAATAYAACTCATTTGTACCTAAGAATTTTAATGGGCTGTAAAATCAACATTCTACTGAGAAACTTTTCTCTCGTTCTTTTCTTTGCACTTGCGAATTTAATACTTTTATATTATTTCATAGTCGGTTCTTGAACAAAATGTCGTCTTCTAGGGAGGAGTCTTTCAGAATGATACCGGGATTAGCCTTTGAGCTCCTAGTGGTGTGGAAGCAGCTAAACACCATTGACCCTGAGTCCTTGACCACCATCTCTTTCTTCTCCATGTCTTCACATGTTTAAGGCCCATTGCTTGGGTCACAGGATAACTCCCCAGAAAATTTCAAGTCAGAGAAATATTTCACTCAGTCCATGATATGAAACGGAAAGTGGATGCCTCAGTTAAAGCGAAGGAAAATGGGAAAATGTGAAAAAATGGCATCCTCTGGGGAAAAAAATATCCAAGCAAGTCAGGAAATCTGTTGCCCATTGACAATAAATAAATAAATAAATAAATAGAGAACTTGTGGCCTGGTGCTGGTGCAAAGACGTTAGTGAATCGGGATGCCTGGGTGGACCTTTGGATTCCCATTGCTTGGCTGGCCAGCCTTGAAAGACTGTGAGGCTTCAGTCAGCAAAGCATTATTTAAGATGTTCTTAAATAGAAGCAGGCACGCTTATTGAAGTTAAATATCTGTTAAGATGCTTTGCCAGCCCAGCTTTTTTCTGGCCCTCCATTTCTAGAAGTTATGGTATTTAATTCTTAACAGGAGATCAAAATGCTTGAATGAAAAGATCTCTGTAAAGAAGGTTGCATTATAAAAAGGAAAAGTAAACATTAGCGGTTTTCCTGAATGTGTATACACCAACACAGCTTATTTCTAACATTTCAAAAACATGAGATAAATTTATTTCCCTTTGTTTTCTGTTTCCTGTAACTTAGGCTTGATACTATTATAAACTTTAATTCAATAATAACTAATAATGATTGTACAGAACAGCCTGCATTGCCTTCCTAATTTGTCTTTTTTTCCCCCAATTCACTCAAAAAAGCACAATAAAGGAGGAAAACTTTTGATCTACTTCTCTAATGAAATGTACAGGAACATTTAGGTAGATTTTCCCGATAAAGTGTTCTGCGTTTTCCATAGTCTCATTTCAAGTGGCTGTTTTAATGCTACAGAAATCATGCACGCTACCAGAACACAGGGACATACAGAAATGCTCTGGTGATCCTTATTTGAGTGGAAAGTGCTTAAACATTTTATCATTTGGAGAAGCAATATAATGCATGTAACATTTTTTATTATTTTTTAACAGTTTTCTTAATAGTTTTGTTGATGGGTTAGTATGAAGTTTATTTTAACAAGTCAGATGTGTAAGGAGTGACCAAAAGTGAGCGCTCCATAACATTAAAACATGCCTGTCTCCATCTTGATTTTTGCCATCTCGGGTAATTTTCCCTTATAAACGCCTGCAACTTTTTCTTAAACCTTTACTGCGTCCCTTTATCTCATTCAGCACAAGGCAGTTCTTACTAAAACTGAAGCAGTTTTCCCTCAGACGCAAAATTGAATCACAAGTCATGAAGTGGAGTTGGCGCAGGGATTTTGGAGGCTTGTATCTGATTTACTTAACTTCACGTGCTTTTTCCTGTTGTAGGATCAAACTGTGAAACTAAAGCAAGATTTTTTTTCCTCACCTAAAAGAAAACACAGTAGTCGAGGGAGTGCCATTTCTGATCTGTGTGAGGCTCAGTTTACTAACAGTGAGCAGAGTTTGGTTAACTTCATATTCTGGACAAGCTTGTAAATTTGTCCCCTTCTAATGCTGTGATCTTATCAAGGTTGTACTGTTTTCCTTTTCTTCTCCTCCACCCCCATCTTCTTTCTTTCCTTTTTTTTTCCCCCCTTTTTTTTTGAAGTGCAGCCTTCTGATCAATGTGCACTTTTTTTTCCATTTCCCTAAATACATCATGAAAAAGGATGAGGTTTCCGCCTTAATTGCTTGTGCCTTTTATTCACATTCCTCTCTCAGCCAGAATTGTGAAAAGAGTGTTAGTAAAAGGCTGCACAATAGAGCTTTTCATCAGGCCTCAACAAGGCACACAAAAGAAGGCTTTTGGAAAGAGTGAATGCAGGACTTTAATTTGCAGGTGGAGAGTAGATAAAAGGTGCTGACGCCTCTATTATTCTCTTACTTAGGTGACCCTTACCCCGTTCAGCTGATCCCAACTACCATGGCAGCTGCTGCCGCAGCAACACCAGGCTTAGGCCCACTCCAACTGCAGGTAAGTCCGAAAACAATGCAGAAGAGGCAAAGGTTAAGTAAATATGAAAACCAGTTTTCTCTTCCATTTGAACACAATGCAATTAACAGGGGTTTTGGTCTGTTCTCTTCACATAAAATTTGCATCTGAAGCAAAATAATCGGCAAATCATACACATTTTCCTTGTACCTTGGGGGAATTTTTTGTTACATTTTTGTGCCTTTACTGTCAATTTAACTACTTTTAGGTTTGTACTTGAAATTTCCGCAGAGCAGTATGTTTGCTTGTCTTTTCCATTAAATAGTTCTGACGCAGGCTGTACAGGCTGACTAGGTGTAAACCAGCAAAAGGAAACGCATTGCCGGGCAGAAAAGCTCTGTCCTGACAAGCACTTTTAAACTGCTTAAAAGTCGCTTAACGTGATTATGTCCTTTTAGGCTGTAAGCTCTTCAGAGCAATGACTGGCCCCTCCTACAGTGTTTTATGGTACCCAGCACATTTTAGGCATTGCTGTAGTGCCGATAATTAGCGATTATACTAACTTAACATAGGCAGTTAGAAAACAGATGGAAAGATACTAAAGAATTTGTTTTGAGCTACGTTAAAGAGTTGGCCTGGTAGCCAGATGTATCTGATTGAAAACTCCCGATACCATTCTAAATTTTGGAGGTATTAGGGTGTCCATGGGTCTTAATGATAGCAGTGCAGATGTTCCTCAGGTATTCCTGATCAGCCCCACAACCCTTGTCAAGTCATTGGAATTAAGGAAATGTGAAGTCCATCTCCACAGTTCGAATTTTGTTACCTGCCGTGTATGCTTTGCTGGTAGGATGAAGCCAGATAAAATTTGGGACTAAATGAAGTCAAGATCCAAATCATGTCTAGTTCTGCAAAATCTAGATTGACACTCTTTTGTAGAAACAAAAAAAAACCCCATACTCTCCATTGCTAATTCGTCTCCCCGCTCATTATTATTTGCCAAGTCACATGGAACAGCAGAGCTTTATACCTGCTTGGAAAAGCTCAGCATTTGTAAACAGTACGTGTAAAATGCATTCTCAAACTCAGTTTGGCCAGCATCAATATGAAATAGACTCTCTGCAACATCAGATATTTCAGTTGTTTGGCCAGCATACGAGAGCGTGGGACATAGTTCTGAGGAATATTTTTTTTTTTTTTTTTTTTAACACAGCCAGCGGAAGTTAGCTGAGTTTCACAGAAATAGCTGCCAGTGTGTAAGCTGACACATTCCATGCACCACAGAGGTTAATACATTCATTCCTATTGTGCCTTTGTATGAAAAGCTACACTGTCTGTGTGTTAGTTTCTGATTCTGTGAGTTACAAATACCGTAGGCGGCTTAAGAATCATGGGAGCCATAAAAGTCATCCCTCTGAAATGAATTTTGAGGAGTAACGTCAGTATTGATAAAGTGCTTATAATAGCCAAACACACATGAACACACATACGGAAGAAAAAGGGGGAAAAAAGGAAAAACAAAAATGGAGCTAGCTAGCAATGAGCAAATAGAAGTCTGAGTCTAATTCTCCTTATTTCTGCGGTCATTCAAGCTAGTCCTAAAATAATGCATCAGTGCTCCAGTAAGTTGGGAGGATGGTTTACTTTCATTTCAGGACCAGCTTTGGGCTGTATCTCTGCATGTGGTGGGCTGAAGTATTCTGATTAAAATAGGCATTACCACAATGGCAGTTTCCTTATAAAAAGGTGGGCTTTGTGCAAATGTGACTGACTTCATAAATATCTTAAGATGAGTTTAGGTTGTGGAAAATTTGAAAACCTCAAAGGCCTCTTGTTTCTGTGCAAAGGAGAACATTAAAATGAAAGTATTGACCAAATTCACTGATGTTGTTTTGCTACATGTTATTTAGTCTGGAATTGAAGGGAGAGTTTGGCAGCCAGTCAGTGGGAGAGGTTCAAATTACTAACTCTATAGACTCCTTCAAATCTTTCAGACTTGATCTCTAAGGGTATGTATATGCTGGAAAAAACTGAAAGTTGTCTTTCTTCACATCTTAACAGTGATTTTTAGCTATCAGCGCAACCTGTCTGATAGAAATTGGACATGCTTCTTAATTTCTGGTGCCATTTGAAAGAGTCAGATAGGCTAGATGTGCTTTGTGAAAGGTTTTATGATATAGTACTCAGAATGGACTCTCACCCATGCTAACATGAGTGGAGCTGAATCTAGTGTAGCTGCTAGCCTAGAAGGATTGTGCCTTCCAAACTCTGTTCAAATCCAGTTTAGCTCAGTGATGACTGTTTCTTCAGTCATGGAGAAACATTCATGATGTTTGTCATGAAGAACTGGTCCAAAACCACCTTTAAATGGCATGAGTGAATGTGCAACCATTACAGTCTCTTTCAAGGAGGAACTCTTCTTACTTCAGACGTTCCCCTACATTATATATAACCATAGTGTTCCCTACAAACCCTCTGTCATCTGGTCATCAGACAGTAGAAGGTCAGAAAAGTACAATGTTCCTTCTTTTCTTCTTTTTCTGTCCTCCCTATCACTCATCTTTCAGGCTTTGTATACTAAAAGCAGTAGTTTTCAGGGGAGATCAAAGAACCTGACACAATGCTCAGTTTGTTGCTCCCAGCAGAATTTGGTACACAACGTTATCTTAGGGAAGACAAAGCCAAGGAATTTTTCTTGTTTGTTTGTGTAGCGATAAACATGTCTTTGTTATTTCATTAGAGAATTTTAAGTCGGGGCATGGCTTTAGTAGTGTACTGCGAGATCAACAGGAAGCACTTTTTTATCCCTGGTGGTCAAAATTGAATTTTCTTTTTGTAAATGAAATGCATACTGTATTTATAGAAGAACAGCTAACACCTGATTGTTTTCCTGTGGCAAAGATACTCTTTGTCAGTGAAAATGTAATCTCTCATTTTGAAATGCCCTGTTGATTCCCACTGGCAGGTTTGTAATCTGAAGCCCTCCGTTTCTCTCCCTGTCTTTGAGTCCCCACTGGGGTATACAGATTCTGTCATCTGATATCTGCCACAATTAGCCATACGTGATTGCCTTTATTTCCAGTATCCACAGAGAGACTAATGACTCAATAAGAATGGAAACTAAAACTTACATTGTTAGATGTCGCAAAAGGAGTAGATGGATGGGGCCATGTTGGAGAAGCCGGAACGAACACAGTGCATGCTTGAACCTGTCCTCTGATAAAGAGCTATCTATCAGCCCTGCATATTCACTCATACCCACATTTAATGACATAAATGCCATTTGAAAAAAAGTTTTTAGCTTTCCTCTGTTAATGAGAAGATTCAGTCGCAAACATTGTGTGAAGTGTCATTTTAAAATACACCCTCATTGCAGTAAAATCCCTCTTGGTTAGCATGTGAGTTTCTTACGTTGGTTTTCCCCCCCGTAAATTTCATATGGTCTTGTTCTTTAAGAGTGATGCAGCATGGTGATTCTCTTTCAAAGGAACGAGAACAAAACTGAACATAGCCTTGCTGCTGTGTTTTACTGAATAAGGCTAATGAATCGCAAGTACAGCTATACGCCTTATATGAACATGATGTTTTCCTATATGGTTCAGCAGATGAGGCAATTAAATTCCTCCATCTTGAAGATCAACATTCAAAGCTGTAAGCATAGATATCCTGTAACAAGTTTTACACAAAGTAAACTGAAGTGATTATTCTAATACCGGTCATCTTGGGCATACCTAGTATGAAATAGATGTTTCCAGAAGTCTGAGCAAATTCAGTATAAAATGATATCCGGTGGTTTCTTTTCTGAGAAAAAGTAATTCCAGAGTGCTTTCTGAGCATTAGGAAACAAAGGACCTGATCGCCTGATCTGGAAATTGAGAGGAATCTGCACTATTGGGAGTGTGAATGGTTCAGATTTCCCAGATTGTTTGTTTGATAACCAAATAGTGACAACGACTGATTAATTGGCAGTAATACAAATGCTGTACATACCCATAACTATATTGAAAGATAATGCTGGATGTATAATGACAGCTGCCTGTGTAGTGTTACTATATGGACATTTTGTGTCCTGTCAAAACAATGTAACAGTCTGATGTCATACAGACTTCCTGCAAACATCTGCTCTTGGAAGAACACCCCAAAAAGTTTTGAGTGCCCACGTTCAAACTGTCTTCCCTCTTCATCTTAGCGTGAAGCAGGACATCATGATTGTTGGTGGTTGTGTTCAACATTATGACCAAACCTGTCACTATAYGGATCAAGAGAACCTCATGTCAGCATATGGGTGTGAAAGCATTTTAGCTGCGTCTCAGTTCTGAAGACCAGCCATTTGAACAATCCTGATTGATTCTCTTTGGCTATTTGTATAAAGATGATGAGCAGATTTAGACCTCAAACATATCTGGAAAAATAATTCAGCCAAGTTTTTTAGTCTGCACTGTCTTTGTTAAGTACTTGGGTCAATTTTTTTTTTCTTACTACAAACCTATCTTTTCAGTGGTGTGGGAAGATGCATACCAAGGACTGAATTTCAATGGAATTTAGCATACATAGTCTGGACCACATTTTTAGAAGAATTTGGCCCACATGTAGGCACTGACATAAGTGGCTAGGTTTTGAGAAAAGTTAAACCCATTCAGAGTTTGAGTGCTTCTCAAAGTTGTTCATCTTGCTATTATTTAGGTGTCTGACTCATTACAAATTTTGCTTTGGAAAACCTTGCTTCTAGATATCTTAAGGGTCACATAATCATCTGTGGTCTCCGTGTTTGTTTTACTTGAAGGAAACGGAAAGGATAAAGCTATTTAACAAGTATACAGTGACTGATCAGAAGATAGACTGTTCCAATGGTCATATGAGTATTACATAAAACATCTGTTCCCTATGAAACAAAAATAAAGCATGAGGACTGCCTGCTCAGTCAGATACCATTTTTTTTTCCTACATAGTAGCTTCCTTTTGGCTTCTGTGCCATTGCAGGGATGAGCTACATCTCTCCACTTGCCAGTTTGGGGTATTTCTCTGAAGTATCTCCTTAAGTTTCATTTGAAATGTTGCTGATGATAGAACTTCCCCTCTCTCTTAAAGAGATGGCACTATATTTTCATGCATTAATTGTCAAGCACATTTAAATTTTTTTTTTTTTTGGCATATCTCTTTCTGATTTCTTACTATAATCTGTAGACGTAACCAKTTTTGACCAGATTAAGCGGTTGGCCTTCCAGTGTTACAACACAGCAAATCTGTGAAAAAAGGYCCTGAAAAAGCTGTATGAACACTGTAGTGATACATCTGAATACTGAAAGCTCGATTCTCTCCTTCTATTGGGGGGCCAACTTGCCAGAGCTGCAAAGACATATGAATTATTTCTGATTGAGAAGAAAAGGCGATGCCTCATTATTGTCTCTATGGAACGTAGCCAAGAGATGGCAATACTTTATCCATTATTCATTTACTCTGCAAGCTACATTCATGACCTCTTTGGGGTATTACTGTAACCAATTCTTTGCCTACAAGAAGGTAAACTATTTCTTAGCAGTGCAAGGTTATTCCTTCTATTTGCTGGGCAGTGTCTACCTTCAAATACCATCTAAGCTGGCTTTTCAACAGTGAGAGTCAGTATCCTTTTCACTGTTTGCTTTTCTACTTTACCTGTTCTCATTAATAAGACTCTGACTTAATTTGTAGGGAAGGAATCATTAGTGCACAGTTTAATTACAATATTATAATACTCATGCAATCCACTTAAGCATAAAAAAGTAGAATTAGTTTTTCACTGTGAGCACACACATCTGGGGAAAAAACAGCTAAGTACATGAAAAGCAACATTTCTCATTAGCATAACCAAAAGATGGCAGTTGTCCATCTGCCATTAGCTCAGTGTATTGCTATGCTGTTTCYGATGGCCATCATAAATAATGATAATAATAGGAGTAATAAGACAACATAATATGTATACATTTTTGTTGGATGCCCTTTTAAATAGTTTTAAAAATTGCTACGTTCATGCAGATTCTATATTCCCTGCTCCTGTCCACCACTCGTTTCTGGCTTTGTAAGTGAATGTGTTGGCCACTAGATATTCTCCACCTGTTCTGCAAATGAGTAGCCAAGATGGCCATTTTAAGAGAGATCATTGAAGGTCCAGTTCTTCAGCTAGAAAAATGGGGCATAGTACTCTTCATGTAAGTGAAGCTACAACCATCTAAACAGGGTGAAGATCTCTATGTGGGTGTGGGGTAAGTTGTCTTCAAAAATTTTAACTTCCCAAGATTTCTTATTTATTAATAAGTTTTAGTCATGACTTTAAAATATTCATTGAACTGTATAAGTAAGGTGTGGGGTGAGGGGCTATTGATTGCCAAGAGCATTTTTGAGCAATCCCTATGTTTTTAAAAGGAGAAAGTTCTTCCCAATTAACTCAAAAGCAAGCCTCACAACACCRGGATGCAACTAGTCCTCGCTTTCCGGATACCTGCTGAGAGCTAGAGATTGTGATAGATTGTGTAAAAGCACGAACCACAGAACATATCAGCTCCTATAAATCTTGTTCATGGTGGGTAAATGTGCTTTGTAGTTGGCATCTAAATAGCCCATACTTGCCTTTGATATAATCTTATACAATGTTATGGGTAAACTCAATATATTCTATCAAAATAGATTTGAATGAAAAGCTTGACCGCATCATTTTATCGGAATCCAATCAWTTTACAAAAGACAATCATTATGACAGACTATATATAAATGCTTTGTATTTTATTGAGCACTGTGAGTGTCTGAACGTACGCACAGTGGACATTTACAGGCAGTAAATACACATGGTAAAACAATATCATGGCTACTCTGTGGGTTGTCAGATTATAACTCCCTCCCCAGCCCTCCAGGGGAAAGAATTAGCAGTGGTAGCATATTCATTTTATCTAGATTAACAGTCCTTTCTGCATAACTTTCAGATTCCATCCATATCTATGAAAAATGAAAAAGACTGAAAAATGACCAGCCTATCTTCCTTCCAGTTGTAACTCAGGCCTGCTGTTTGCTAGCAGACCTCTGTCTGCATGAGTGAGTTTTCTTGTAGGTTAAAGAGACTGAATTCCCTCTTCCCCCTCCCTCCGACCCTGAGCCTGCAGGGCAGACAGACAGAAGCACACATATGATTAATACAGCACAGCTGCAGTAGTGACTCATTTGCATATGTATTAATAGAGGCAAAAACAACAATTCAATTACATACAGAGACATTCTGCATACTAAAGAACATATGCAAATAGCCTGGAAAAAGTGCAGCCAGCGTTTTCTCCGACTTTCCTGAGCCCATATGGGCTAGCATCAGAGCCTAGCAGTTTTCAAGAAATCCCCTTTAGGAAGAACCTGTTACAAGATGCTTATACAGCTATTACTCCTCCTCCTCCCACCCCCCCGGGTTCCCAGAAGGCGTTTGACATTTGGACAATGGAAATAGCACAAGCACTGTCTTTTCCATGTTATTTCATGTTTTCCAGCCTTCAGCTTCATATTGTTGTCTCTTTACATATAAGCCCCAGCACGAGGAAACCCAGTCCTTCGCCTCRTCTTCCATATGCACACATTCTTTCTCCTCATCTCATGTGTTGTTTCCATTTTCCTTTGTCTTTCTCTTTCTCAAGCTTTCTCTTATCTTCCTGACTTCTGTGAATTAGCAAAAGATAACCATTTCTGTGCCTTTTTCTTGTAGTGACCTCAGATATCTCATAACAGTATAATTCAGTGATTTTCTGCTAGGGGGCCATTAAATACTTTCAATGGGTCTGAAAGGTGACTCAGAAAAGTTAACCTGTTGTAGATAGGCTTTTATATCATGATACATACGTCTTCGTCTCTACTGAGAAGGTTGTGGAGTTCTCAAACCAAAAAGGTTGAAAATCACAGGTATTAAATAGTTCATACTACAGGTGATGGGGATCTTCATAACTGGTACAGAATCTGATTCTAGTAGTAGAAACAGATGTTCTCTAAATCTCACGGGGAATTTAATAGGCAATAGTTTTGAGCATCTTTCAAAAGCAGGTTGAAAGTATTCCAGCATTGGAACTTAGGCTATAGGAAGGCTTACTTAAGCTATAAATAGTTTCTTTAGCTATAAGTTATTCCTTATGTTAGTTTGTGTTATAACTAAAACACCAAGTATACTAGATGTATGTACTCGGTATACTTCTTCACAGGGGCCATTCACACACTGTGATACGTGACAAAATATTAGGCCATGATTCATACCCAGTACACTAATTTCTGAAAAAGCGTGACATTTGACATTGTCCTTTACGGACTAGATAAATACGGCTCTATTTCAACTTGAAAAGAGATAACAGGTCACTAAAAACTTTTGGAAACCTGACAAAGCCATTAAGATGCCCAACTGTCTTGTTTGGGTGGCAACCCTCTGTGTTTCAAGCAGTCTAAATTACTGGCCATTTGTTTGAAACGTCTCTGCGGTGTGAGGAGGGAAAAATAGGTCATGCAAGAAAGAGTGCGTAACTGTCTGGCAAGCATGCTTGCGAGGTCAGGTCATCCTTAATTTCTTTTCTCTTGCAAAAATGTTACACTTCTTTCTTTTTGGGGTTAGCCTGACAGACGGAAGCAGATTACTCCTTGATTATTTATAAGGCATTAATTTTAGATGAATACTGCTGAAGTAACTGACATCTTAAGTAGTTTTAGCAGCCAGCAGAAGAGCCTGTTTGCAGATTGGAATATGACAGTCTTCACTTACACAACGTCCTGTCTAGGACAAAGTCTGAAGTGTATGAAAGAAGAGAAAACTCGAGGAGTGGAGGCATATATATCAGCTAAGACTTTGTTTATTCTTCTGTGCGATATAACTGGGACTTTGGGTGGTTGGAATGATGTTGTCCATGTTATGAGTTCAACCAGCTGCAAGACAAATCCAGTGTCAAAATAGCAGCAATGGCAACACCTGTCTGCCACAGTCTGAAACCGGGGGGGGGGGGGGGGAAGGGGGAAACATCTGAGATGTGTCTTACACTGCCCCGAAGTAGCTTCTGTTGAGAAAGAGGAAAATAGCCACCTTTGTACGTACACCTTGAGATAACCGAAACGATGCCTCCCTCCCTACATTGGCAACAGAGCAAACCTGAGAGGTGTTTGTGTTTCACAGAACGTGGTGTTTCGTGGCTTACATTCATTTGGAATTAATTCTCCCTGGAAAGGTTTGTATGAAAAATCTGGTGACAACACCAAAAAAACATTTCCCCCCCCCCCCCCCTACTTTGTGCCCTTTGCACATTCCAGACACTGGGTTTTGAAATAGTTGGCTTACGCTACTGGTTTTCCTATTATGTTGTTTGCTCTTTTCAGAGGGATGTTGCTGAAAAGAAGATTATATAATCATGCAAATAAGATTGTATAATCCTGAGCAAACGGTCCGTGGCGGGGGGAACGGGAAACCACACCGAGTGGGGCTTGGCTGGCTGCGGGGACACTTGCTCTGAAACCACAGACCGGGGGGTTACAGGCCTCCTATAAAACGTAAAAGCTGCAGTCAGACTAGTGAATTTTTCTGGATATTTTTGGAATTCATTGTCTTCATGCTGAGCTCTGCCAATAGTGTATATTTACAGTGCCTCAGCAGAACGTCATGACAGACAAACACACAGGAAAACTGCAAATCACTAACATGCACACTCTTCAGAGCTTGTGGAACAATGCTACAAATAACAACAACAGTGAGAAAAGCTGACTTACACAAAACTAACTACTTACTGACACTGACTTACTCCTTTAGGTCCACAAATCCAATTACTACATGTTATGCATCCCCAAAGTTAACACAAGAAAATCTCCCTTGAAATCTTGCTCACTTTGTTGCACCTAGGTCGTATGACATGGTTTGTTGTTAGATGCAGATTGGTATAATATATGAGCGTGTAAGAATTTCAATTTATGTCTTATTTCTTACTACAGTCTTGTTTATGACAGTTCTTTTTTCTCCAAAGTTTTAAGTCATTTCCAGTTGACAAGGCAGAATGGGATAGAAATAAACAAACAGCATAGTAAATGTTTACACAGGGAGAGTATCCCTGGCCAGTGATACAAACTGCATACAACAAGAACAGTGMAAGCCGTTAAAAGTTCTTGTGCTCTTATTCTCATCCTGTCTTTCTTATGTCTGATTCCTTGCCAGGGTTAACTGTTACCAGCCAGGATATTTTAGCATCTGTTATGAATGGAGGCTAATATTAGGCACAGTTTGAAACTGTGAAATACCTAGTTACTGTAGACTATCGATCTAAGCATTAGACAACGAACGGCTGAGGTCAGGATGCTTGTTCTGTTTGTTTTCTTTCCAAAGTCATCAATTGAACTTAGCTCAATAGAAGATACCATAGTATCTGGAGATGTAACTTTCAGAGTGTTAAACTTTATTATTATGTTGTGCCTGGATAGCATAAGCCTGTTCCTGAGGTTAAGTCAGAGTGCAATTATTTCCCCAATACCTAGGCTCAGTTTCCTCAAATTCCTTTTCTCCTTTCAGAGGTTCTTAATGTTTTCCACTCCCGTGGATTTTGTAATATTAGTCTGAACAAGAAAATTTGGAGGCAACAGTACCTGTAGCTCCTAGTGGTCCTCAAGACTAGCTTTTATGTTTGTAACCCACATGAGCTCTGCTGGTCTCTTGAGTTTGAGTCTAATTCCTAGACTGCTTCTAAGCATCCCTTTCACTTTGCAGAACTGAATTATTTGTTTGCCATTTTTACCAATGGTCTGTTCCTGTCCATTCACTAGATAGCTAAGGAGAAAACTATTGCAGGCTACTGGATTTACATTCCTTAACCCCTTAGCCATAGAGACCAGTCACATCACAGATAACATACCCGACCAGAAACATACAGCAAGTTTGTTAAGTCATCTATCTCAGAGTCTGACAAACTCTAGAATTACAGAGAGCAGGGCTGTCAGCAAGCTACCGCTTGAGTTGTCTTTCCCTAATGGACAAACATATAAAYCAAACAAACTAAAAAGCAAAACAAAAAACACGTATACAAGACAGACAAACATTTTAAACAGTCAGTGTGTTTTTAAGATGGGAAAAGCTTTGAAATCAGTATCCTATGATTATCATAGGATCAACAGGAAAGCAATAAAAGTTTCAAATGCTCTCACGTTAGTAGAAACAGAGATTTTTAAAAGCGTTTTCCAGCTATATCTGCACCTCTGCGTCTTACTGTTTAGAGTGATTGCTCACTCTATTAAAATCTGCACTACAGCAGAATCCGCTAGCTGTATTGCAAGCTGTAGTTTGGTTTAGTAACCACAGCTGTGTCACATACTGCACCAGCAGCGGCTGACAGGGGCAATCTGTTTGTGGCACATTGAGGGAGTCAAATTGTCTTTGGGGACTGCTGCGGAGTGGCGTTTTTCAGCGCTGTCCTATAGGTACAGTATCCGTTTCTCCCAAAGGGGCTTGGGACTGCCAGTTTGTGTGCAAGGGAATGAGGTTAAGCCCTCAGAGACRTGGGGTGCCATGAGGGGTGGTACCCCTCCCTCTGCCTGATGCACGCAGGGGCCCGAAAAGCAGTGTCCCCGTGTTCCTCCCCACGGGTGCTGTGCCAGGGAAGGCCAGCTGTCCCCCACCCCACCTGGGCAGCAAGGCCAGCGGCTCTCTGCCCTTCTGAAGGTGAAGTGTCCACTCTGCAGGTTACACTTCTCTCTACGCTGGAGTGTGAAAATAGCATCTGGCAGCAAAGCCTTTTCTTTTCCTTTTCCTAGTTTTCCTTTTCCCTTTCATGGCTCAAAACACTCTTTACAAATTATAACAATGTGTTCTCCGTTAATGCACCAAAACATTACCGCTTGTGATAGTGTTATTAAAGTGTCTTGGGCCATTACCATAGAACACAGCAGCATATTTATTTCATTAAGGGAACCAAATGGATCTAGCTGAATTTGGCAAAAGAACATGGCTGAAGTCCTATTTTATCTCTGATGTTGATTTTACCATTAAACTCTGAACTTCTGAAAATTAGAAAATTCATGATAGAAACACTAATAGGTGTGCTATGTTTTGTAGTACGTTAAACTGTCCATAAATATCTCTTACTTTCTCCACAGTAGTTCTGCATTGGTATTTGTTCAATATTCAGATATTTACTTTACAAACTCAGGGCTTATTGACTTTTAGGGTAAGCAGTATGTCATGTATGTATAGCTTACATTTAATTCACTGTCCTGCTGTGTCACCAATAGCTGCTTTGGAATATAGTTCCTTTTAGGCCAATCATCAACCCTACTCGTACCATTCCCATTATCATGGCAGCCTTGCTTCTTGCGATACGCTGGTCTGATATACTGGTGGCGAAAGTAATTTGGATGGTGTATATCAATATATGTTTGGGTAAGATTTTTAAAGAGGCCTGAAGGGATTTGGGAGCCCAGCAATAATTAATTTCTTATGGTGGCTTTGAAAATAGGATATGCAACATTCACACTTAATCCTTCCTCCTTTCCACAGCTGTTTTATTTTTCCCATGATTTGTTCTGTGGAAAGGAAACAGTCATCAAAATTATATCAGAATGCTCGATGGTGAGGTGGCATTCATTCAGTAACTCAGCTTTCATTGGATACAGTGAAAGACATGAGCACTCAGCATTTCCTACCTCTAGTCCAAGCTGGCCAAGCTCACATTTGTGTGGTAGCTTGTGTTTCAGTGCATAGTGCTTGCTTTCACTTTAAGTGGGAAAAAGAGAGAACGAGCATAATTTCCCAGCATTTTGTGTGGTATACTAGGATGTCATATCCTATATACTTGTGCATTGGAATTTCATTATTGCACAGGTGTGGGACTCTACCCAAATTGAATGCTGCCCCAAAAGCAGTGTTGGGTGCCCTGATTTTTATCATACTGTGTGGGCATGGGTAGATGAACTTGTATACATGACCTGAGCTCAGACAGAAGAAGTTAGAGAAGAAGAGATTCTAAAATGACCCATGGCCTACCCAGTTAAAACTCAAAGTATTATGCTTATTTAAGTATTTTCTTAAGTCTGATTGATTTTTTTTTTTTTTCGTCAGTTCATTCAGATAACTTCATTTCACTTCACATTAATTGCTACTCTGAATCAGGTCCTTACTGGACGTAGGATAGGTAGGTGCTTGCACATCAAATGTTTCTTTCGTATCACACTGGGTGGCATTACAGGTTTGATTTCACTAAAAGGTATTGTTCACCATCAAGTGTAGAAAGAAATGAATACTAAAAAAACGAGGAAATGTTAGATTAAAAAAAAAGCTGATTTGTCACCTTACTCATTGGCTATGAACTGAATAGACTTCTAACCCTTAAAATGCTTTCTCCCCCCTTTTCCTTTTTATTGCCTGGAATCTTAAGAGCTTTATCATTTGCAGTCATAAAATGAAAATATACACCAAACCCTCAAAGGGCAAGTATGAAATTAAATTATATTTGGGCAGCTGTAACCTTTTAAAACGATCAGATTCCAGTTAATGTATTTCTTCCTGTTCCGAGTGCTGCCATGGTGTTTGATGGTGGGAAGCAGTCCAAAGGGCATTGGGAGATAATAAATTCACTGGAAATTTCACCCTGAGGCGAGCCTCGATACACCAAGGCTTCCATTTAGCGGGACTGACCTAAAAATCTTGTCACATCCAAAGGTCACTTAGGTTGGGGTTGGTGTGTCCCATCTATCTTTCCCTGGTGCAAAGAATGACAGCTGAGCTCATAAACAGCCATCGGAATATGGAAGACAAGCAGGGGGGAGAGGGAGAAGAGGGAGGAGGGATAATACCACTGACAACTTCTTAGATTTCCTCTAGGCCAATGAGAATAGATACCATCTTTGGGGTTGCTTGTTTCTGCTACTGCAGAAATGGCAGTTCAATTTAAAGAGGTTACAGTTAACTGTGGAAGTCTAACACAAGTGATTCCCCCCATGTCTGCAAATGCCATGTAATCCTGCTAGTACACATTATACTGTCCCTGAACATTTCATACTTGTTACCAGTCTTCTTAGTCAAAACAATTTACAGTTTATACAATGCTTCACTTTCAAGGAGGGTCAAAAGTCTAAAAAGCTGTCAGTGATAACACTGATAGGTGTTATCTGTAAGAACAATGATTCTAAGGGAAACAATTTGGACAATGACACTAATTATAAACAATACTGGAAGGTAAGATATTTTCAATCTTACGAGAAAATCTGTGATTTACATCCTCTAGGACGTTACTTATCCTAAGCTCATTAAAATCGGTATAATCCTCCTACACAGTAAATTGAAGCAAAAGGCCTTTCAGGATGACTGTTGTCTTCCAGTCATAGTTCTTACTTCTGCAATGGGAAGCTCCAGTGGATCCTTCCTATGCTTGCAGTATATTAAATATTGGGGACAGGGCTCAGAGTTGCATAATAGAAGTATATTTGAAGGACAAAGATCTATCTTATCATAATTGGTCTTACTTAATTGGGGATGAGCCGTGCAGCATATGTCTGTTGTATCCTAATGGTGTGAATCTCCTTCTCAAAATTCCCTAAGAGGAGGATGAGAGAGGCTGTCTGCCAGTCGCTGTTGGGATGCAGGCGGCAAAGATTCCCTCTTCTACATCCTATCTTAGTTGGAAAAAGAAATTGTAGTTGGTGGTCAGTGTCCTTCTGAAATGTGGTAACACCCCACTGTTGGAAGAAAGATAAAATGTATGGTATAAGCATTGGTCTGATTCTTTTTGGAACGTTAAATTGAAGATAAAATTTAAAAAGAAATCGTTATATAAAATCAGTGTAACCTTGGATGTATGAGAAAAAAATCAGAATGAAACACCTGTGTTCCAAAATTTGCAAGATATTGAATAAGTTAGGTATATCTAACTGCTCCTAGGAATTTGCTGATGTCTCTCCGTGAATTTTAGTAAATCAAATCCTTCTGAAGAGGATTGTAAAGTGTATGTTCCTTTGCTTTTTAAAGCTAAATGGAGTATAACTGTTATTTTCAGAAGTATTTCACACATTCTTACAAACATACTATATTTGAGGCAAACACAGTAAAGAAGGGCAAGATTGGCCAGCTGTCAGTGTTTGTCTTCATTTTCCTTGGGTTCACACTCTACTTTATGTTAACATGTATGTTCTCTACACAAATCCAAAGTAATTTGCAGGCAACTTTGGGGGAGTTATATGCCCTTTCCCACATGTTCTCTGCTGAAAATGTAGCTGTGTGCCTTACCAGTTGTACAGCTTTGAGGAAGACAAAGTCCCTTTCCATCTTGCTTGTGTAACAAGAAAAAAGGAAATGTGTATTTTTCATGAACTTCAGAGAGGACAGATCTATTTCACTTCAAAAAATTCAGCTGCTAACACAAAATTTTAAAAAATGACATAGACATGCTGAGCACAGACTAGCTAGTTTTTTTCCTGGTTT
This sequence comes from Phoebastria nigripes, assembly GCA_035582835.1. Taxonomy (NCBI): domain Eukaryota; kingdom Metazoa; phylum Chordata; class Aves; order Procellariiformes; family Diomedeidae; genus Phoebastria; species Phoebastria nigripes. Next base: position 2,362,922 of record JAYKAV010003032.1, read on the forward strand.
GTACTCAGGATGGTGGGATGAGAATCATCTTTAGCCATGGATGCCTAACGTATAATTCATCTGGAATAAAGTTGCAAGTTCCATTCTAGTTTTCATAAAGGGAGCTGAGGCTGAGTAGCTCAGACCTAGTCAGGAGGACTCCCCACTTACCCCCACCACCTGTACTTTTCTACTGTGGTTCAGTTTCCTTTTTCATTTGCCCAGGCAATTCCAGTTAGTAAGCAAGTAACAGTGGGCAATAAAGTCAGAATGTTTCTGTGATTGCTGGTGGGACATGGAGCCTCAAGGCCAACTGATTTCATATTTCTCTTGGAATTTGTGAAAGACACTGAGTTGGAGTCAGTGCAGACAGCTTTTTAACCGCCAAGTATGTGTAGCTTCCCTGTGTCAGTTGAGTTTTCTGTCCTTGGGAGGAGGAGATAGCCCGTTGTGCTGGTCAGTGCGTTGCTTCCCTGCATTTTCATAGCCATATTCATTCCATTTCATGCCAGATGACTTTGGACAATCGACAGTGGTCCTGAAGTATGCCAATGTTGTTAAATACATGATGGAAAGACAGATGGTGAGAATAAGGTTTGTATTTAATGCCTGCGATATTGGGAAGTGCTTTTATGTTACCTTAGATGCTCCTTTTATTGTAGTGAATATGATCACTTTGACCAAAAGCCTGTATTATGCCATGATATTAACTGGAGAAGCTGAGAGATACTTTACAGTTGCTGACTTTGGCAAAAACAAGATGTGTCCCTGCGTAATGGAGGACTGTACTGTTTCTTGCATTATTCATGCTTCCCACGCTGGAGTCACAAACACTGGGTAATGTTAATACTTGTCATGGAAAAATTTAATTGGCAGAAATGTTTAATATATTAGCGATAGATGGGAGGGTCCACAAGAGACCTTCCCTGTTCTGGATTGAAGTGTGACACGTAATTAGCGATAAAGGAAGGCACTGTATGGAGTGGATCGTTGCTATATGGAGGGAAGTGAGGAGGATCCCTGCTTGACATTCCCAGTCTTTCCTGAAATGGAGATATATTTACCAGTTGCTAACTGAAGAAGCAACGAGTACTGCTCACCCTCCCACTGTAATGAACAGCTAGTCTTGGAGCAGCGTAAAAAGGGTCAATCAAATAAGTTGTACATCATATGAGGAGGCAGATGTTAGAACATATTGTAATGGATTGCTGTGCGGTATGTGAAGATGGCTTGTGGAGAATAGGGATGCAGGGAGAGAAGCTGTCAGCGATGTTTTCTGTCATGGTCACTGTAAATATCCAAATTTTTGAGGAAAACTTCTGAATGCAGGAAATGAAAGCGTTAGCATTCCTGCTATGTTAGACTTGTGGGTAGAATGATGGAGAGAGAAAAGGAATAGAAGCATGAGTCCCTCTGTAATACTCTGTGTAATATGAATGTCTAGGTATTACCTGTGCTCTGCCAAAGTCAGTGTTAGCCTTGGAACRTGCCAGTATTTTACCTGAAAAAAAATTACAGAGCTTCAGACGATATTAAACACAGAACTGTTAAAATAAGTTCTATTTTAGCAGCGTCCCTAATTCACACCCACTCAAACACCTCCTCACTCGTTAACCCCATCATCAGACCCAAGTAACTCAAGTGAAATGAGATGGCATTAGGAATGAGGTAATGAACAAAGATTTCTGGATAATGTTATTACTTCATGATAGCAGCTCTTGTTAGTGTGACTACAGTTAAGAGCTTCTTGGTATTTCCATTGCAAACTCTTTGGTACTCCCACCCCTTCTGCTTTACAGACAACTCTCAGCCAGAAGCAATTTAAAATTTGATTTTACATCAATTTTGGCTGTTGTTTTGAATTGAAAAGAGTTTAGTGTTTTGGTACTGCTTTCTAAAACATAAAAACTGCTGTTTTTTCCCTCCTAATCCAAATTTCCAGATGAACAATTTAAAATACGGATTAGCTCTTTTTATAACCCAGCCACATCATTAACAATTGAAAAATGTCTCCTAAGCATGCACAGTAATTTCAGTATTTAATGTTTTTGGACAAGCATATCCACCTTTATGTTATAAAAAATTCCATACTAAAAATTTCTGTGAAGGGGACAATTTTCGAAAAGCACCATTTTCACTCAGGAGTCTACAGTTTTTATGTCTTTTTTAAAAAAATTTACTCAGTGCCCCCAATTGTGAAAATCAGCTTTAATAAATAGTCATGGATGGGTCAGATGTACTAACGGATTATAGAGCTTGTTACTAGTTAAGTAGCGTTAATATAGTGCACATGATTGTAGAATATGTGGCTATGTAGTATCCTTTAAGAGATGAGTTAGAAGTTACAGCCCTGTTGCCACTGAATGGCATCCTTTTTGCCTGAAAAACAGGAGTTCGGAGATAGGTATTTCTGCATTCACCCCCTCTAGATTTAAGACCAAAGTGTTGTAGAGTTAAAGGAGAGAGAGGACGCTTCCATAGGGTAACCCAGGTAAGCTGGAAGAGTCTGGGACTTAACAGCTTTCATCAGGATGGAAGGGTGGCAGTGGAGAAATATGGAGAAGCTTGCATTTCCCTTGGTCAGTTTGATACTAAGAAGTAGAAGGCTCACACTTGATATGGGAACGTGAGGCTCCAGCAGCTCTTTGTTATTCATATGGATAGGTAAAACTAGAAGCAGCCATTGTATTCCTCTTAGCTGAATGTAAAGTTCCAGAGTTCATCGTATAAATTCTTCTTGTGCTTGGGTGATGCATAGCATGTGAGGAACATAAAAGTTAAAGATGTAATTCCCTTTGACCTTCAGTCATGTTATTGTGCCTACAGCTTCTTAAACCTTGAGTGCAGCATGTGCCAAGAGAGGCATATTGGCCTGAGTTTCAGGCTCGATTTAAGGCTTTTCATGCGTGGGCTGAAGTCTGACCATGCAGTGTCATTGGACCTTAGTGTTTGCGGTTTCATTGTAGTGAGAGTCAGAAACTGAATCCTGAGGGATTTCAGATGTTTTCAGAGACCACTTTTGGAGGAACAAAGTCTCTAAGCGTTAAGAATTAAACTTCTGTACGTGTCCTAATGGAATATGCAAAGTGTCACTCTTCCCATTACATCAGTGTAAGCATGGAAATAATGAGATGAACCAGAAAACAGCTTCTTATGTTATTTCCTGAGAAGTTTGCCAAAGCTTCACAGAGGTTTCAGGCTCTCTGGAGTTTTATGGGCTCCATTGGAGGGGGAGTTTTACAGACCACACCCATTTTTATCGTAAAATCGAAGAGTAAAAAGATTGAACAGCTATTGAGTTGTTTCTACTACTTCATTTTGTTAAAGGGGGACTTCTGTATAATGTAGCAAACTCCAAAATAATGAAATCAATTGAGTGCTTTTCTACTCTTTCAGCTCTCCTAGGAATGTTGTTAACAAATAATGTCTCTCTCCTCCACACAGTCTTTGTACCCTGTCATCTCCTAACCTCAAGCATCCCAGTTCAACAAACATGCATTTGGTTTTCTAAGCATCTAAGTTATCCAGCTTATAGCAGTGGGGCTAGTTTGAAGTTAGGCACTTCTGTGAGTTTAAAGTGGATAGGACTCACTGTTGAGAACATTAGGAGGAATCTGACCAGAGCGAAACTCAGCTGGTTTCTGGTTTGAAACAAATCAGATTTGCTCTGATTCAGTGAGGCTCAAAATGTTCTCAATTAAAGTTAGGCTGATTTCTATGTGCTTGGTTGGAATTAGTTTCCCTGCAGGTCTAGTAAGTTTGATTGACCTTTTCTGCAAGCTTTGTCTTTAGTAATACCTAGAACACAAATACCCTGCTTTAGAAGAGGGGAGTCCATGTGGGTTAAAGCCAAAGGAAAAGTACACGCGAGCTGGAGCTTTCCACAGTTCTTGTCATGTATTCTGCTCTTACGGAAAGGGATCGCAATGTGCTGCTGGGAAGGTGAACTGGTGCCCTGTATTGATACCATGACTTCTCAACAGGATCCCATAGGACGAGGTAGGACTTGTCAGCTTTCTGGAGGACTTTGGTAATGAGCATGTAAGGCAATGAATATGAACAAAAATGACATTAAAGGTAAACAGATTCCTGCTGAACTCTAATAGGACTTATTTGAAAGTTTTCTGCAGTACAGAAACACTTAAACTGGAAAGCTAGCATTGCAGGACTGACGTTCTTCTCCCCCAAAATAATAACCTTACTCTACTTTTTCCACCTCCAAAAATAAAATAAAATAACTGCTGCAGCTGAATGTTACATCCTATTAGTGCTCCCTGCTAAGGAAAAAGGGAAGGGGAAAAAAATTCTTCAGAACTATTCTAGGAATCAATTTGTTTTAGTTTAGCTCTCGGAATAAGTACGTTTTCTTCTGCAGCTCTGATGGTCTATCCATCGCCAGTCCCCCCCTTTCAATATTCTTCTTCCACCCGTACTTGCTCCTTTATGTGTTCTTTTCAGGGAGGCTTGGCACAAGGGAAGCAGCTCAAATGCAGTCCTTAGTTCCCCTTTAAGGCACAAATGTCACATTCTTTCGTCTCTACCCAAACTGGAAGAGGGTAGTTGTGGCTGTCTGAGCCTGTGAAAGTGAGCTCTGTTGAAAGTTCCTTACGGTGGACTAAGAGTTCGTCACTCTCTGTCTCCAGACCCTTCATCCACRTAATACAACTCAGTTCAAAGAGCAAATTAAGCTTTTGAACGAGCTGAGTAGATGTCACTGAGCTCCTGTACACATCAGATAACCAAGGAACAATGTTAATTTATATTTCCAAGGACAACAGATACAATTGCATGGTACTCCAGGTTCAGAAATATTCTTARTATCAGGGGGGAAGCAGAGTAGAAAGAATATGTTTCTCATTTCACTGTTTGATATCATAATTAACAAATGAAGATATAACCATGGGGGAGCTTTAGGAAATATGCTGGGAAAAATATCCAAGTGAAATTTTTTCAACTTACTTTGTTGTTTAATTTATTTCTTGTCCCCTCCCACACACTATAATTTGGTAATGTGACACTGTTGCTTCTGGTAGGTGATTGTCATCCTTCTGCTACCTTTAAGGAGGGACTTCAGTATTTTAGGACTCTCTTATCACAGCTTGTCGCAAAAGAGCAGACTGAGTGCTGTGGCCCCATGTACTGCAAAATACCTATTTCACTACTTTATTCCTGAAGAAGAGGAGGGACAAGTCACCGAGGAATCTTACAGTCATCAAGATACAAGAACCTGATACCGTATCAGCATTCAAGTGAGCAAATCCGTGTTCTCAAAATAAGAAATGCAGTTGACCTTAATCTTTCTACCATGAGCTCTGCACTTAACTTCAGGAGAAACAGAGTATTCAGATTTGAAGTAATTAATTCAGTATCAGTCCTAAAGCAGGCACAGAGTTTTCCTGACTTAATTCCCTGTTGAATACAACTTAAAATGCAAACAGAAAATCTATAAATAAAAACTGGAGAAAGAGTCGCTTAAGGAGATGTGTATAAAATAGTGAAATGCCTTAATTATAGTTTAGCAAACTGAAATATATAGAACTTTATTTACAGTAATTCTGCTGGCAGTGTTTGCTTATTAACTACTCTAGTCACTTAATGGATAACAATGAATGATTATATACAGTACCAGTCAAGTAAAGCAATGTAATATGAAATAAGTATTTTGTCAAATGGCCACTCATASAATTTTGTTCTCTCAAATGGGAAATTACACTTACTGGAGTCAGGTGCTCTGAGCTAGTTGCCAAAAATCTGGATATATCAAAAAATAAGCTCTTGGGAAACATACTTGTGGTAAACAAATAGGCAGTAGTGAGTTTTTTCCTAGAAGAGTATAATGTCTGGGCCATTTTACTTACTTCAAGCTTCTAATTTGGAAAAGCTGTACTGGGACAGAAGTCTCCCTGTGGAACCTTCATACAARCACTTCATCTTCATTACAGAATAGTCAGTGATAAAGGGAATGCAGTTTACAAAATAAATGCCCCTTCTTCTTAAGTTACACATCCCTGTTGTTTGTTGGTCTTCTACATTACCACTGCCCATCTTACTGTGTACTCATTAAGGAGTATGCTGTCAAAAGTATGTCCTTTCTTTAAAGAAATTCTTTTATCTTTTTTTCTAACAAAAGAAGTTCTGTTGGCATAAAAATAAATAATAGTAATGGCAGGAAGAATACATTATATTCTGGTGCTGTACAACAAACTATAGGAATAAATTGTTGCCAGATTATATATATTTTTAAGTATGTACAATATTAATTACTTTCCTTGAAGGGGACACTATTCATCTGCAACATTTCATCCAACAAGCTTTTTCCAGAAGACATTATCAAGTTTCCTCTCCAATACGCATTCCATATAGTCACTCTATTTCAATTACTGTCATATGGCATGAACATGGTATGTATGAATATGTAGGCCACTTGGGCAGTTTTCCAGTTAAAAACTCTTCATTTGTAAAGAGCAGGCAATCTTAAACACATAGTTTACAATGATATTTTATCACAGAAATGAACAGATCTTGTTAGCCTCTGATAGGGAGTGTCTATTGATAAGTTCCTACAGTTACATCCTGTAGAAGGATTGTCGTCTTGTTAAGGCATGGGACAAAGGAGCCATGAGGTCTAGGCTCTAATCAGGACTTTCCTACAATCTTCCTGTGTCACCAGGAACGGTCAGTTGATGTCATGGGTGCTGATTCTCACCTTGCTAATATTTGAATAGCATTTATCCATTGACAGAATTGAAGACTGCTTTTCAAGGAAAACTGAATTTCTTAACATTTGTAGAGTGTTATGGTTAGTGTCTTTCCCATAGAAGCTACTATAAATACAAATATAGTTGTACTTTAGCTAAAATGATTGTCCTATCCATCGAAATTGCATTAGTTTCTAAGAAAACTCAGAGCTACCGTAAATTGTACCTACATTTTTTACTTTACCCACTGTTTTACAAGCAAAGCAAGCATTGTTTTGAATGTACTGCAGTGATGATAGAAGTCTTTATTACTTCAAATGCAGACTTAAAGCTCATTCAGTTTTTCAGTGACCTGGACTCCAGCCTTGTTTCTGGATGCCAAGGATCCCCGGTTGGTCATACCATGGAAGTTCCAAAGGAGAAAAAGAACTAGTGCATTCAGCCTGGCACGGGCAAAGCGGTCCTGTTGACTACAGTGAGATTATTCTCAGGAATAAGGGCTGCGGGTCTGGAACCCTAGAGATCAGCTACCAGAATCATATTTTGTGGAGACTTGTGGTTACTGATTCTAAAAGTGATGTTTTTCTAATATGAGAGAGATGGTGGTTACAAGGCTGCACTTGTAACTTGCATGCAAGAAGTGTATAAATGAAGCCTTGTTCTGTTTGTGAATGCTTTACAGTTTTTCTAATGAGAACTTGTTTTTCTTAATGTTTCTTTCTAAGTCTCAGGTTTTTTAAGGCTAGAGAGACTATTAGATTGTCTAGTCTGACAAAACAAGATGTAAAATATTATTGGGCATAATAAACTCTTTGTTTAAAGTTCATCCTCCAGAAACACAGCTGATCTTGACTGAAACATCAAGAGTCAAAATCCACCATTTCTCTAGACAGTTCCTCCAAGTGTTACCAATGCTCTCTGATTAAAAGCAGCATATTACTTATCTATTAATTTGCCCAGTCTTAACTTTCAAATATTTATTATTGTTCCTTGATTCATGATTTACTTGCCTGTCTTCCTCCCTTAGGCTAAATACAGAGCAAAGCTAGGATGGGATTTTTCAAAGGAAGTTAGCTGGTTTCTGTGGCCACGGGAAGGAACAGTGTAGCTTTTCAACATTTAGTGTATCTTCTCTAGTCTCTGTGTGGTCCACAATTTTGGGGTGAATTCATCCAGCTTGCTATTTTTTACTTGGTGAATAAAGGAAACACAAGTTCAGGCAAGGTCCCCTGCCAGAAAGAGTCTCTGTGGGACATATGCATACCTCAGCACTGGGAGCCAGGGCAATTTCTTTTAGGAAATGGGTGTGATAAAGACATACGGTAGGTAGAACAGTAATAATTATCCAACTCTGTTCAGAATTCTAAAGAACAAAGTAAAATAAAATAAAACCAAAATAAACCAAAATAGTCTAAGTGCATCTCAGGATCTTGAGCTATATTGTTCTTATCTGAAATTAGCCCAAAGTGAAAGCTAGCAAACTCAGGCACTGAAGCCAAGTAAAATTCACCTTGCAATGGGTTCTTTGGGCAAGGTTTTAAGGGGCTTATTGAATTTGTGTTCACATATTACCTTTGTTTTCTGAAAATCTCCCAGTTGGTGCAAGCAAATGGCACTTTAAAGCCTTTGCTGAAGTTTTGAATGTACAAATTAGTGTGCCCCTTTGAAACGTTTGACTAACAATCTTTGAAGGAAACTCAGACACAGAAAAGATGAAAAAAAGATGAAAATCATCAGATATGTAATGAAGAGCTAAATGAAGAACTTTTTTCATAGATCTAGAAAGCATTGCTACCAATCACTAATGAGTGCAGCTTTAATTCTAATTTCTATAGTTAACTTTTTATCTATGTTGCCACTACCTTTAAAAACCTATCTTACAGCGGGATGTATGTCAAATGTTTGTTTTAAGTGAATTCCTTTTTCTTTCTAATTCCTTGTGTCCTTTTTTTTAAATAAAAAAACCACCTGAACAGATCCAAAATTAATTCTTTCTGCCATAATCAAACACTTTGCATACCTTATATAAGCATAAAATTTGAGGTAAAGAAAAAGAAATTCATGTATTCTGAATGAGAGAATCTCAATTTATACCATTTTTCCCCCAGATTATGCAAAAATCAAAGAACAGGGCCATTCATGTGTATATTTTTAATGATGGGTCTCAGAATGACAAAGAAATTGAAGTGTTGGATCAGTCAACAGTTCGAACATTTAAGCACAGTGGTTTGTAAATTCATCGCTGTGGTAACTCCACTGAAAAACTAGTTTATATCAGAAACAAATTTATTGCAGTAGCTGATTCGGTTTCCAGTACCACCTGTCTCTATCTCTCTGTGTTTTTTTAATAACAGCTCTTAATCTCTACTGTTCACTAATAAAAATATTTTAATAAGAGATAATACTGTAATCCAAATGCCTATAGGTGCTTGAATCAACTCTCCCTGCCTATGTAATTGCTAACACTTTGTTCAACCCTTTTTAAAATTGCTATTAAATCTCATTCTCATTTTCTGTATTAATAGAACAAGAATTCATTTTTAGTGTACCCTCAAAGCAGTAATGAGCATTGTTAACATGTAACAACAACGCCCAAGGGGAAAGTTTTCAAAGCCGGTCTAACCTTAAGGCTTTGCTATTGATGTACTACAGAGTCATCAAGCCAAGAGCTGTTAGAGCTAGTCCATTTGGAGAGTTCAGCTGAATATTTCTGCTTGATATATTGGAAAAATTATAAATGGTTTAGGTGGTGACCTAGGGAGAAGGGGGAATTTTTGTTTAATAGCTTAAGAACAGAGGGGCAACATTAAAAAAATAACTATACCTCCTGCTTATTTTAAAGCGTATCACATTGTGCTTTTGTTCTGATGATTTTGCTTCCATACGGATTTTCATAAGAGGTTAATGAGAAAACATTAACAAGGCATGCAATATTGCACATGGGCAGGGGAGCTGAAACATAGTTATTTAGTTATAAACAAACAATAGATGTTACTTTTTAATTGCTTCTTCAGAAGCCCAATTCTGCCTTCTTGAAGAAGTATTGTCTATGTTACTAAATTCAGAATGTTATCCTTATTTTATTTATTATGTATAGCAAAAATAAACTTGCCTAAAGCAGTAGTGCTTCACTGTTTTCAACTGAATGCCTTGGTCACAATAAACCAGTCAAGACCCTATAGGTTGAAAGTCCTGTTATGAGTTGTAGTGCAGCAAAATGACCTCCTTGAGTGCTAGAATTTGAGATTGAGCCTTTAGGTTAGCTGAAGGTAGCGGAACTGGCTTCAGGAGTCTCTGTTTGGGGTACAAATTAAGAGGCTCAAGAACAGTGTATTACAGCAGTGATACAGAATAACATCATTTTCATTGCACTTTTTGAGGTCTTGGTTTCATTACTGTGAAAAGTATAAGGGTGCATTTTAGGTGATGGTTGAATGTTTCAACAGAGGCCAATTCATACACTGTTCCAAAATCTGAAACTTGGGGGAAATGGGTAGAAATGTTCTTTTGTTGGAGTTCAGTTTGTCTATGAAATGAATGCATAAATTGTTGTCATGTAGCCACCTTGATTCACAGCACTTGGTCACACCATTGCCCTTTCCTTGGGTATAAGCTAAAGGTATTCATGTCCTAAAACAACTAAATATGAACAGACAAGTTCAATAATGTCAAAGCTTAAAAATATTGACAGTCTAAGAAATGTGCTGCGTGTTGTATGTTTCTGTCCATTTTTTGAAATGGGGGGGAATATAGGAGCAATCTTACTGGTTAAATAGGATTCAGACCCTTGCAATTTCATAAGCTACATGTTTTTCACTTTAGAGCTGGGCATGATGTTGCTTTTCAGTAGAATAGTTAGTTTGTGTTGCAGGAAGGAACTTTTTAAGAGGGTACTCTAACAAGGGACCTTTTATAAGATTTTATTTAAAGTTTGTTTTTAATTCTCGAAATGAATAGAGGTGAGATGTTGAATCTGATAACAAGAGGACAGAAGTTTGTACAAAGGGGGCTTTATAGGTTTTCTTCCACGCCTCCTTCCAGATTACTCCACACTATACTGTTTGCTTCACTCTCTTGAGGTATATCTGTCCCTGAACTGAGAATAAGGCATGCATTTGAAATTCCATATATTCCATTTATCACCTAAAAATATGGCTTTCTTCTGGGCYGTTGCATAGGGAAATTCATTCCCCATGCTTATTTATCGTCATCTGCTTTGCATGCATTGTCAAAAAGATGGTTGATGACAATACTGTAAGGAGGAACCATGGCTTCCAACACATTTCTCAGTGACCACTGAACAGGTGTAAGATGGTACAGATTCTTGGACACCATGTTGTGCATGTATTTCATAGAGTTTATTTCTTGTGATTCACTCTTTGGACCTCAATGGAAGGTTGAGAGCTGTGTTTGAGGTAGATAGCCCTCTCTTTTCGGGGTAAGGATTCTGTTTGAAAAGTCTTCCCCAAAGGCTCACAGAAATTTCCGGGCGGCTCAGTCCTCAACAGGCCGGTCCCCGAATGGCCTGTCAATGATCTCCAGTTGGTTCAGGACTGCTAAGTGACTAAACTGACTATGTTATTTTTACCTTTAGTTGTGGACTAGACATATTCTCTGATATCTAATCTACAGATTAGCAGCAATCTCAAACCTTTGCTGCTCAATGGCCATTTGACCTTCTTTTGTCTTTTTCCCATAGTTGCCTCAATTTGTTCTGTCATTTTTTTCAATAGGGAGCGAAAGAAAAGGAAAAGCTTTCCCTAGACGTGCTCTGTCATCACCAGAGTCCGATTATGTTTGAGCTGTTCCCTAGTCATGTATCCTACTTCTTAAACAACTGTTGCCCTTCTGATATATTAATTCATACATAAAGCTGGCTTGGTTTTCCTTCAACTGCCTGCTACAGTTCTTCTCTGGTTCACACAGATCCTTGTTCCTTTCTCTCTGCTGGATTGTCTTCTTTTGAAAGAATGAATGGATATGAACTTCAACTGATAAATACATGCATTTGAATCTGTGACTGATTTGTGGCTGGATTGTTTTTGATGACTTTTATCTGTAGTTGATTTGCATCTATTTGGCTCAGACTCGCTGGGGGTAACACATAGAATAAATGAATAAATAAATTTAAGGAAGAGGCAAGGATGAATGAATGGATGATAGGGAAAGAGAGGGAGACTAAACAGAAAGGGATGGATAAATGGTGATTAAGAAATACAGAAAAATAAGGAACAAGCAGTGATCAAAGTAGAGAAAAGAAATAAAAAGGATTCAAAACCGAAAAGAACAGAAAGCTTGAAAAGATAGAAAGAGTGAAAAAGAAATAAGAACCTGGTGCCTGATTACACCTAAAAGAGCAGAAATGAGTTACTTTTAATTATGTGAAAGGGCTAGGATTGTGCACCAGTGAAGGGGAGAGTTTGTACAGGGAACCACGGGACAATGTCCAGGGTTGTCTGAGACTCAGAGCAGTAAATTTTGCCCATTTGTTCAAGTTAAGTGTTTGCTACAGGGCTTATGTACTCTGAACTCACATTAGCAGTGTCTCTACCTTTTGCGCAGCTCCATGTGGAATACTCCTGTAATGAATCCTCATTTTCCTCTTTCAAACTTGCTGGTTTGGGTTAGCATTTCTTTGTGCCCTCCAATCTGACCTTTGTTCTTGTATCAGCATATACAATTAACTAAAAAACAACAGCAAAACAACTAAGCACCACTAACAAGACTTCTTAGACTCGTCATATTGAAGCCCCCTTGTTTTTTCACATCCACTTCCGTGTTCCTGCATGTTATCCCTTGTCACGTTGCATCTCAGAAGCTCTGTTAGCACCTGCAGGCAGAGAGCACCATCGTTCAGTGTTACACATTACACATGTACTGCACAGCACAAATAGTACATAGTATGAGTCTTTGAAACTGTGACCGAGGAGGGAGAGCCTTTGTTACTGCATTACCTGCTCTCTCAGGCATCTGACTTCTATTTAGCTTCACCTGAATTCCTCTCTATTCACAAAGCAGCAACAATTGCTGCTTCTCCTGCCCACCATGTTTATTTTCTCCACTTTTTATTTGGAGGTCAGGGGAGCTTCCAGGCACTGCCAGTTTGCCTGTTTTCTCTCTGCTTTTGACCTCTGTCCATTAAACTCTTACTGTAGTGCTTAACTTTAAACAGATGACTGTGATTATAAGTATTCACATGCTAATAATCAAATATGTGTTTAAAGTGCCTTACTGGTTTAGTTTTGATGAGAAAAACATTCCCACTGTGTATCTGCTTTGCATCTGTCACAGAAAGGGTTCTTAGTCTTAATTGGAGCTTCTAGTTGCTAATGGACAGTACGTTGCCATCAGTACGTATATATTTATATTGACTGTAGTGGTTCCCCAGAACCCAACTGAGAGTGGACTCTCACAGTAAGTGCCAAACAAATTTTTGACATTCCCTGTCCCAAACACCTTACAGCCTGTGCACGCAAGGCAAACATAGTAGATAAGATAAAGAAATGTAAAATGGTAGCACAGAGACCATCATATCAAACATCATGTGAATTTCACAGGGGTCGATGCATATTATCGGTGGAGATGCTGTTATGCCTAAGTTTTCTCAGGAAAGGAAAGATTGCCCAGTGGCTCAGGCAAACCATGAAGATTAGCTTTTGTTCTTTGTTTTGAATCCCTGGACACACAGGGAAGCTGGGACATTTCTCACGGTGACGTCTGTCATTCATCCCCTGAGGAATGAGTCACAAAAGTTGAAATGACAATTCTTGTCTTGAAATGTACCAGTGTGCTAAATAAAAAATACCCATCAGAAGGAAAATACATCATCTGCAGTAGGAGAAGTTTTGGGAAAATTACTTATTTATTGATGATGTCTCTCCTCTCTCTCACTCCCTCCATTTTTTGTTTCTTTGTTTGTTTTTCAGCAGTTGTATGCTGCCCAACTTGCTGCGATGCAAGTGTCTCCGGGAGGCAAGATACCTGGCATACCCCAGGGTAACCTTGGTGCTGCTGTATCCCCTACCAGCATCCACACAGACAAGAGCACAAACAGCCCTCCACCCAAAAGCAAGGTACTGTACCAGGCCCTGCAGCATTGTGTTTCTGACAATGTGGGTACTTGCATGTGGTTTTTTTCTGAAGGGTATCTGTGTGCCCCTCAGTTGCAGGCAGCTTTGTTCTCAGGATGGCTTCCTGAAAAAGGAGGATATTCGTAGTGCCGTTTTTCCAGTGGGAGGACCCCAGCACAGTAATACCAAACAACCATTCATACACGATGTCAGTAACAGACACCACCTCAGCTGAGATCCCGTGGGTTCCCTTGCAGTCTCCTAGCTATCACACTGCTGTTTCTTCCATCTTCAGTAACAGGTAGCAGGCTGAGGTGACCAGCTCCTATTCCAGCACACAACTGTTGTTTCCTTTCAGAACTCTAAACTGGAGTCAGGTTAGCAGTGTGTCAAGAGAGATGGAAAGCAGTGGGGCATCTCATCTGTGGCCAGATCCTGTYCTGGGGTTCAGTGGGAGTTTGTGGAGGAAGAAGTCTCCAAAGCAACGTCTGTTGTGTCATAGAACTGGGCTGGAATCTGTCCATCAAGCGATGGCTCTGATGAGTAATCTTGGTCACAGCTGGGCAATTAGGTCCATACTCATTTAATAGGTCAAGCTAGGAGCTTGTAGTCACATCTGTATAATGCCACCAGTGTGTGACTAGTTATACCTAGAAAAAAGACACAGAATATGTGTAGTGAAAGAAGATGAGCTCAGCGTATGCCACAGCTGAGCAAAAGTAACGGGTCAAAATTGAATGGCACATCTTAAGTGTTGCAAAACAACTAGGAAGAATTTAGCTAAGGAATACAGGGAAAAAGCAGTCCCATTTAGGTGACAGCAAGAGCTTGATAAAAATGTGTCCATCCTTTTTGTTAGTGTCCTCTAGCATGCTGTCCATGTCCTTTATCATGTCAGAAAAGATTCCTTGAATTGACAGTAGTGTCTTGTTTTTACCCTAACAGTAAAACCGCACAGATTAAAAATAACCAGACAAATAAATAATACCATTGTCAGCTCAGTGAGGTACATGTTCAAAGAATAAAATAGATGGTGTGGAACCAGTAGCTGTTGTGTTAATGAATCAAGCTCTGGGTCTATGTTTTCCTTCTTCTCGGTGTAGACTTTCTGACTTCCCGACATTTATCCTTGGCTTGGCCTCTTCTTTTATATACTATAAAGCAAGGAATCACAAAGCCATGCAGCGCTCAATGATAGTTTTGGGGTTTTTTTCCAAAAAGTCATGTCTATGGTTAACAAGAGATTTTTGTGCATTTTACAAGGGGTTTTTTGTGTGTGGCTAGCGGCTTGCGAGATCCACTACACTTAAAATCCTTGTGTTGGTTTTGGATCTCTTGTGCACAAGCAGAAAGTCTGATGAAAGCTAAGGGGACACAGTGTTTCTTTTGTGGCAATTGTGGAATTAGAAGGCTTGCCATATCTACCGGTAACATCAAGCATAAACGTCTTACTGGCAGCTGTCAAGATCGGCTCTGTTCTCCCTTGTGTTTTATTGCTTTTTCATATTTGTAGGTGTTCCAGTGCCTTTGGCTTGCAGTTCTGTAGGACACAAACAAAAGTTATTTGCAAATTGGGAAGGAAAAAAAAAAAAAAAAAAAGTGGGCCAAAAGGAAAGGAAGAGGGCTCCAAAAGGCTGTAAAATTGTGCAGCGTGAGCCCTGTGATGCATGCTGTTTTCAATCTGCTGTGTGCCAGTTGGAGGCTCAGAGAGAGAGCGAGAGAAAGAGAAGGGATAATGCTGAGAAATGATAGAGTGGCTGTGACCTCCAAGCTCAGCCTGGAAATCCAAGACATTGATTTCACTTAGCATTCCTGCTGAGAAATCCGGCGGAGTTCAGTTGTAATAAAAGAACAAGGTTCTGTTCTAATGGTAATGGCGTATGACAGACATATCACTTTGTCTGTCCTCAGCACCAGAGAGAGGAGAATTGGGGAAAGGTCACCTGACCTGCCTGTGCTGTTGTGCGAATGCTATACTGAGCTTTGAACTCCAGCCTGGAAGCACAATTATTTATAATACTAAATGATAAAGAAACCTTTATAGAGCCTACAGTAATTAGAATAAAGCTTATACAATAGTGCAGTGGCCTGGCTCAGAAAACACGCTGGCAAATCCGTCACAGTGGCAGAAACTGAAGCTTATGTGTTGAAACTAAACACCTTCGTTTGTGTCTGTGTGAACCTTCCTTTGCTTTTTCAAAGCTTGTTCAACAGCTCCGAAAGTTTATTGTGTTTGCTGATTTTTTTTTTTTTCATTTAATTTTTTTAGCTGTTGTCAGGGAGTATCTGTCTGGGTTTCACAGCCATTTTTTAATATTTTTTTTTTTAATCCCCAGCAGCAACTTAGTTCATGAAGTTAGTTCGTGATGGTCTTTCTCACTGTTACTGTACGTCAAACCTCAACAGATGAACAGTTAATGCCTTAGACAAGCTTTCAATAGATGCTGTTTGCTGAATCTCTATTTTCAGCCCACAGTTTACACTGGCGCAGCTTTGGTAATAAGCTCAAGTGTTTGGAGACAAGGAGACAGCCTTACCTGAGAGTGTGTCAAGCTACTGGCAGACATCTAGGTCACTTTTGAAAAGCTTTTTTCCCTCTTGTATAGTGTTAAAGTTAGTTCGCTGCTCTTTGCAAGGATTCTTCAAAGTCGGCCTCAGCAGCAGATGGAACAACTGTTGGCTCTAGAAATGCTGAGAAGCATCAGGGGGAGTTTGCCAAGGATCATCCTTTAAATCTAGTAAGACTTGAACACATCCCTGAAACTCCTGTAAGACCTTGGCAACTCCCGTTTTGGCAAACCTTTTATCAGTGGCCCTCACCAGTGTTTGAACATTGTGCTGGGCAGACTACCCTGGCGTCTTCTGTTGTCTCGCTCGCCTTTCAACAGATGTGACCTGGAATAGTCAAATTCACTTCCTAGGTTTCTGTACTGTAACTTTTAGGAAGCCACGAAGTAGAGATGCCATTATGCTGTGCTGCACACATTCTGTCAAGTTTTGGTTAGGAAACTGAGCTGGTGTCGTACATTCTTCCAAGAAGAAATCTGTGCCAGAAAAATTGATTTAAGAAACAGAGCTAGTGGAGCCTGTCCAAAAGAAAATGCGTGTGTCTTGCGGAAATGGATTTTAACACAGCTTCTTCTTGAGCAGTTTTAAAAACAGCCGGTATGCTAATCATACCATTCAAATTTACCAAGGCCTCCTCCACAACCCATTTGAAAGGCAACTATCTTTGAAGTTTGCCAAATTGTGCTGGATTTCCAAAGTCTGTCTTAAGCGCATTTTGCCTTTGATCATGTAAATGCTTGCATGCTGCTCTGTTGGGTGTTCAAGGTGGTTACACGCTCCCAAGTAAGTAGGAGAGAACAGGCACAGGTGCAGATAAGGACTAGGCAGAATAACCTACCAGTCCATCTTGTGATTAACTTCAAGCCTCTTGCTTGTACAGGGCCGTGCAGGAGATAAAAAAAGCAATGTTACAGAGAATAAGCTTATCTGAACAGTGACATTTACCATGCTACCAGGATTCTCACCGGATAGCTACAGTCTTCACTGACTTCAGATGAGGTGCATTACACCCTTGAATAAGGACAGCAACATCACCCTCACTTGTAAACAGCCAGGGCCCCGTTCATTCCTGCCTTTGTTCCTTGCTTTTTATGTTGCACGTATAAATATAGCATCTAGTGCCCGCGTGATGCAATATCCTAGCCCTTTCCATGTAACCTTTCAAGTACAGTAATTCTGGAGTGAATTTTCAATGTAGCTTGTAAATGTAGCTAAATGATTCCCTATATTTAATGGAGCACAGTGCATTGTCTGTAGCATCTGCTGAAAAACAGGAGCAATTCAGTGTGAAATGTGACAGGAGAGAATTCCTGGGTACTTTTCTTTTAACCTTGTTATGACCTCAGCCCTAACCCTACTCACAGTTGTGTCTCCATCAATGGCAACAGCACACAGATTGTCCAAATCAATTTTTTTGTTCTTTTCAAATACTTCTGGCAGTGATGTTACTATTTGCTCAGCAGTAGCACCTGGGAGTTGTGACAAGGAAAGGAAATGTGTTTCAGACAAGCCAGAAACAGCACTAAGCACTTGGATATACACAATCAGATTCTCCTCAGCTGCAATATCCTGACAAATATCAGTGTGAATCCTTAACCAAAGATGGTACTTTATTTTCACATTATCTGATCCTCTGATCACCAAAGTAAACACTGGATTGAAAATTTTTCATGTTGCCTATAGTCAGTAATAGAATCGCCTTGGAAAGACTTAGAGCTTTCTTCTACCACAGCACAGATTGGCCTTAGAATGGCCAGAGACTCTCCAGGGGAACTTCTTCCATTTTTGAGGAATATCTGATGATGATGCTACAGTTGCTGCCATATACACCAGCTGTGTCTTGCCTTTTGTTTATAGTATACGAAGGATAGAAAGGGACCAACAGTGTGCTTGCTCCATTCTCACCCAGGCAAGGTAAGCCTGGATACGAAACTACAACCGAGTCACTGTTGACTTTCTTACTAAGTACATATGATACCAGGCACAAAATAAAGAATAGGAGTCTTTGGAAATGGGCATTTTAATTCAGACACACCACAGGCTATGTCATTGGGAAAAATAAGTAAACTATTTACTATGGGGAGCTGGTTGGGGATTTTCCTGTCCCAGTCAAAACTGATGATGGGACTATACTCCCCAGTTTCAGTAGGAAAGCTTTCTTGACTCAGGATAAAAATGTGATGAAAAAAAAAAAAAAAGAAAAACGTCTGAAGGGAAGGAGAAAGGAAAAGGCCCTAAAATGGCCTGGTAATAAGAACACTCGTCTAGATAATATTTCTGATTCTGCTTTGGGCAAATTGTTGACTTGAACTTCATTTTAGGTGACTACCCTAAGCAGCCCTGTTAACTTGGGTATATTTGTCTCCCTTTCYCTCATTTCTCTCTTTTGTATGATAGCGCAGAATGTGAAAATTAATCCTGGGGAGATCTTGGGGAAAACATTAAGCTCCATTATGTACATAGCTGCATCAGTTTGCTTGCCACATCAAGCTATGACAGTTACAGAAGCCTAGCAGATAAGTAGACATACAGATTCCCCGTACACTCAGAGCTGCCATTTTTGAACACGTTAAAGGAAAGTACTTAATTTCAGCTCTACAGATGATAGATGCATTGCTGTTCAAATGCAGAAGGAAATTGGTGTTTCCTCTTCATAACACTTCTTTGTATTTAGTGATGTCAAATATTTTTGGAAACATGAGCGAATTGTTCAGCACAGCACTGTGAAGTACTTCAGCTATAAAGAGGACAGCTGTGTGATAAAGAAGACTGATCATGGCTGTGTACAGGTGATCAGAGGGCGTGACTGCTTGTGTTAGATGGGGCCAAACTCTTTTCCCTGAAGAGAAGAGGAACCTGTCTGAAACTAACCCATTGCACATGTTAGGCCTCATATGCTAATGGAAATTACTGTCCTCTTTATTGGTTGAAGAGCTCAGCAGCTGCTGAATGCCTATCCAAGCAGCAGGAAATTAAGGCATCTTTATTTTCAYTAGAGTACTGAGGTATTTTAGAGTGAAGAACAAGAGTTCTCATTAAAGTGATGTAAGACGCACCATCCCTGCTAGAACGTCAAGCCTGTGTTTACAGAAGGTTTATCTCCAAGATTTGAAAGGCTCTTTTATTTTTGAGAATTTCCGGGCTGGACACAATTCTTTTTATGCCACTAATTTAAAAAATCCTTGTAAATTAATCTATTAAGCTTTTCAGCAGCAGAATAACAGTTAGCACTAGGATATTATAAATCAGTAAATTCAAAACATTTTTCACTGCTTGCATTTCCCAATCCCCTTGTCAGTGTATCAAACAGGTTAGAAATAGCTGTAAGATAATTAAGGAATAGTATGGATGCAGTGATGTATAGGGAGCTGTAAACTGAGACCTCATCTGCCATATCTGTGCTATGCTACTTGGTGCTATGCTACTTCTTTAGTATCCCTGTCCATTCTTATTGGAGACCTTGTAGCTACTTATCTCTTTACCTGGAAGCCTTTTTCCTTTTCTGCCAATGCTTTTAATCCCAAATAGCAAAATGTGGAGTTGGTGACAGAATCTTTGAGACCATTTTCCTCTTCCTTGCTCTTCTTCCTATACATGACATCCAGGCATATAAACAGTTAGTTTTTAAACCATTTGCTGGAACACAATGAAGTGATGTGTATTAATGGAACTTCTTAAGATGCTTTTCTAAAACAGAGAATGGGTTCCGAACAATAAAAACAATGTTAATAGCAGTATCTAAAAAGCAGCAGCAGTAGGGACTTGCACAGTATTGTTTCTGCCTTCCACCCCTCCCTACTTTCCTAAAAATAAATTAAATACATGGAGGGGCTCCTAGGATGCTTTTTCAGATTAACTCTCCACAGCTCTGTTTCCTGGTATCATGTCTCTCTGGCAGGAGCTTGTCTCAGGCAGAGTTGCCAGCCAGCCAGCCCTTGTCAGGCTCAGTCAGCACTTTTTATAATGAAAATGCAGAAGAAAACATAGCAAAAAGAAAAGGGGGGTGGGGGGGAACCCTCTGAAATCTGTGATCAGAAAACAAAAGTGAGACACATGAATTAAGCAAGACCGCTGCATTTCTGAGAGGTCTTCAAAAATCAGACAGGGAACAACAGAGATGTAAAGCAAAGTGGTAATGACAAACATACGATGTGTGCTTCTTACTAGTTCACTACTGTTCCTTGCTGCTAGTGCCTTCCTTACCTGGTATGAACAAATAAACCACCCACTTTTTCCTAAGTGGGAAAGTTGCGGGGGTGGAAGGGTGGGCAGCAGGTAGTAGTTTTCATTCTTTTTTGGTTAAATGATCCACGGCATTGGCTTCATACTGAAGACCAAGATATTACACCAAGCTCTATTACTTTCAGGAGGCAGCTACTAAAGCCAGGATCCGTTACAGAATCCCTTGGTGTTCAGGAGTGCTGCGACCTTACATTTTGTTTCTGTTCTGCATCTTACTCTGTTACTTAGAAATACCTAAGCATCGACTTCTGCAGAAGCTTTATGACAGAACTGCCCATCTAGTGTCACTTGTAACAAAGAGCTTGAATGAGAAACAGCAGCATTTTGCAAGAAGAGACTGGAGGAGTCCCAAATAAGAAAACAGCATCACAAAGTCAAGGTTTTTATAATGCCACTAAGATAGCTGTTGAGCCATGCAGTCCTAAGAATAGCAGTAAAAGGGCTTTAGGAGAGCGTGGAATCCGGAGCTGCATAATGAAACAGAGAAAAATTAGATTTTTCTGGTTGCAGTGGTTTTTGTTGATTATCCTCATGTTTGGGTGGGCTTGTTCTGTGGGGAGAGTTGGAGAGTACTTAGGAGAGGTTCTTTCTGCTGTGGGAGGGGAACCAACCATGAGGAGAAATACGTGAAGTTCAGCTTGGGATGTAGCATTCTTCACTGGGGGCTGCAGAGTATCACAGCACTGCAAAGATGAAGGACCAATATAAACTCTAAGTTAAATATAGATAACAAACCAGCCAGTTATGCCAATTTCAGATTAATTTCTAGTTCCCTTCCTAATATGAAATTCCTTTAAAGAGTAAAGGTCATCCTTTATTCCAGATACTTATTTTTTAGACTCCGAGCTGTTAGCCTCTTTAAATCAAGGCATGTGTTTATTCCAGGAGCACAGGCTTGTGCAAAATAATAGTACTGTAGCAATATTTATGGATTAGGAGATGGCTTGAAGTGGAGCAGGGGACTCTCATTCTACCAGATCCTTCTAGAAGGGAGCCATGTACTTCAGGAATTAAATCTTCCCTTTTGCAGCTTCAGCTTTAAGTGTTTGGGTATTTTGTGGCACGTGTTAATAATCAAAAGTGAAGTGCATAGGCTGCCTTGGCAGGGCTGCCTACTGGACAGCAGTGTAGCCATCTTTTACCAAATGTAGAACTTTTTTTCAACACAGAAAGTAAACTTCTGAGGTGATCGAATCAAATTCCAATGTGATCACTCTAGCAGCTTCCAGAAGCTGCTTGCTTTGTCTGCAGAAGGGTGGTTTGCTTCCACATTACATGCTAGATTTGAAATTAGCTCCTCTTGATACATTCAGGCAGAATGCAATTCAAACTAAACATCACAGAAATATATTTTGCAGTAAGTATTCCTGTACCCACTGCTGAATGATTATCATTTAACAAGGGAGCTCTACAAATTTTTTAATCAGAAACATTTTAATCTGTAATCCCTGGTAGCTGTGSATAGCTGAAGAGAAGCAACATTTAGGAGCAGAACGGAGAAGAAATCTATTTTATTTTCAAATTCAAAGAGACAGTTTCTTATAGGTTAGTATTAATTCTAGAGTTATATGAAGTGCTTGGCAAATATTTCACTGAAGTTTCTCAGAATTACACATTTGTTGTACAGAATGCAGTTTGAATTGTTTACTGTAAAATGAAATGGTGCAAAAGAGGGTTTCAGAGAAATTATGTGGAAGTCGTCACTTTAGAGTACACACATTTTTCAAAGCAGTGTGGCTACATCTTGTGATTTTATAATGGATAGCTTCCTTAAAGTCCCAGCTCCTGGAGTCATGTGAATATGTAAGAATCTCATTTAAACAAAAAGCTTCAGGCTGTCATGGCTGAAACTTATAGATTGGTATAAATGTATCCTAAAGGCTTAGAAAGCAGCTAACAAATAAAATTAATCTATGAGTTACTATTTTAATCAAGTGGGATTAATTTTCAGACTCAAATCATAGAAGACTTCATGTTGGCAATTCTGCTAAGGCATAAATATTTCTCAGCAGAATTAGACTTTTTACCATAGTATCTCCCAGTAAAAGTGCTTCAGTAGTATCCAGAGAGAACATTTCAGAGCATCCAAAGAACGTCAGAGGCAGGCAAACTGATGGCAACAAACCATTTTGGGTTTTGATGTAATTTGACAGGATTTGATATATGAAACCAGTTTAAACTTCTGATCTTGATCATGTGCCTTCATCCACTAATGCTGCCAGACTATGCATTCAACTGTGTACTTTTAGTACTAATGAATGAGTTTAGTTTCTGTTTGTTTCATTTCAGTTGCTACATTTTTTCCTGCTGCTTCTAAAGGAAAGATAAGCTAATGCCATGACTGCTATCTCTGGAAAAAAAAATTATTAAGAAAAATGTCTTTGATAAAAGATTGCTCAGTATCTTGACACGCGGAGTGCGTGGAGGGGAAGATCTTGTCTCTCATGGGAGCAATGGAGAGAAGGCCTTTCAATTTCCAATCATGATGTTACAGAAAGAATGTAACTTTGAGTTTTTCATAAGTTATTAGTGTTTCTTAAACTTTTTTGAGTGGATGTGCCAGCACCTGCTAGTAGATTTAAAATAAGGGGCCATTTCTAGAAGCAATGTGTGTATGGAGATGTAGCACATGGGTTCGTACAGGCTTTCATCTGACATGCCAGGCAGTGACATGTCACGTCATGAATCAGCCACATCGTGTTACGTGATTTCAAGCTAACAGAACACAACAGGAGTTACATAGTGACAAACACAACCCAACATGACATACCCATGGGAAAATTGGCACAAAAAGCTTCTTAAAGTTGAGTTTCAGGGGTACATTTATTTGTTTCCAAAATGCTCCAGAGAAAACTATGAAGCAGTGTACCGGAAAAGGGAGTAATGTAGTGACAGAATTACTAAAGCAGCTTTAATTCAGTACAATTAGAAAGCAAACATATGTATATAACAATTCTGGAGAGTATTTTTGTTGTGTTGGGTTCTTGTGAATTTCTTTCTTTCGAAAGGTAGGTCTCTCAGGGCTGCAGTCATTCCAGGTCAGTGATTATTTTTATCTTTAGCCATGCTAAGAGCTGTATAGACTTCAGGTTACAGCTGTAAGTTAACATATTTTGAATTCAGCTGTTGGTTGCCTCAGTAAATCTTGAGTCCTTCTAGTATAAACTCAGTTGTTTTTTCTGCTTTGCTTGCGCATCAGAATGACCCCCTTTTGCACCTGTTTCCAATATTCTTAGTCTTCTCTGAAACTATCTTCTTTCCCTTTCTGGGTACTGCTATCCTAGTTTCTGATGTCCACTGAAAGTAGAGTCCGCAATTAAAACTCTGGAATGAATTAATTCATCTCTGTTTGCTTATTATTCATCATAAATGTGCGGATAGCCTGTGCTTTCAACTTTCTGTATAAAAGGCACAGACCTAATTTGGGGTCAAGGAAATTCAACATTTGGCTAGGATATGCACGTCAAGTAGCATTTCGTTCATGATATCAGAATTTAAAATGGTGTCACATGACTGTTTGCCCTCTACATTTCATGTCTGGATTTACAGTTCTTAATTTCACACCCTTGGAAATACCAATTTCTCTACACAAAATGAGTCCTCCTAGTGAACTGCAGCTCATAGGCAGAATGATGTGGTGGTGTAATACCCAGGAGATTTACTACTTTACCAAACAACTAAAGTTCATTGGGGCTAGCGGGTGAGGAAGACAACAGCCACATCATTTTGGCTAGCCTAAGTGAGAAAATAGCACAGATATTCAGAGGCCTGCAGAGCAGAACAAACTGAATAGATACTTTCTTTTCTGCCTTCATTTTAAAATGAGCAAGGTGCTCCCAGAGTGTCAGGAGTGGTGATGTCTAGTTTCATTTGTGAAGTCTCACAATATTTGGACTCTGGCTGGCGATGTAGAATACCTGTCTCCAGGGGATCCCCCGGTGCCTATTAAAGTGTGGGTAAGCATTGCAGTCTTCTCCTGAGGGTAGAGGCTTAGAGCATCCTCCTACCCTACCCCACTGTCCCTCTACACAAATGATRTGGGACCTTTGAGGACCTCATCAAACCTGGTGGAGATTGGCCGGTGCGCTCAAAATATCTATAGAGATGAAGATTGCCAAACATGCATACATGCACACAGACCTCACGTGCCCAGCTCACACACATGCACACACAGAGACTAATCTTGAAGCTAAAAATAATCTCACATTTGCAGAACTCTCAGGGGTTTTACTGGCATGACACCTTAAATTTCAAGTGGATGCAGTATGTCTTGCTACTGCTTTTCTTGCGCTGTTGTTCTTCACCCCCAAATGATTACAGTTCAGTGCTGGGTGGAAGGATTCCCATGATAGTATCATTTGGGACTCGCTTTGTAAATTGCTCTGGGCTCAAACAGAGGAAAATAATGCTATATAAATACATGTTATTACTGGTGAAGCGATAAAATTATCCTATGCTTACCAAGTATCCTAGTGTCTTGTCTTGATCGTAATTAACTGGTGACATACACGTTGAGTCAGTGCTCTAGGATTTTTGCCCAGAATAAGTCACAAAAACATAGCAGCTTTAGTACGGGAGAAAAGGATGAAGGGGGCTTTTTTTTTCTCCCTTTTTTTCTTCTGGATAAGATAGAAAAACTGCCGAGAGCTGGCCCTGTTCAGAAACAGCGAATCAGCCTCTTGGAATTTTTTTTAAGATGTCAACTTCCCTCTCGTATACTTCTGTGAAGACAAAGAATGTCTTAATGTCTGTGTTGAAGTTATCATTAAAATAAAAGGAGATCTGTAGACATCAGCTATAAATCATCAAGAAATAGCTTGTGGGTAACCTTTGACACAATTGAACCTACTTGAAATGAGCTAGGGCTGGATTCATTGCCTTTAGTGAAGCCAGTAGGTGGACTAAAGGTCTCCTCTCTCTCTCCCTCTCTCTTTCCATCTCTTACAGCGTTAGCTTCTGGGAGGTGAATGTGTTCTGGCTGAGTGATGGAAATGCATTTGGATGTGTTCTTAAATAGACATTTGTTTTATGTCTGAATAGAATAGGCCAATCTTAACAGTGTGATGCTGGGGCTATTTGAAAGGTATTTTTTAAGGCAGTTGTCTTCTTTCAGCTTTACAAAAACTATTTTAACCAATTGTTTAGGCTTGAGGAACAGCATGGAATATCTATTGTGTATGGATGCATACATGTTCTCCAGAATTAACAGGAAAATGGTAGATAAAAATCTGCCTAATTTTACATAATAGATTTTTGGCATTCTTGTGATCTGACTTCAAATTCATGCTGAGTTTCTACAGTGTAACAGAAATACTAGTTTGCAGTTGTTAATTTTAATTTCTAAGATGCTAGGTTTTAAAAGGAGCTGTAAGTGTTCAGCATCTCATGGGGACAAACTATGAGTCTTACTAATGAATCCAGCAATTAGTGGTTCATTGTGCCTGCCAGCAATTTGGCCCCGATACCGGTCCTGATGGTGATTTCATTTTTGCTGGTGTGAATCAGGAATAGGATCTGAAGTCTATTCACCAAGGGGGGCTGAATACTTCTTCAACACTGTTCTGCTTGTAATCTGCATTCAGTACTGACAGCAGCAAATAAAAAAAGGAACTACAATATATTTCAATTTTAATTATGATTATTACGGTTGATTAATATGTTCATTAGAATAATTATATAATATCAATAGTACTTATTAAACTTAAAGGGTTGTAAATGGTGGTGTCCCCATGCAGCTAGATAAACATATATATGATGTATGCCCTCTTTGCATAGAAGAAATCCTTTTCATAGGTTAAAGTATGTATTTTCTCCAATTTTGTAAGTAGAGAATTGAGACAAAAGAGGTGGCCCTTTACTTCCTGTAGCCATTGCACTTGTGCAAAACACTAAAATTTATATTTGGTAATATTTTATCATAACTTCACAAAGATGTCAGCGACCATGTGCAGAAGAAGATTAGATAACGAGTGACTCATGCAAGTTCACAGAGAAAGTTTGTTGGAAAGTCAGGAACTGAACCCGAGTCTCTTTGGTGTGACCCAAGGAATCAGCAATAAATAAAGGCATGACCGTGGCATGGGAAAAGAGCAACCTTTCCCAACAGGTGTACTCTCAAGTAGTTAACCCCACGTATGTAGTTATGAGTGGGATATAAATATTAAATAAGTTCATTTTCTATGCGTGCAGTACTCAATGATGAAGCATGTGTTTGCTTTGAACATTCCCTACAGTACGTTAAACTCCCTCCAGTTTCTGGAACTGCTGATTAGATTTCATCTTACTGCTAAAAGGAGGTGAAATGAAAAAATACCCAGCAAGACACAGTTGTAAAATCATTTTGATCTTAGTGATCTGGTATGTTGTTAGTAGCACGCAAGCATTAAAGACGGATGAGTTTTGTGTTGATAGTTTCCCTTTGAAAAGCTATTAGTTGGAAAAACAAATTGTCAAGCAGGTCACATCTACAGTTGCAAAACATATTTTGACATTTTTCTTCCAGTTGTATGTATCTAGAAATAAAAACAGTGCATGTTATCTTTGCACTACTTATTTGTAGTGCTGCATACGTTGCTGCCTCTCTTCATGAAAAATCTACCTAGACTACATAGAGATACCCAAAGTCAGAGAAAGCACAGGTGGTTTTTTAAAAGGAATTTCTTAGCCCACTCCCAGTTGTCCAAGCTGTTTGAAATCTCTTTTCTTTCAAGCTCTTTTGACTTGTTTCTTCTAAAGTTTTCAACAGCTGGGGTTTTTTTAGTTTTGTTTTGTCTTTTTTCCCCCCTGAATCTTAGAATCCGTGCAGCATCTTTGCTTCTCCTGCCTGACCACAGCAGGAGGAGGGGTCTGTTGCTAATTTGTTTTGATACGGTACGCTTTGGTCTGTATTCTTTTTGAAATTAATTCCTTTTGCAGGTGTGGGGTTAGAGGTGGTGGTGTGCTCCCAGCGAAGGTTTCATCCACCACAGAGAGGAGGTGGGAGGCTTTGATCAGTGTGGCTTCTGTTTTCTTGTTGTTCATTTAAAATGTACCAGTTTGTAATGCTGTTCGGCTTTGCGGGTCCTTGTTTTATTTCCTTCCAAGTCCTTCCCCATCCTTTCAGGTTTTGTTGTTTTCATTGCTGTTCATTCTGCTTAACATTTACTGGGGCTTATTTGTTGGAAGGTGGTGGCTCCAAGTTCAATTTAGGCAGCAAACAAAATCCAGTCTGATGTCTATTTCCATTTTTTAAACAGCCTTGTTATGGGTGGGAGAGTGCATTATTAAGGACACGACACCACATGTTTAGACTTCTGGGGTTTCTTGGGAGAGAATGATGTAGCAAGGATTTAAAAAAAAAAAAAATGTAACCGAGACCCAAGCTACAAGGCGTCATGCTTCCGGGGACAGGCCACTCCGGTTTCTACCCAGCACTAGTTCAGGAATACCTGCCACAGATCAAATTGACAACTATCTACTTTTTCTTGCAACTTCTTTTGAAGCAGATGGACATTTTGGGAGGTTCAGCACAGTATCAAAGAAACCCCAAAACATTGGCCTGAATAAGAGTGGCAATTGCTCTGCTCTTCCTTATGACTCAGCTGTTTACTCTCTGTGTGAGATTAGGCAAAACATTTAGCCACTTTGTGCCTTATTCTTCCCATTTGTAAAATAAGGCAAAAGCTGTCAGAGTAATTACGAGCTTTAATTAATTAATATTCCTATGGTACACTGGAGAAGTGATTTTTTTCCGTCTTGCACTTTACTATTTGCCATGTATTTCAGCGGGGGCAGTTTGGAAGAAGCATTCTTCCTTTCTATGAAGAATCCTTTCCCTTCCTGCCCCCCACAATTTTGTGATCCTCTCTAATGTTTTTTACCTCTTGTGAAGTGATTTGCATGGTTAAAAGCATGAAAAATCAGTTGTTGTCTTCCCCTGAAGATTTGCAGTGTCTGTGTCAGTCCCTGCTGACCTGTGCCTAAGTCACTCTTCCTGCTTAGCAGCTGACTTGAGCCTTCTTAGAGAAGCACTTCATTAATAGCATCATACCAAATCAATAAGTACAGCAGTGATGTGAGAAATACAGCTGGACAATAATTACTAGAATCCAAAAGCTAACAACAGGACCCAAGTTTGGCACAAAGTATGGACTAGCAGAATCCCAAGTGGCCAGTCTCTCTGCACTGGCTCATGTTGTATCTTTACTCAACACGGACCCTTCTCATTTCAGGCCAAACCTGGCAGGATTTGCTCAGAACAAGCTTCGCTGACGGTTTTTTTGTAAATGAGGCTACTGAGTTAAATTTTCGCTCACTCAGAGATGCAGAGTGAGAAGGAGCTTTTTCATTATGAGGTGCAAGCAAATGCTAAAAGCTCTTTGTTCCTGCAATTTCGTTTCATGCTGTACTGAAAATCCACATACTGGGTCCTAAGCAGTGTGGTGAGCAACTCTTGCTTCTGCTTGTTTCAGTCTAACAGAAGAGCAAATGCCCAAACAGCAGAATAATGGCAATAGGAGTAAGTCAGTTACTTTTGTATGGGTGAAAATGAGTGTTTGAAGTTTGGATCTGAGTTGGGGTAAGTATCCATAAGTCGTCAGGTTTCCCTAGAGGTTGATGTGACTGAAAACTCATGATCCAAGCAAAAATAGCCTAGAAATCTCATACCAGCCGTTTTCCTCAAACACATAGTGCTATTTGTCTGTGGAGATTACCAGGAGACTTCACAAGGATGGTGGGCGTTTTGGCAGTCCAAAGCCAGCCAGGAGCTGCAAGTATGGTTTGGAGGATGCTCCTCTGAGGATTTGAGAAACTAAGTGAATGAATTTTGGGTAAACACGTATCAGTCTGCTCATTTTGCGAAGCTGCATGCCCTGGTGTAGTCTGTTGGCCAAACAGCCTGCCTTGAGCTCCACAAGACCCCAGAGGGCTAGGTCCCAGTGCAGCACTTGCCTTTCCTGAAGAGCTTTAAAGAGTTGCTTTTAGGGTTCTGTGTGCAGAATTCTGACCAGTTGCTACACAGAATTAAGGCCTTTGCCCCAGGTCATCACTGGATGTCGACTTTGAAGAGGAGTTACATAGCGCTCTCCACAGACACCGCTTTTAGGCTGCCCTGCAGCTGAAACAGCCCACCGTCTTCCATGTCTGAGCTAGCTGGAGAACTAAAAGGATCCTAGACCTGTTTGGCATTTGGTCCTCTGTCATTTCAGCATCTGTATTCTGTGGCTCATAGAATAGAGCGATACTACAGAGTAAGCGCTGTGCATCGGATAAAAAGGTTGTAGGGAGGAGGGGAAGACATCCAGCTCCTAGGGCCTTCCATGTATATAGGCAGGTCATTTTGCATGCTCCTCTTTTGTTCTTCCTATATCTGTTTGTGAATCTTGCGTACAACTTCGGGGAACAACAGTGCTAAATACAAAGGGAAAACCGCCCAGCAGCTCTCCTATTTTACTGTGACAACATGTGGACTAGACAAAATCAAAGCTTGGGGTTTCCAGGGCAGCAAATTAGTCTTTGTAACTGCAGACTTCTTTCCTGGCAGCTAGGCTTCCTATAAAGAAAAATGAAAGGGGAAGATATTAAGGATCTTTCTGAGAGGACAAAGTCCCCAGAGAATATCTTCACCGAGAGCCCCTAGCGTTGTAAAAAAGGACTGGGAAAAAATCCTGTCTGTCCCTGGTACTACAAAACAGGTTAAGTTCCTGCACCACTTTTCCTCATGAGCAGGAATAGGAATGGAGACTGTGCAAGAATACTCCCAGTGTATAAATCAGCATTTGGGAGTAATTTATTCCTTGAGTAGTCCCCTAAAAGAAGCAGATGAGAGAACAAAAAGAATATTTGTCACAAATATAAGGCAGCTCAGTTGCCCCCTTTGTTTTGAGTCCCATGAATAAGAGTATTCGGGCACTATCAGTAAAGACTGGAAGTACTAACTTCGGTTGGGTAACATGCGCTGAGTCCAGAACGTGTCTACCTTCTAAGAGCAACGCATTCAGGAAAAGATACTCAGCAAAGCAACACCATAAAAAATCTGCTCTGGGTATAGATAGAAATCCAGGCTGAGATGTTTCTGCAGCTGTCTTATCACAGAAGGAAAAGTCTGTGCACTTTGCAGGATCAGAAAGAAAGAAGACAGTTGTTCCTAATATTTGCCCTCTGCCTTGTCTTTGGTGCCTTTTCCTTTCTAACAAGAGTCTGGTTGTGCCTTCTGCTTTTGGCACCGAAACTCGTGGGCAAGAGTAGGATAAACTGACTTCTCTGAACCTGAAGAATAATTCTGTTGTGTTTATTATCATGTCATAACCAAGATGCCTGTTTATATGTCTCCATCTCTTTTTCTATGTAGTTAAAGAAATTTCCACCTTTGCAGGAAGGGACACATTATTCTTAATCAAAACTTGAGAATGTGGCAGGAGGAGGTACAGCTGCAGATGAGCATTATCTAATTCACCCATCCTGTCATGTGAACATCCCTGCTTAATTTAATACAATTATTTCATCAGTGAGGATAATATCAGCAGCATGATTCATTTATACAACATGTTTCACAACTGCCTTTACCTCTCGGCTTCTTATTATCACTACTGATAATTTCACCATGAGTGGCTTCAGAGGAAGGGGAGGGGATGTGAAGGAAGCTGCCAGTATCTTTGTGTGTGTGGACAACTGTAGGCTTTGAGGGACAGTGATGCCAAATGATTTTCTTTGCATATATGCTGTTGCACCTCGGTTTCTGATATATTTTGGTTAGACATTTCTGCATGAGCAAGAGACTGAATGGATAAGCCTCTGACTGGCTGCATTGTTCAGTGGGCAACAATAGCATCATTGTCTTCTGCCCCAGACATGCCAGTAAGTGCTCCATATTTTGCATTTCTGTTGAAATGAAGATCTCCACGAAACAGAACCAGGGTGGGGGAATGAGGCTTTGTTTCTGGTGAGGTGGCAGAGGCATTCTTTTAGAAACCCCGTCTCCGGCTTCTTATTTCTAACTCATTTGGCTGTAATTTGTACTGTCAAGGTCATTTAAATAGGCAGCAAGATGTGGCGAATGTGTTCCCAGAGGTCATGAAAAGCCTCTTTAGTAGAGCGTGCTAGGCTGTGCTTATGCCAGGTCATTTAAGCACATTTGTATTGCCAGTCAGATGATACACAGAGTAGTTCATGATTTTGTAATAAACCGTGCAACTTGGACCTTCAGTGTGTGCCACAGTGGGATACAGCACTTGGATTTAATTGACAGTACAGTAATTCAGTAACTGTATTTTAATAGTACACTAATCTTTAAAATATGTGAAAAGAAGTGAGATTATGAAATCCAAATGAGTCGTCTGGGTTTTTCCCCACCACCACCCTTTTTGCTTTCTCTGAGACTGGTTCGTTCATCTGGGCTATCAGTCTTTTATTCAGCTCTTGGTGTTGAAATAGTGCCATTTTTAATAAACAGTTTAGAGAGATTCTTAAAATCAGATATTATTCCCTTCTTTTTCCATATCATTCTCCATAGAGATAAATTAACCTTTTATCTTAGGAGGAAGTAAACAGAGACAGCATGATTGAAAGATTAGAAGAGACACCATTTCAGCCAACTATTTGCAACGTTGGTGACTGCGAGTCAGAATTCCTGGGTCTGTCTGAAACTCTGCCACTGTGTTACTGTATGACTGTGACCAAATCCTTTCCTTTTCTCTCTCTCTCATTTTTTCCTCCCATATTAACAAGCACTTAGGGTTTACCTAGCATTTTACCTTTTCAAAAGACTATACAAACCTTATAAAAGCAGTGTGATGCACACTCAACTTACCAGCAGTATTTCTGTTTAAATGTTGCTCGTCAGGCACGTATGTTTGGAGATTTCCAGTGTCTGATGCTTAAATATGAAAGCTCAAAGTTATACAAATCCAGGTTGAGTGAAGCTACAAAATACAGCTCTTGAATATTTTGTTTACCCCCCAAATTCTGGTGTAGATTAAGGGTTCTTCTTTCTTCCCTTGTATGTCTAGAGATCAGCTGGGAAAAAAATCTAGAGCAAATCAAGGATTTAAAGTTCCCGGAGCTCCAAAGTTTTGATTAATGACAGTCTTCCAATCCTGGGAAGCAAATCACCAGCTCTCCCTAAAATAGTGACTATTCTGACACTGCTGTGATACAGGGGATGGGAATCTCTTTACCAATGCTTTGCTCTTGCTGTGGGTACTTCATTTTATTAGCCCTCCGTCGTGTGTTTTCGCTTATGCTTTATTCTCTACATTTATTTTTTGTGTGTATGTTTTGTTTTGTTAGACAAATGTGCTACTTTAAAGGAAACATTTCATAACCTTTAATCAAGATCATATTTTACTTGCATCACATCTGTGTTTATATTATTACAAGCCTTTTGGGTCTTAACGTCCTCTGGTCTAAGCATTTATCGTTTTGGCTGATATATAAATAAATGTTTGACTTTGTTTAACTCTTTAAAAAATGCTGGCTTGAAAAAAAAAACCTTATCAATGGCATCTTAGAATAACTGCATGTCAAAAAAGGCAGGGACCAATCAATACTGAGCTTGTCTAATAAAAACTAAGTGCAGGGAGTAGTTCTAGATTCTGTGATCCCACTGTATAAAATTGAATCTCCTGGCTGTTGGAAGATACTGTCTACCTGGAGTGAATATGCTACATCTATTTTCTTTTTATTACTCTTATTTGCCCCAGCTGTCATGCTGCACTTATACACAGCCTTGATATAACTGAGAGTGAAGCCTGATAATCTATAATGTGGCAGAATGTTAGCTGGGAGATTTTATAGTTAAAAATAAAGGTAGGCCAACACCTAATTCTTCTCGTGGTTACACGGGTGCAAATCAATAATGAAGCCAGTACAGTTCTTCATTTAAACTGGAAGAGCAGAGAATTTTGAATTATGTCTGCAGATAGGAAAAAAAGTAAAATGGCTCACTGAGTATAGGAGTGAAGATCCTAACAGTCATCTTCACGCTTAACACAATATTGTGTTATTACCTGTCTCCCAGATATTTTTTAGACTCCCATGGAATAAATCAGTGTAGTTCCGCTGTGGTAAAGGAAATTACTTAAATTATTATCAACTCATGATCCAACGTAGGATTTCTAAAATCTCTGACTGAATTTTTAATGTTTTTGACTGCCAGTGAGGATTTGAGAATGCGCTATGAAATAACAGAAGTAAAAATGTTATGAAGACCAAACAGTGAACTAGTATCATTTTGTAAATAGATATAATAGTTGAAAATTGTTTACTTATCCTCCTTTATGAGAACCAAGCGTCTGTGACCTCCGATTAATTTACCATTAGCCTGAACACACAATGAAAGTGAATGAAGGGGCAATTTGGAATGACATTTATCAGCTCTGGAACTGTCGACTTCTATTATTTCCACAAGGCCTTATACTTCTTGGCTCCAGAGAAGGCTGTGCTGACTTGAATGAAGAAGAGCATTCTTACTACCAAGAATAGTTACAGCACAGACAGCTTCATTGCTGGATGCTTACGACGGAAAAAAACACCTCCCCCATTTCTAACTTGCATTAAATGAGACCAAACCCACTGTTCTATAGTGGACTTGCACAAGACCTTGCCTTCACACCAGGCTAAAARAAGGGAACAGAAGAACTGAGGAAAGGGAGAAGGAGTGAGAGAAGGGAAGGAAATAAACTTTATAGGGACAGGATAGCCGAGGGCTTGAGTCAAAAGGACGAGACTGAAAAAAACCTTTCGGCACAAGGATGCAGGTTGGAATCCAAGCTGACTTTGCAGCAAGTGAGAGCCATTCCCATCAGGGAGTGGTTGCTGCTCCGTATGAACTGAAGTGCTGCTCTCCGTCAGATTTCCAGTGGCCAGAGAACACACTGCAGCTTTTACTACCATATCGGAAACAAATCAGCCCCTTTTGTTGAGACTTACAACAGAGGTCAAGAATTGAATATACATGGAAACTAACCCCTCTTGGATTGAACTGAAACAAGTGTGCGGGCAGGTTTGCATTGCTTCCGATACTGTCTTCCAAATAGATGACTTTGCTCTTCAGGGATCCTTGTCTGGCACAGGGTCGCTGTGTTTGGTTGGTTTATTGGCTAGTTTGTACTTAGACTTTTATGCAACTATCTCAATACTGATTTTACAACATTATAGTTGCACTGTTGTGGGATTTTTTTTTTTTTTYTTTAAATTGAAGTCGGTGGAACAGCAGAGCAAGTCCCCTTCCATTTGGCTAATACATTAATCTATTTTATTCTAATACAGATGGATTTGTATTTCTTTAAAGTAACAAATACCTTCTTAAAATGTAAATGCTGGTTGAACTGGGTGATGTTTTTAACCCCGAGGCTTAAGTCTCCTAGAAGATCAACAGAACTCTGCCTTCTAAGTGCCTAAGTCACTTCTGAGAATAGGCTCCTAAGTCCATTTCCTGCRTTGATTTTTTTTCCCTTTATTTTATGCACAAGTTGCATCTAGGACAGCTTAAATACCACTTTAAGGATGACAGCTTTGTCCACGGTGTCCCTGATACRTCTGTTTGCTAAGCTTTAATTTATTTTTAACCATGACTATTACAAAAGTGTAGAAATAATCAGATATAACAAAGGTGCTTTGCTCAGAGCTTGCTTCTTTAAGGTAATGGAAAAGTTATATGACAGTGCTTTGCAGAATTGTCCTGTGTTTGGAGGCATACACCTACATCATACTTCCACAAGCGATAGGCAACTATAAAATTCCTTCTTTACTGCAGCACACCACCCTCTGTGGAGAAGAATCAGTATTATATGATAGTAGTTACAGATACCTTAGTGGTAACAGTAAAACACTCAAACGTTACGAGTCTAATTCCAGTCAGCTTTGCATTGCTGTAAGTTAGGAATAATGCTATAACAGTGAATGTACTTACAACTTAGGGAGATCAGAATCAGCTTCTTCAGTGCCTGGAGCCAAAACCCAATTGTGTTGTAACACTTCTGTAGCTAAAGGATGGCTTTCCTAAGTCACAGTGTCAGAGGAAAGCTAAGCTAATATGTGATGGTTGGATCTAATACCATATCCATTAGTTCTGGTTATTTAAAAGTCAGTTAAAATCACTTCTAAAATATCCGCCTTGCTGAAAAGCTTTTTCTCCCTTCCCTGTTTTTTTTTTTCCCTTATTGTACTTTATTTTGGTCGAACAAAAATACATGACTTAGAATTTTAATGTGTTTTATAGCAGTCTGTTACTCTGTGTAATCAAGCCAGGTTTAGGAATAATTCCAGTTAACCTGCAAAAAATGTCACACAATTTTTCTATTTTTGCATAATAATAATTACTGAAATCTTCAAGTCCAGCTCCGCAGAACATGAAAAAATCTAGGGGCTTATGCAGAATTATCCAGGTTATTGTTTCAAATTTTGTGGAAAGGGCAGGTTCTTCCTGCTCTCTTGTTGTGGTGGAAGAGAAGTATTTATTTCCTATGATATTTTTGTGCTTGGAATTCTAAGCCTGGGAAGTTCAGAGGAAAGCACAAATTTAAAAAAAAAAAAAAGAAAAACAAAAGACTAACAAAAAAACTCAACTGAAAACCCATTCACTCAAACGCATTTGTCCAGTTTGGGGGGTGGTGGTTGAATTTTAAGTGAAAATGCTCTTCAGTTCTTATTTAATTCATCCATATCAAGTTTAAAATAAAATAACAATAAAATATAACTGTAAAAATGCTCTTCATTTTCATCATAGAAGCAAATATCTTGTTGATGTGAATAATTTCTTCAGAGACAATTCTTACATACAAAGTGCAAATGGAGGATGTTCTCTGATCATGTCATGCTAATTTTCCAGTTTATCAGTCATCGCAGTTCCACACTGAAATGACAAGGTGGTATCACATTTGATCTTAATGTATATCGTACAACCTTTTGGGTTTAGAAATTCATATGAGCTGAAAACAACTGTCTTTGCTTGGACGGTGTTGTGCCAACAGCAGTTTTTTAATAACATTCTTTTCTCTTCTGCTCATCATAGGATGAAGTGGCCCAGCCTCTGAACCTTTCAGCAAAACCCAAGACATCTGATGGCAAGTCTCCCACATCACCCACCTCTCCTCATATGCCAACTCTGAGAATAAATAGTGGGGCCAGTTCACTAAAATCCTCCGTGCCAGCAACATTAGCTAGTCCTTCGGCCAGAGCTAACACAATAGGTAAGCTCAGTTTCATTTGTCCCTCCTTATAACGATTAATAGATGTTATTGGAAAGTGGGCATTTATCAGCCAGTGCCAGACAGTGGTCTACAAGCTGTCACGGGTTGACCATAATACTACATGTGTTGATGTCAGTAAAGGAACTCTCACAGACTTACCATTTCAGGAGGAGTATCTTAACTTTTACAGACTTGGAAAACAAAGACCTGTGTTAGTTCAGATACTGCTTTATCAATAAAAGTTAATAAATGCTGTTTGTTTAGTGGCATACATTAAAGACAGTGACCTGTCTAATGGTGGGCATTAAAGATGCATGATATTGTACTATGTCATCTAAAAGTGATGGATAAACTTGGAAAAAATTCCCTTTAAGTTAAAAGTCTACATATGCAACTAAATCTTTGCAAAATTACAGGTTTAATCCTTAGTCCGCTAAAAAGCTGCATGGAGCATTATTTCACCTTGGTCTAATAAGCAAAACAATCACCAGCTTCATTCAAAAAACCAAGTTTGATGTTGTATCTTGCAAAAAGTCTTGACTGGCTGTTTTTAACATTGTTCCACAAAATAGTGTGAATTCTTCCTCCTGTCAAAATTACCTTTTTGCCTAAAGACCATCTAAATAATAACAGTCCTAGTGGTGATTTTACAAGTCTGATGTGTTAAAGGGACTGTTCTTTGTGTGTATAAGTAAAATGTGTACACATCCCATTCTTCATCCTTCTAACTGAAACATTTTATTCTGTGAAGTGATTGAATATAACCTGATTAAGATTTCAGGGTGTAAATCAAGCTCTGTTTAGGGAATTAAGTGAGGTAGATTGTTGTACCTTTGCTACCGTGTGTCTTGTTGCTCCTAAAACATCTCCTGCTGGCCACTTTCAGAGATGGCACGAAGAACAAAAGAAGCCATAGGTCAAATCTATCAGAAGCTGTTTCTGTGGTATCTCAGTGCTATGTAGTAAAAATTTTTTGTGTCTCTATGGGTCTCTCCCAAGCTCTCTGTAGTCCATATTCTACCTACATAGACACCAGGAAGACCCATAGTTATGTCCAAAGTTCAAACCAGATCTAGCTCCCACTGTATTACTCTCCCACTGTGCATACATGATTATTGCTAATGTTGATGATGGCTGCATAGATCAGACAGAGAATATGCTTCTATGCCTTTTAGAAAAGAAAATTATTTGGTATGACATGTTACAATTATATAAATATTTTGTAAATATCACATTGTTAATTGTTAATGCATATATTATTATTAGCCCTACACTCTTTAACTGTGGTAGGTAATAATGTATTTCATCTTTAATTTGCTTGGCCCTACCGCCCTCCATGTACAATGCATCGAATTTCAGTTTTTTCACATTAATTTTTTTGTCCCTAATAGAGTGAGCATCACATTTAGATGTTAGATGTGGAGTTAAGCATATGACCTGCATCTCAGTGGCAGGACATCTCTTGTTCTCTCCTCTCCAATCTTCTTTCCCTACACACCTGGTATTTTTCACAGATTTGAGACCCCCGCAATTTACTTCTTTTAACAAAATGCAGATTTTGAAACGCTGTACCTGTAATGAGTGATAGTGTAATTGGATAAAAGCTGTGAGGATGAATGGAGCTTTAAAGGTCACTCTTGTAAGAAGAATTAATGTGTTATACCATTAATAAACCATGGAAAACTGTGGAGCAAAAGATAACATACTTAAGTTATTGTTAATGACATAGAGTTCACTGCTGTATATCTCTCGGCTACAAATATAGAAAGTGACTTTTTGAGGTTGCTGAGCAGTATCACTGTGCATACTGTATATATAAGATAAGCAGTCTTTAACTGTGGTGCAGGAGCTGGACAGACATAGCTTACTTCTAACAAAGGTCTGTCCTTTAATGGAGGACTAGAAGAACGAAACGCTTGTGAACACCCTACAGAGTCTTTTTCTGCTAACTGCTAGGTCAGATCCAACCAAAGTTACAGCAAGTAGAACTCATTACCATGTTAAAACCATTTGGTGATCTTAAAAAAGTGCACACACAATTTCAAGTCACCCTCCAGTAGGAGCTACGCCACAAAAAAAAAATTTGATAGCATTTTTAGCAAAGGGACTAAGGTCCCTAAAAAATGATAGAGAAACTGGATTACTTTTTTATCTTGAGAGATGGATCCCTCCAGGAAAGGTCACTGGGAAGCATGCAGTCATTTGCCAGACAGTTACTTCCACCATTTGAACGAGTGGAGCTGTCAGTGCAAGGTACAAGTTGTCTGTCCTAGGTGTGCACACCCCACCTTGCTGGGATGCAGCTGAGCTGTCACTTTCYGCTGCCACTAACTTCAGATTAAAACCGTTCTCTGAAAGCCGTTCTTCAGGCTGCTCAGTTCCCATGGAGCGGAGAAATGCTCATGTATTGTTCAGTTGTCTTTAGAGGACATAAACTTAAGGCCTCCTATGATTAAGAGCGTAGCTGCATTTGGGCATACAGATAGGTAGTCCTTTTCTAGAGCTGTCCTTATAGCGTATAAATTATGTTACCGACTGAGCCGTCACAAATGTCGTGGCTTCATGTATGACTTTAAATCCAAGCATTTCTTTTTGGGAACAGGCATATGTCCGTGTACTAAAAACAGAAACAACTTCTCTCTGCCCTTTGCCATTATCTTCAACATCTCTATGCTAGTTTGGCAATCCTTGTAACTAAGTGCATTTTATGTAATGCAGTTCCCCTCTCTGTCAATAATTCACCACCTACCCTAAACAACAATAATTTACATTCAACTCGCTTCTATATTAATCATTTCCCTGCACACCAGCATCTTGGCAGCTACTGAAAAACATAAGGAGTGCTTGCTTTTATTCACTGTCATGTGCCAAACTGTCTCAAAGATAGCAGTATTCAGGAAAAGCCAAATAGTCTGGAGAAGGGCATGAATTCCAGTTCCTAGGCAAATTCGGCTGTATTACAGATTGAAAGTATTATACCTAGCCTAATCAAGAGCACAGCCAGCAGTAACACTACTGTTTGTTTGTTTGTTTGTTTGCTTCCTTTTTAATTTATTCTGACTACATGCAAGCTTGATCAGTAACAGATGCAAAGTGGGGAAGAAACCAAGCAAGTTGATAAAATGGAGGTAAAAAAAAAAAATCAGCTGGTAGCACTGTGCTGGTGCAGGTTATATCCTTCCTTATGCTGGGAAAGCTGGAATTACTGGAATTCCATTGGCTGGGAATTACTGAACTGGGTCATTTGATAAAAGCGATGTGGATCAAGTTATTTCATTTAAAACTCTCAGGGTTCCTGGGTATTTAGCCAAAAGCTAACTGTTAGTACAATTAACAACAGTCAAACCGCACAGAAACTTTTCTTCCTAGTTTTTGCRCGCCAAGGAAGACGGGAATACCAGTCCCATTCTGTCTGCAGTCTAAAAAAACAACAATAAAAACCCARACCAAACTAAAATCCTGACAGCAGCGCTGCACTGAACTAATCTGACATCAGCTTCTTCCCCTGAAATGTTTTAAGCAGCAAGACAATGTCCTACGTTTTTTGGCAATCAGCGGATCAGATAGAAGAGTCTAGCAATACAACAAGGATGTGTAATCTGACATGATTAGACAAGGCTCTTTAGGAACAGAACATTCATAATTGAGACAAAGAAAGAGTATTAATAACACTTTCCTAACACGGCAGTTAGCCATTTTATATTTCCTTTCTTTAATCTTAGTGTTTTTCAACAAATCATGGGATTTAATAGCGTGTTTTGGCAGATTAGAGGATTTATGGCCCAGATGTTTTTTGTTCTAAAAATGGATTAGGGTGTAAAGTTTGCTGGAATCCATGGAACATGTTGAGGCAAGCCGGTCATTTTGTGTGTGATTAGTGCCTGCCTTCTGTCTCACAGTCCCTCCATCTGTCACAATTCACCAATGGATCTGGTTAGATTTAGCCTCATGTCACAAACAGAAGTCCCTTTTCTGGGCAATTTCATATTACAGATTCATTTTATGCCGGTTTTATGCCCTAGTTAAAAGACAGAAAGAAGTGTGTGCGTGCACGCGTGTGTGGGGATGTGGCGAGGGGGAGGGAGATTGATAGATATTAGCCTCTCCTTTAATGTTTGAAAAATAGACTGGGGCTTGGAGTGTCCCATCAGTATTCTATCCTACAAATCACATGCAGATCATAATAAGTATAATCTACAGTACGCTAAAGGAAAAAAATGACAAAGTGTCACATTTAAAATTAAATAGTATTAGCTGTGCCGGTGATGCTTGTAACATTTTAAAAGGAAATAATTCAGTGACTACTAAGGCTAAGCCCTAGGCTGTGAATTTGCAGCAAAACAGCGGACATTTGACCTACTATTAGCAGCATGAATAGGAGTGGGAATGTAGGTCCGTGTAGCTGTGGTTTCTTACGCATTTCTGAATGACAGGTGGTGGTGGGGAGCATTCAGTGGATGAGGTTTCTCTTCCCAGCCATTATGCATGTCATATCTATAGCAAACCACCGCCACCTGTGGTTTATTTTAATGTACTCACAAGTTTTAAGAAGGGGAAGAATGAAATGGTCTATTTTTAAGAGTTTGGGATTGCTGGCGTGATCAAAGCTTCCCCTAACTCTTATCCGGTTACATCCTGCTGCATACAAACCACAGGGCTAACCTCTGCAGTGTCAGGGAAATATTGAAACTAATGGGATCAAATATCAGGACGATGATTTTGGCACCGAGGTTTCTCATGCTTTCTATCCAGGTGGCTCTATCATAACAGTAGCAGAATTACAAAGCACAGACGGGTTTCTGGGCATTACCTTTTAACTCTTTCTCATTGATAACGATGAACTATTGGTGCGTTTSATCGATGAAAGCTAAAGTGTTTTCTTGTAACTTTCTTTTTTTAAGATATCCTTTCTTCTATCACGTCGTCAGGTTATTTAAATGACCACGATGCTGTTACCAAGGCAATCCAGGA
This sequence comes from Phoebastria nigripes, assembly GCA_035582835.1. NCBI lineage: Eukaryota > Metazoa > Chordata > Aves > Procellariiformes > Diomedeidae > Phoebastria > Phoebastria nigripes. The sequence goes on from JAYKAV010003032.1 coordinate 2,404,619, forward strand.
GGCCCGACAGATGAAGGAGCAACTTCGGAGGGAACAACAGGTGCTGGATGGGAAGGTGGCCGTTGTGAATAGCCTGGGTCTCAATAACTGCAGGACAGAAAAGGTGAGTTTCCGAGACGCCCTTTGCAAAGGGTCAGAGATTGCATGTGTCTCTTCTTACAGATACAGAGGTTCTTCCTCCTTTTTTTCCCTCCTTCTTCTTGCTCTATTTTCTTCTTCCCCATTTTTAAACAGAATAGTTGCTTCTTTCAAAAAAGAGAAAAGTAAATTGAAAACCACAACCAAAAGCTGACATGAGAGAGAGACCTGGAGATCCTTGGGGGAGAGGGGGGAGGAGGCAGAGGTAGTTAAAGCCCTCACGAGAACTTTGGAGGCCACTAATTCTCTGTTCCAGCCTGTCAACGTGTATTATGAGAGGTGATCTTGGAAATCTCTGGGTCTAAGTGGAAATCTTGCATTATGGAAATGCTTACATGCGTTTGTGAGATGAGCTGGATTTGAAAATATTCAAGCTTCTTTAGGAACATAAGCTTTGCTGATACTCAGGCTCAGCTTCTGGGTATTTAGCCTTGTGAGGTTGTCATATATCATATTTTGTGACCATTCAATGTAGCACTGTCATGTCACATTAGATGACTTAACAAAATTGAAAAAATGAAGAATTGACAACACAAACCGCACCAAATATCTGCAGTGAAACTTAGAAGCAGCAGAACGTAGGGGCCTTACCACGTTCTACTTTTGAACTGGCCTGTGAAGTTGTGCTATAACAGAATATTGACAGAGTGAATATTCTCTAGTAAAATTTGTATGTACGGTAACTGTCGCATATGTCAAAGAGGTTGTGATTTGCTGCTTTTCTCTGGAAATATCTGATGTCTTTCCATGCACTGCCCTGGCTTATGAAGGATAAATAGACCTGCCGGTCCTTGCTGCCACATTTATAGTGAGCTGTCCTTATAATACCTCCACCTAAGATATACATCCAAACTCTTGTGTGCGTCTCAACATCATATGCTTAGCAAGACTTTTTCCTCAATTTCTCTCTTCCCTTGCAATATTTTCGAAGATGATACAGCCTTCATCCTGCAGTACAACGAAGATGACCGTTGTTGCATTTGGTGTTAACTGAATTTTCTTGAAACCGCTTCTAGTGGCTTTTCACTGTAAGGCCTTGTGTGAATCACTGGGATAGGCAGATAAATAGAATGAATAAAAATGATCAGCTATTTAGCAGAAACTTGAAAGTCAGTCATCCTAGGAAGCTTGTGAGTCAAACAATATTGTCCAGAATGAGCAGATTGCTAATTTGGATAGCTTTCCATTTTCCCTGTTTTTAGATGGAGTTTGATCAATAAGCTGTGAGAAGCCAGCAGTCTGGGTAATGAATGTTAAATGTACATGTGAGGCACTCACTACTGTACTTTTTTCATCAGCCTATCCTGGGTGTAGGTGATGTAGAAATGACTCCAATTTCATGCACTTTCTTGAGAGGAAGGGGAAGGAAAAAAGAGGTCAGTGTAATAGGTATCTGGCAGTACATACAGTCTCTCTTAGGAGAGTAAGAGCGCTGGTATGGGGAGAGAGAAAGAAAGAGAGGGATGGAGCATGTTTACGGCATTTCACATAGAAGAGTACCAGAAGGGAAAAGGGAAAAGCAGAGTGTCAGATATAAGAAGAAGTGATCACAAGCACAAAGGAATTTATATTCAAATATTTAAGCATTCTTGAAAGGATGCTCGGAGCAGAAATTTCTTTTCTCTGCTCCCCCTGTAGAAATGACTTTAACACTCAGCCAGATGCTAATGCAAAGTGACTCAAGCTATTCCTCGCAAGCATAGCTAAATTGCCGTTATTTGTTAAGCGCATTGAATTCAGCTGTGGATACAGCAGTTGGTTGCATTCAGAAAGCATCTGTACCCTTTTTTTTTCCTCTTTTTTTTTTTTTTTTTTTTTTTTTTAATCCTCCAAAGCAGAGACAACTCTACCTATCTCCCCCCTCTCCTCCCTTGTGCTGGCTGGGAATTGTCAAGTGACAACCGACCAAATCCTTTTGGACAGGAAGCCTTCATCCTGAGTTCTATATACTTGCAAAGCAGGCCTTGTGGTTGGATCAGGAAGCCCATTAAAAGCACTTTGATGGTATGGAAATTCATCTTCATGAAGCACCCAGGCCCCTAAGCAGCATGCTGTTTAGCTGTGGTTACAGATCAGTCATTCACATCGGAGGGCAGTAATTGTGCTGACGGCTTGTTCGGCAATGGAAGTACATAAAATAATCCCAGGCCCTCCACCATGGCATTGCGAGTTAATCTTCTTTAATACAGATCAGCTGTTGTTCTAACACATGACTTTATGCTGGCTCTAGTGACTCTGCACAGCCTTTTGATTAAGTAACAGGAGTGGAACCATCTGCATTCACTTTATTCTGTTACTTTCCTATTGTTGGGATTCTCCTTACCCCTTCTGTTTTCACTTCTCACCCTCAACCCCAGTTGAAGTTTATTTTCCTCTCTAATTCATGCCTCCTGGTGGGCTCATGGAGGGCAGAGAGGAGTTCTTTTACAAGGCAGCAGGAAGAAAAAATTGTTTGCTCAATTGAAAATTTTTCTAAAGCAACTGTAGGGTTTGGGTTTTTTTATACAATAAATGCCAAAACTTTATTGGGGTGCACTGATTTATTTTATTTTATTTTATTTTATTTTATTTTTAAAGTGGAGACAGGGAAGGACACAACCAAGTTAGAGCTCTCCTAGACTATAATGGCAGTTGAGTTGCTGGGGGTGACCACTTAAGCCACTAAGCACTAGTTAAGAAGTTCACTTTTTAACTTGTTGTAGGGTCTCCTGAGCTGTCTCTTGCATTTGACCCAACAGAGGACAAGACATAGGCTGTGAAGTTTAGGTACCTGTTCCCCTTTCCCCATATATGCTCTAGGCCATCCACTGACTAGCCAGCTGTGAAGTTCAGATCTAGACAAACACCCCAACTTCTCTAAAGTTTGTGGCTGTTTGATCTAGCACTTTAAAGTTTTCTCCCTTGTTAAGAGTAGGTTTTAAGAGGAAGGCAAGCGTTGCCATTTTGAATTGAATTTTATTCTGGTTTCCCTGTTTTCAGGGGAAAGAAGAGGAAATAATTGGGAAGGTGGGTTGTGAGAAATAGAGTGCTGCAGTGTTACCACTGAGAGTTTCCCTTCAGAAGCTCAGGGTCCCACCGCGGGACTTAGAGACAGCCCCCTGAACTTCTGGGACATTACATTTGCTCACTGGTTGCTTCCTGACAGGAGGATTTTGAGGTGGGGGATGGAATTAAAAGAGAGTTAGCCTAATGTCGCTATGTGTCTGTGGGCATACTCGTACTTAGAAATGTACATTATGTCTATAGTTAGGTACAGAAGAAAGATCACTCTCCTTCCTGCAGAGTGATCTCAATCTTTATAGGCAACAACCACCTGCCAGGGGCTATCCCCCATTTTCCTCCCTTCTTTGCTGCAGTGCCTAGTGTAGTTGTAGTGACTTACGGTTCTCTGAGACCTGTTGAGTTTTTTGTTGCATGAATTGCTGTCACAGCCTACCGGTGAAGGTAGGTTCTATGCAGTTCTGAACGTGTATGTTAGACTCTTGGTAGGGATTTATCTGCCAGGGGTGGCCAGGCAGGGTCAGGACTGGAAATCACCTTTGTGAGTCTCTGTTAAAGCTCTTGGGGCTTTTCTCCACACATGTACATGACCCGTTATCTGGCTCGTGTTCCCAGATGGGTTGATCCCTGTGGACAGCTAGACCTGCCAGCTGTAAGGCAGCAGTCAGACAGAAATTTTGTGGAATTGGAGAGACGCTGTATAAAAGGAGTTATAAATGAGAAAAGATTTTAAAAAATGGCTAGGATGATTTGGGTGAGTCACTTTATGGGCATCCAACTTGGACCATCTTGAGGGATTTGATTTTCAGAGGATTACAGTAAAAACTATGAGCATCATGATGAACATGGATTTTACTAAAACCTATTTTAATTGCAAATGCAATAAAACATATTTTTACATTACTTTTCTTGGAAACATTTCCGTGTATAAATGAGAAGTGTGTGTATATGTTTTTCTGGTTTCTTGGAAACCCAGGAGCATAGTTTTATTTGTTATTGTCATCTACAGTTAATTATAGCTTGATATGTACTACACATAAGCAATGTTACCTTTTATACATGTAGCTTAGGGCGCAGATTGTCATCTAGTGCAAACACCACAACGGCCGACATCAGCAAGTGGACTCTGGTCTATTTGTTCGGCCCCAAAACTGCCTGTTCCTCTGCAAAGGAGATGTACACAAACACAGAGAGCCAGCATGTGTGTGCACGCATACAAGCCTACGGTGCACTCTTTCAGAGATACACAGCACAAACATGCACTGAGCTAGCCAGTAATTTTCTGACTATAGTCAGACTCTCAAACGTTTGCGTATGTACCCTGGTAACTGTTGAAAAGGAGGAAGGGGGCACACCAGCAGGTATTTGAGCATGTGTCTGTGTACACTGGTACAAACGCAGGTACTGGTTTCCAAATGCTGGCGCCTGCTGCTGAAGGTGCCGGCGGCTGGGACAGTTGTGTAGCTATACACGGGCACGCAAGCATTTCAGACACGTATGGAGGCAGTCACACTCGTAGCGCACTCTGAGATGAGTGCATCCGAATATGTATGCCTCCTGTGCTGAAGTGTTTCTTAACCTGTGATACAAGTTCTCCCCGTTATCGCTTGGAGTGTGTCCTTTGAAAAGGCTCTGACATGTACGTGTCTGCTGAGCTGTAACTAAAGAGCTATTTGTAACAATATTTATTCCAGCATTGTAAGCAGGAGCCTATTTGTTACTCATCCTTATGGAACACCGGGTTCAGGATGCCTTTCCTCCCATTCCCACCCACACCTCCTCCCCCCCTCCTCCCCTCTCCCACCCCCACCTCTCCCTCTTCCCCTTAAGAGAGTGCCAAACATGAAATGACAGTGACCAATGTTGACTTAATGTGGATGTTTAATAATGAAAAAAGTGTGTCAGTTCCAGCGTTAGTTACAAATGGCAGTAAGTATACCGGGTGGCAGCCCTGTAATAATTTTACATCCATCATTCTTTCCTGATGCCTCGCTGGCTGCCTGATGGATGGGGATAGCAGAGTTAACTCTTAAGAAACTGCTGTGATCTGCTGAGCTGAAATGAATTCTGTCCCTGCTCTCCCCTCGGGGAGGAGGGGGATATTAAGAATCTCAAACCCGCAGATCCTGCTGTCTTTGAGAAATAAAACACTGGAGCTCACTTTACTAAAGGCATAAGGAGGAGCTGGTTTAACACACGGGATTTAAATTTCTCTTGCAGTAGAGAATTTACTTCAATAACATTTTTTTTCTTCCCCTAATGGTTAAATTTGAACCAGAAAGTCAAGAAAAAACTGGAGGAGAGAAGAGCAGGGAGGAGAAGAAAAGAGAAGGGTTGGTAAAACAGAGTCTGACCCCATGCTTGCTGCAGACACTGACAGTCCATGGGTCAGACTAGAGTGAGTAAGTTGTAATGATTGAAACTGGGAAGAACAGGACCTGGCACAAGCTGGGCTTACTAAACAGGAGAAACCCACTGGAAATAAGTCCAGAGGTGCAGTACTAACATCATAAACCAAATCGCTCTGTAAGAGTTAAAACCTGCCCATTTTCATAATCTCCATAGTATTTTCCTGGAAAACTACTTTAGCATTCCCAGTGACTAGCAGAGGCTATATTACCCACAGACATTGCATACACACACCCTTATCCCTGCAAGTTCAGCAGACTGCTAATATATATGTCCTGTAATTTGTAGCCCACTCTATTCCTCRCTGGCCTGTAAAACACTAGGAAAGATGATCAGTGTCATATTTTTGTTCTTTTCTCGCAGTGTGAGCAGAGATCCTTCTGTTTGGAATAATTATTATACAATGTGGGGACCAGGGAGTATCTTGCAGACAATGGACTGTTACAGTCCCACAACACAAAAGTTAACATATCATCCTAACAACTGTATGTCGCCTTCTTATTACCCTTTTCCCTATCCTCTTCCTAATTTTGTCTTACTGAGGTTCTTTGCCAGCAAAAATTCTTGTATGCGGGTTGCAGTCCTCTTTGTTAATGCTATCAACACAGAGCAGACAGTTTCCAAAAAGCATGACAAGAAGGCGAGCAGGTATTATGTCATCACCCATCCATCACCCTGTATGTCAGCCTTTCAGTAAGTCCAATCAGCAGGCTCAACAGGAGCATTCATGTTCAAGGAGTCCGCTATTCAACAGGGCTACTGTATCCATTGTCATTTCTCCTGAAACTTTTCTCAAATTTAATTAAAAACACATGTCAAGTTTGCACACTGGAAAGATCAAAATTGTTTTTGCCCAGCGCTGGTAACTAAGCATTAAACATTTTGATTTGCTTCAGCTGAAAGTTTATTCCTTTTTCCTTTTCCTCCCCCCTCTCCCCCCCATTTTTTTTGCCATTTGCTTTGTGGAGCCTGTGTATATTTATATTTACAGCCTCTGCATTTAATGGCCACATGCCTTATTTTCACAGATGGCCAGTGGAAGACTTCCCCTCCCCCCTTTTCTTTTAGTAAAGCCTGCCTTTGGTTTTGCTACTTTTGTCACAGTGCCACTACTCAGTTAGCAAGTGCCTACGCATAGGAGGGAGAGATTCTGCAATGAGGATTTTTTTTATTCCCCCAAGGACTTCAGCTGTTTATTTTAAAATGCCTTTTTTTTTCCTGATTGACCATCATCTATTAATTGCCCAGATACATTTTTCAGAGAAAAATTAAGTGTGCATGTGTGTGTGTCTTTAGTACATCATTATGGCAGGGATGCATGGGCAGGGTTAGCTAATGAAAAATGAAACATACGGAGGGAAGACAAATTCTGCCCACAGATGTGTGCACGAAACGCCCATTGAAGTCAAGGAGAAGAGCAGGCAAAGAGGCAAGGGAAGAACCCTGGATCCTTGCAGGTGCTGAAGTCTGAATGGGAATTTAAGTCTTCGTTCACTCCAAAGGGCAAAGATTGGAAACATTCACAGGCTAGTGTGGATCAGGGAGGACTGCAGCTGTTTATACCTTAGTGGAAATTTTATTAAGCCCAATAAAGAYGGATCAACTTCCTCCTGAAAAAAAACATACAATTGATTTGGAGTTCTTGTTACGTCTTTTGAGCTTTTTGAGTCTTTGGGTTTAAGTTCTAAGCTGTGCCCTACAGCCACGAGAGCTAATTACTTCCTGAGATTTTATTATTATTTTTACACAATCACGTGCCTTCAATAGCCAGGGCTTTCAGCACATTCACGGGCACCAGCGTCAGTGCAATACCTCTCTTCAGTGTAATAGAGGCTGAGCCTGATTCTTCTGTGAATTGTGTCCCCTTAGTCTCCTGGAGGATCAGCCTGCCTGTCCTGTTCTGCCCGTCCTAGTATGCAGGTGTTCACTTAGCTGTGTGGCAAACAGCCACTAGTATGTTTTGGGGGTGCAGAACTTTACTTTGAATTGTATTGATGCTGACGCTCCAGAGTAGACGAGCTAAGCCTTACTGCATGATGGGGAAAATGTTGTGGTTTCTTTCTTAGGAGATAGCCCAGATAGCATGTCAACTTCTTCATTAGGGCTGGAAGAAATGTAAGCAAAGGTACATCAGCCTTCATAATTTTAATACCTTCTAGGGAAAACCAGAAAAGAATAGTCGATATATCTGTAATGCTGCTGCGCAGTTGAGTCACCCATTGTTTAATAAACAATTGGCAGGAAAGCAGAGACTGTGTTTTTGCTTTCTCTTTATGTGCATGCAGACCCTCTTTCCTAGGGTATCCTGCGTGGGCTGTGATTTTCATCTTGTTTCATTCTTGGTGTACCACCTCTCTTCCTCAATTAACCCTTCCTTGCCTTGCTGATCAGTTGTAGCAGCTCTTTCTGACTTGCTGTGAAATCCTTCATTAAAATTTACACGGCAGATTTCATCCAGAGATGTCAAAACTCTTCACAATAGTGGGAAAATACCACGATCTCCATCCTGCTTAGTTGGGGAAACTAAGATGCAGCAACTGAATGATTTACACGAAGTTACAGAGCATGTCAGCCCAGAAAGCAGTCTAGATGAGAAACTGGGTCATGTAACTCTTAACCTATTTGCAATCAGCGGATTACAGCTGGATCTGGTTGAGGTCAATGCCTATGCCCGCACTGTAGAAACTTCTGTAGGAAGGAAGTAGTGTCTCATCATTCTGCTTTGCTTTTGTTTTCCTTTTTATTTCTTCTTTAAAGTAATGGGCTGGGCCAGCCCTATCTGCGTTTTCATTTAAAAATCCTCTTACACTAGCTCTCAGAGCTCATAACCAAAGAAAAGGAGGACCTCAGTGTCCTCATTTCCTGCAGAATTGCTACTTCCCATGAATTTGTTTCCAAGTCAAATAATATATTTTACTGAGGAAGTCATTCTTTCTCGAATAAAGAATTAAAAAAAAAATACCTGAGGGACCTGACCTCTGCCAAGTTATTGAGGATTTTCCTCTTTTTATTTCAGTGGACTCTGTCTTGTCTTCAGTGCTTTGAAAGGTACTGACTTGAGAGCCCTTAGAAACCAAAGACCTACATCCACAACATACGGCAAAGAAAATGACTATACAAATTTCAGCAAATTCCTCCTGTGACTGGGTGTCTGTTCCTGAGAGTAGAGTAGTTAAATGTCTGGGCCTACTTGATCCATCTGATTTTTTCCCTGTAACACCTCATAGGGCACCTCTCTACTGACTCCATATAGCACTTTGTATAGATTACAAATCAGATGCAATGATTTCCAGGCAGTATTGAACCAATCTGGATTTGAATATATACTGTAAACCAAAAGAAGTGGTTCCTTTACCAGGTGATGTAGCCCCAGTGAAGACTGAATGTAGTAATTCTGAAAGAAGTACCATAAAATCAGGAAGAGCCACAAATAAAGAATGTTATTTTATTTTCTTGCTTCTAATGCTGCTTTTAGGTTCAGTGGGTGGATTATTCCGTGAAAAAGAGAGATCTCAGATAAGCAAGACTGAAAGAGCTGAGGGGGTGGTGCATGCATTGTTTCTTCGTACTCAACTTTGATGCAACAACAACAACAACAAAATCTCCCAAATGATAAATTGCTGTGACATTATAAATAATCTTTCATCTTCTTTGGTGGTCCACAAAGTTTATATAATTGGAAGGCTAAAACCCTTCTTTGTTGTTTCTTCCCTTTTCATTAGTACAGTAGAAGACTATAAAATTGTGCAGCCAGAAGGGTTTTAACAATTACTGAGTCAACATTTGAAAGTCTCACTCTATTTTATCATTTCATGCATGTGCTTTTTATGAGTTTTACAGCCCAGCAAGCGTTACTTAAGCAAGGTCCATTGTAATGGCAGATCTGTAACTGCTCTTGTTTTTATTTTATTTTGCTTTCCCTAGTAACATGTGCCATCAGCAAGAGTCACAGTTCCACACTCACAAAGAAATTATAAGCTTGAGGTTATAATTTTTAGGTAAGATTCACAAGTGCTAGTTTCAGTTCCTAAAACTGCCGGTCTTACTAAGGAACCTTTGGCAAGTCACTTAATACGTGACTTAGTTTCCCATCTGATAAACAGAGTTAATAATACTGCCTTTCTTTGTGAAATTTTGTGGCTAAATTCACTGATGAGTGCAAAACACTTGGGCAATGTGATCAGTTACACAGAAAAACCTAAATCTAAATAGAAGATCCCTCGGAAGAGAGCCAGAAATTCTCCTACAGCAGTTATAGGCGTAACATGATCTGGACTGTAACATGGTTTGGACTGAGACATAGACAGCGTGCACAGTATCTATTTTGAAGTACCATGGCATTAATAGGCAGGAGTAGAGCCTGGACTGCAAATAATTCATCATGTGCAAACCTCTGGGCACACCTCTCACTACTGCCAATGGTTCCTCTAAGTTCTTCCAGCTCTCTGTCATCCGCAATGCCTACCTACCTCATGTTTTCCACATTTTGAAAGACTGTGGATGAAGATTTTATAACACAAGCTATTCTGATGTTTATTATTGCAAGAGGCAGAGGAATTGCACAGAAAGATTACTTTTACAAAATCTTCGCTGTCAGATGTAGGATAAGACTTCACCTTTTTGGAGAGCTAAGGAAAATATCATAATGTTGAATGGATAACACCTGGCACCACCAGTGTGTCTGATAATTAAAGATGTTTTTCTGTCATAAACAGAAGTGAACTTTCATTGCAGGATCATAGTCTAGCAGCTAATCTGCCTAGTACTTCAAGATTTGGTGCATATTGACCAAGGTATGTGTCTGAACGGTTGATATTTACTGGGGCTTGCTGAGAGAAGACTTCTGCCTCAGCACCACAAACCACATTAGATGGTGTCACAGGCCGTGCTCAACAATCTAAGATAAAAACGAGCTTATCAAAACTCAATCTATTTGAAAATACCACCTTTAGAGTTTAGATATGGGAATTTTTCCCACAGAGCAGGATGGTAAATAGCTGGACAAACTGCACTCGGAGAGGGAGGGGGGAAATGGGACACTAAAAAGGACAATAACAGGCAACCATCTGTTTCTTTTTATGTATTGACACTGAAGGGAACAAAGGTAGCAGGCACTCTGTCTGTCAGTGTGTTTGTAATTCTTAGGTGCAAGAACTGATGAGCGAGTTTCTCCTTGCAGTCCATACGTAACCATGTTTGGCTCTCTCCAGCTACTCTACAAACGCATTTTTTTCGCCTGGCCTTTCAGTTCACTTGGAATAAGAAGAGCAGGAATGTGAAGAGATGTGCCTGAACACTCCTCCTCTGGTGTTCTACACTGGCTGTATCTCTGCAGGCATCAAACTGGGAGGAAGAATATTCATATCAGGGGACATGAGGGTAGGGTTAGGGGAGTAGAAAAGTGAAGAGTGGACTGCTTCAGTAAAACTGCTAACCTTGAATTATGCAATCAGAAGAACAGCCCTTGCCAAAATACAATTCAAATGGAGTTCAGAGTACTGTCAGCGTTTGCCAAATACCCCAGCCAAAAGGATGTCTCAAAGAGGGGGAGGAGGGATCCGTTGCCATATGCCCAGCATTCACAGTATTCTGGAAGCACTGTGGAGTCCTTCAGGACTGGAGGTGTGCGCATGGTCTCAGGTGCACCCTGAGCGTTGGTACCACGATCCAGCACAAGACGGGAGCGGCAAGGTCAGAGGGGAGTAGGCAAATATATCAGAATGACTGTATTTCTCAAACCTTCCAAGGTTTTGCTTCACGTTTGTATGGTAGTGGGAGGAGTTCTGGCAAACATTATCAGGCTGTTCTACATATGTTTTGACTCTTCTTGTTTTATGTTTCTTCTATGAAAGAGACTGCAACCAAGTTCTTGTCATTTTTAGATCAATGTTTTGTTAAACTATGACAGCTATCCATGACAGAGAGCCAAGTAACTTTTGCAGCTGACCACAAAACTGAGTCTGACTTGCGGTGCTTAGTCATTTTTTATATATTTTTTTTCTACGTGACACATTCCATGTGTGTATGTGTTTTTCATTGTTCTTTTAAATATAATTAGAACATTGCTAGGAGCTGTGGTACAAATCAATCTTCTCCAGCAGATTACTTTCTTTGATTAATAAAGTTTTAGAAACTTCTCATCACATTGTGGCTATTGATGAAACCTCTCTGGTTATACTTTGAACAATTGGGCTATTGTGGGATTAATTGCTCTCTACCGTATTATCTTCTCTGTTTTGCCCATTACCATTTTAAATGATTGAGATAACAGAGCTCTCGCTGCCCCTAAGGAGAGTCTCTCCTACAATCCAATAGAAATGACCATTAAGATAGTTCTTCCCAACCTCTGCCGAAGTTCTTCATAGAGGAAAAAGATGTTTATAAGATGTCTTTCAGCCTTCTGGGGCCTGATCCAAAATTCAGAAATTTAGAAGAAAAGGAATCACTTCATCTTTCGCAAGAGATCCCTATGCTTCTCCTCCTGCAAGAGCAGAAGCGTTCCTTACCATTTGTTTCTCTGCTTTATGCAGTCTTGATTTTTAGCAGATCTCACCAGCAAGACTTTGCAGCGCTTGGTATAATGATAAAATTAAGCGCAAGGCATAGTCCAGCGTAGTGTGCAGGAATGTGCCACTGCCTCCGGAACTGTCGTGCTGTAGCACAACTACTTTACTGAAGCGTGCGGCTGAACCCTGCATGCATGTACTCCACATGTTATCACTGGATGGTACCACAGCTTGCTACTGTTTACACAGATAATCCAACACAGCAGAGTGGTGGCAGTTTTAAGAATGTGTAATTTGCTATTGAATTAAGATAATGACGATAAATAGATCCTCCTTTTGTATAAACTTGAAACCACTGTGGATCTCTTGTCTGAAGTTCTTAAACAGGTTCTGTGAGAGGAGGTTGGGCTAGCAGTGTCAGCAGGTTGCCAGTTTGTTTGGGGTCAGGGAAGAAAAGATTTTTTTCCTTTGTTTCTTTGGAAAGGAAGCTTCCATAAATACTTTCTCCATCAACTGAAAGACTCTGTAGGAAAGGTGAAGAGATGCTTCCATCAAATGAAAAGCAGTAAGTCATCAACTGAATGCTTTCAAGCAAAACAACACAGGAATGCTGGTTAGCTCCTTTTGAATATTTTGTAATTGTAAAAGCATTTCCGTACATTAGGATTGGGGAAAATCAGCTGCCGTGTGTTTAATGGGAAGAGCGTAGGACAGGAAATCGGAACGCTACTTACATATAGTCAGGCTTTTGCATCCTGCCAGGGTGTCGCTGATCTCTTTCTGCTCTCCTAATGCTGTTGCAGAGGCTTAGGAAAGAGCAGGCCTTAGACTTAATTCTTGCCTGAGTATGTTTTAAACGTAAACATTTCTAAACATTAACACAGAAAAGTACAGCTGGCTGTTTTGACATCCTCTGTTTCAAGAACAACGTCATGCAGAAGTTCTTTTTAACTGCCACCTTATCGTTGCTGATTGAATTATATTGTCATTCTCTATGTTTAAGTAGCAGGGAGTAAATTGTCACCATGTTGAAAGGGTGGTTTCCCCACTCACCCACATTTCAGCTGTCCGGAGAGCCACCTCCAAGCGCTGGGGCTGAGCAGCGCCGCCCGGGAGCTCAGCACTCATCTGGCATTCCTTCACAGCCCCTCTTCGATCATGCCTGCGCTCTCTCACTTCATCTAATGTGGCTGTACCTCAAAATGCAAAACTTTGCCCAAGATGGATAGCAGCAGAGCATCTGTAGGCTTGTTAAGTCGTACCCTGATAAACGAGCCGTACCCGGTGTGTACCTTGCAGACGGCATGCCAGAGTATTCACTGACCTTAAGACTCAATCAGATCATGTTGGCAGAGTGTGGTTCTGAATGTAACTGCCTCCGACTTCAACAGCTGCGTTTACTGCATAAAGAAAAAGCTGTTAAGCCTGTGCCCTTTGCACTCTCAGCTCTGTTTCTCTAAGAGGTTTATACATGATTTAAGAAAAGTCTGCAACAGAATAACTCCCCTCCCCCATAATATACCCAAGAGGAGATGTTCTTCTATATTTTAGGTTGGTGGCAGCATTTTTAAATCATTTCTGACATAAACATTTTTGAACTCCATCATTATGAAGTTGACGGTAAATAGATTTTTTTTTTGAGGAGAAACTGTTGACTTGCATTATATATCTGAGATCCATTTGGAAGAAATACAAAGTCAACTTATTCCTGACTTTCTGTCTGCTGACGGGCTGCTTTGGAAATGAGAGCTGAGTTAAAACCAGTAGATCAAAGAGTTAGGTAAAGCTAAATGCCCAAATAGTTCAGGTGCTTATTCGAAGCTTCTCCAAGCTTCCTGGATCTACTGTGCCTGGAAGTGTTACAGAAACCCTTTTGCTTGTGATAGGCTGACTCTGCTGCATGAGCTTTTCCTGCAAAAACCAAGAGGATAAGTCATCTTGCACGGTTTTGGAGGCGATGTTTCTGCTCTTACAGACAGAGCACCAGGAGTGCGAAAGGGATCCACAATGAAAATGAATGCGAGGAGAAGGAAAGCTAACCTCACGTTCCCTAAACTGTGCGAGCGTACGAAGTTGGCAGATTAGCCTCCTTTCTAACTCTCTCAAGAAAATCTTTGTGAAATGACTTACGTGAATTTGACCTGTTCTTTGAATTGCAGATGCAGGGACATCACATCGCAGGAAGCGTTTCTGTATTCGTATTGTTCTCTTTTCTGTTTTCTTCTATAATACAACCCAGTGACATTATTAGGCTACGTAGAATAGTTGTAAAGTCTCCAGTTGCCATGTGAAATCTGCAAGTTTTTTTAGTTTGTTGATCTTTTACAGTCATCAGGAGTGGAATAGAACAACAAAACAGCAATCTTTCTTTCAGGAAGAAGCTCAAAAGAATTTTTTCGACTGGAGCCACTTTATTATCATTCCGTATCATGTCATTTTCTTCACTTTGCAAAAGGCACAGTGCCTAACATTTTGAAATGTTAGTATTGCTTTCCTGAAAGATTTATTTTTAAACATATGATTGTCAGGAAGATAGAACGTTTATGAGTAAAATTCACTGGGAAAACAAAAACAGTTGGAAAATGCAACACCTTTGTATTTGTAAAGTCAAACAATTCAGGGGGAAGCGAGGTGTTTTGAAGAGAACATTGGAATTGATGGCCCTGGCATGTTGTTCTGGCAATGTCTTTAGACACCGCTGCAGCCTGACAGATTAATTGGCAGCACACACTAGCCTGTTGCAATCCAGGGTTCACAGATAGTTCTGACTAGATGGATGACGGACGGGGTGTTAGTAGGGTTGGGCAAGCAGTCTGGACAAGAACACAAACTGCTGCCCAAGTATCATGCTTAATTCAGGCTGACCCTTTCCCAAGGCCTGAATAAGTTTGAACTACAGGGGGTTTTTTGCCCTATGAGCTGCTTCCTGAAATACTGACTTTTAGAAAAGAATAAGGGCAAAGTCACCCATGTCTCCGCACTTTGATTGCAGGCTGGAAATAGAGTAAAACAATAAATACATTGCAAAAGAGCGTGTATCACCTAAACTTCCAGTCCAGCTTTGCAGAGCCGGGGACATGGAGAGTTGAAGTATTCTTCAGATGTGCAGCCAATTTTGTCATGCCTAACTAAACCAATCTTTTCAACACTATGAAGTTTGCTCATCACTAGCTAATAAACATGTTTTAAAAAGGACTTGGTAGAGTCTGCAACCRTATCCCTTCCAGAAAAAATATTATTATGTATTCTTAAATACCTGGCTCAGTGAATTGTTGTGAGTGAATTGTTATCCAGCTTCCCTATCAACGTTCTAAATTACCTATGAACTTTGCAGTTACAATATTTAATGATTTTCCTGATCTGAATCCTGTCATCTTGCCCATATAGGACAAAACAACACTGGAGACCCTGACTCAGCAACTGGCAGTAAAACAGAGTGAAGACGGGAAGTTTAGCCACGCAATGATGGATTTCAACATGAGTGGAGATTCTGACGGTCAGTACAAATGGCTTATCCTTATTTCCAGGTTTGTGTGTACATGTCAATGGGATTGGGAGGAGAATCCAAGTACTTTGGAGGCCTGTGAGGAGTGAGAGCGGTTAGCAATAAGTGGCTATGAAACAAGGCAGGAAAAAATGATTCATCGTGTGGTGTTTTAAGTCTGGAGGTGATTTTTAGCCTTCTCTTCTGTACACTGCACTTCTCAAGACTGGACCAAGAATGTATTTCTGTTGGTAAAAGGGAATAAAGGAGGCAAACAGATGTGGRATAAATGAGATCACAGAGTGAGTCCATGAATTATAGAGCTGATCATCCATAGGTGATGCACACCCTGCATATGTAGGAACTTTCTTGGTTTGATGAAGCAAGTGTAATGTTCGTTTCTTTCTCTGCTATTGCTTGTGTTGTTATGGAGAAGTAAGTGCAAAAACAGGCAGATGTGTAAATGTTCATTTGCTAGTTAGAGAATTGCTTAAGACGAAACGCCTGATGTTGCCATGTATCACACCCTTCCCATCGCAAAAAAGGTAGAAGATAGGTAACATAATATGACCAGCATTCGGTAAGCAAGAAAGGAAGAAAGTAAAAAGAAAATCTACATTGGTAAGTGTTGGGTTTACGTTATTAAGTAGTAAAGGATGGTTTAGAAAAGCTGTTAATGCTTTGTGTTGAAAAAAACAACTGAAACTCTTCATCAAGTCTATACTATGTGATACTGAATCAATAGAATAACTAAAAACTAGACAATATGCAATATATGGTATTTCCTACTGCTTCAAGTAAAAAGAAGAAATGCCATTAACCTATTGTGAACACTGACTCRTTGAATGTGCAGCACCTGACATAGGTTACTGATGGCAGAGGAAGCTGCATAATGAAACACAAGCTGGGAATGTTTTTTCTCTCTCTTTTTAGGAAGTGCAGGAGTTTCAGAGTCTAGAATTTATCGGGAATCCAGAGGGCGTGGTAGCAATGAGCCCCATATCAAGCGCCCAATGAATGCATTCATGGTGTGGGCTAAAGATGAACGGAGGAAGATCCTTCAAGCCTTCCCTGACATGCACAACTCCAATATCAGCAAGATACTAGGTAAGAATGATAGAGAACTGTTCTTTCAGTAGCAGAACTCAAAAACCYTTTGACTGAATAGAGCTGAGCACCTGACGCAACAGAATTACTGTCTCTAGAACRTCTGTTTTGCTACTCAATGGCTGCACCAGCAACAGTGATACGAGCTTTCACCATGCTGTCCAGCGGTGTACGTTAACCACAACCTGAAATGTTCTTGTGTCTYTGTAATTACTGAGATTGTGGTGGTGGTTTTGGTGTGAAAAGATGAACTGAATAGGCAAAACCAGTTCATTTCATTGGGCTGTTGAACAAGCACAAAATGACTGCTATCGTTTATTTGCCCACATATTTCATCTAACTAGATTCTGTGGGGTAGCACACCACAGTATTTGATTTGTGCCATAGCACTTTCTGTTCAAATCAACGGCCATAGGGAAAAGATCCTAAAATACATCCTTTTATTTTATACACTGACAGTTTTAAAGGATTTTTATTATGTTCCTGTTATATTAAATTTCCCTTTAGTACATGATCTCTATCGCGAGCTGCTTTTATTCTAAATATTCTGAAAAGAATCCTGAATTCAAAAAAAGAAACATCAGAACTAATTTCCATATCTTCCACTCTTCACATCCCAAGCAATATTTGTCATGAACATCATCTACTGAATTTCATGCCATAGTTTTCCAACTTTTCACTACTTGCTCAAATTCCCAGGACCACATTCTGTCCTAAGTTACTCCTCTGTGACACGCTGAATGATGCAGAAGGTGAACAATGAGGATCTCCGAGGCCAATGAATTACTRTTCTGCAGAAAAAAAAAGTATCTGTGACCAAATTGGAGATGTGGCATTTTTACTGATAAAGACTGTGTTACAGGACCTAAGCGTCCCTCAGGCCAGTGGGTAAAAGCTTAAGCAGGGAACATGTTTACCTGGGCTGCAGGTCTCACTGGTTTTGCAGACAACTTGAGAAATGTAGTGCAATTGTAATGGCAGCATTAACCAGCTGCAGGGCTGGTAAATAAGCTGAGTTTAGACTGGTCAGAGGTTTGAAGTTTAGCTTGATTAGAGTCGTATTATGAAAAGTTAGCAGGGGGCAAGTGGAAATGAGATAAATTGGTCGGAGAGGCAGAATGTATTGGCTGTGGATGGCAGATGTGACGATATTAACCCATGATTAAAAGGGTGGTACAAGATGATTAGATTAGTTATGGGAACAGGCTTAGAAGGCTAAATTGGTTACGTTGATGGTAAAATAACCTTATACTGGTTAAAAGGGATTATACTGGTCAGAGGTGTATGATGTGATTAGACTGAGGACAGGGCAGTAATAGTTTTGGTCTGTTTCTAAATTGAGAGTAGACCTGGTTAAACCTGTTTTTAAATAATCAGCTTCAGAAATCTACAAGATCATTCTGAATGGCCCTTTTCATATAGAAAGTACAAAGAGAGCTTGATGTTTTCCCTCTTAACTGATTGTTTTGGATAACAACCTCCGACAGCACGCTGCTAATTCATTCTGCTTAAAACAGGCGCTTGAGCTGGGCTGACATTTTACGCAGTCTCTGGGGATCCTGGTTGACATTTTAAAGGGCTTCTAAGCATTTTATAATACCCTAAAATCTGGTTTTAATAAGCCATTCTGCTGAAATTGTTAACATAAGGAATCACCTTTTACTATTTGGCGCTAGATCAGGGAGATATGAGGACATCTTTTTCTGATTAGATATACAGTAGTTGGAGTAAAATGTGCAAATTCATTACAGATCCTGTTGAGGTGACAGACAGTATAGCTGACTCCAAACTCTTTCTGTTTTGCTGCCAGATATGGGGAAAAGCAAGGTCTCAAGCAGTAAGAGATGATGTTTCTATTTCTTTCCAGCATCACGTTTAATTTTTTTATTCCACCTATGCRATGGAGAGGGATGTCCTGACATCTTCTTTCTTGACAGAAACGTTACAAAGGTCTTCCCTCAATTGCAAAAGGCCAGTCTTTTGAAGTCAGCAGGGAGCTCTCTGTTAACTGGCGTAGGGTGAGCAACTAGAAGCTTACAGTTCGGCCAGGTATCAGAGTCTCTTTATCAGAAAGCCACAATTTTTCCTTACCATTTTTTTAGCAGCACTGCTACACATTGAGGTCAGAGAGCTCGTTGTCACGGAGAGTAGCTTAGATGGAGTTGTCACCGATCGAGGGTCATTTTTATAGTAAAATGAGAGGAGGTGCCCTTCCCAGCRCTAGAATTCTCTAGGGATTATGTTTGACACTGTGGTATTATGTTTTGAGCATAAAAATTAGATACATGGATTTGTCACTAAATTCATCTGTGCATACGTTTGTCATCCATCTGTTCATTGCAACTTAAACTTGTGGATAATGATTTTTTTTTAGTAAATTGTTAAAAAAGTGCTAAAATGGGTCTGCTGGACCCTATCAATTTAATAATGCATTGTTTAGATATTTTTGTAAATATTTTAATTAATTTCACTGAGAAATCTACATAAAAAGATTAGGAAAAGATGAAGTTAGATACTACCTTCAGAAATTTTCTCGTGGATGTGTAAGTGTGTGAATACAAACCTATACACATACCTATACATTATACAAGTGTTTGTGTATGTGAGGGTGTTTTTTAAACGTAAAATCAGCCTGATTCAGATACTCCGACTGAAAAATGTCAGTCTAATGGACTAAAAGTTAGGCGATATTACAAACAGATGAAAATTCTCGTCAGAGAAACTTGGCTTAAAATCAGCAGTAAGCAGAGCTCCTAACCCCACCTAGTGCATGCACGTGTGTGCCCAAGCACGAGTGCCAGGGCACATATGGGGGGGGCATCTCCTTTCTGCCCTGGACTCACATAGCTGGCCCTCTACAGCCCTCTTCACAGTTACCGTGTGGGCACAGCTCTAACTGCCCTAGCTCACTTTGAGGGTAGGAGCCATGTTTGGTGCTGCAAACTCTTACAATTTTTCTCATTTATTTTCTAAATACCTCAGCCACCAGATCAGGGAGAATTGTGCGAGAATCCTGCTTGTCATTATGTATGCATCCAGGGAGGGGAATGGGTTCTTGGTTTTATAGTCAAGGAGAAAAGCCTTGCACACTTGACCCCCTCAAAGCTTTCTAACGCAGATGGTGAGCAGAAAGCTCACCCAAGAGTGTAAAACTTCCCTTAAAAAGAAAGACTTTTCAAGGTTCTTCAGTCACACCTTGTTTGGRCTTGGGCTTGGCACTGTGCATAGGTACCCGTGCCTGCCTGTGTGTGTTTATAGACACATAAAACAATGGCAGATAAAGCTATTACAAATATATTTTGTCCAAACACAAGGTATTTTTAACCAGTTTTAGTATGTTGATT
Source organism: Phoebastria nigripes (assembly GCA_035582835.1). Lineage (NCBI taxonomy): Eukaryota > Metazoa > Chordata > Aves > Procellariiformes > Diomedeidae > Phoebastria > Phoebastria nigripes. Next base: position 2,424,607 of record JAYKAV010003032.1, read on the forward strand.
GACGATACTCATTCATAGCTTAGCTTGCCTGTGGGTGCAAATTCACAGATCAGAGTTATATATTCTTCAAACTTTCAAAATTTCAGATTAAGACCAATCAGAGAGCTGGTTGGGTTTTGTATATTACTAAGAAAATATGTGAAAATGATAAAATGTAAAAAACAAGGGTTTATCATCAGAAAATGTGCCCTTTTTCAAAATTTATTTTGACAGCATTGTTTGTTTAATTATTTGTGATATTTCAAAACCTACTAGTAAATTAAATGTAGTATATTTTGTAAAAACAGTAAAGTCGTAGTAAGAGGAGGTATCACTGCAGAAGGCAGCTATTAGAAATTTGCTAGGAAGAGAGGTGAGACTGCCAGAATTTTTGTTGTATTGAGTTTGCAGCTTAGGAAGGAAAAACATGACGAATGACATTTATGCATAAATATTGTATGTGTAACTGTATGTACAAATATTATGCATCAAAATTTCAGTTTTTATGGCCCTGATCCTGCAAAGACTTATGTGTTTGCCTAACTTCACCCACTATTTACAGATCTTTTCACATGAGGGGGTAGAAATCTGCCTGCCCAGATCTGACTGTAAGATTGCAGCAAGTGAGCTAGCACAGCGAAAGAGTTGTACTGGGATAGAACATTTTCATGGCAATTTTGCAACAACTGATTTTAATTTCTACCTTTCTGTCTGTCCATCTGTCTCAAAATATATCTGAGTTCCTACATTGCAGGTCCTCTCACAGCATRTAAAGCAAATGTCAAGATTTGTTTAAAGACTGAGGTTTTCAACTTTATTATTCATAAATAAAAACTGATTCATCAGCAGGAAATGGGGCTGGGGCTGTTTTTCTAAGCCACTGGGACTACAGCAGGTTTGTGATTAGAGGACTGTAGACTTAGACTAACTTTTATGATTTTCTTCATATGCTAAAACGCCAGTGTGCCAGTGTCTACGAGGTAGAATCTGAAAGTAGGCCTACATCTGGGCATCTTCCAGTAGAGCTCATATGCTTTACGCTGAATTCTTAACATCGTTCAACACAGGCCCTATCTATGTTTCCATCTTATGCAGCATTAGTAGGTGTTACGTGTTTTGGCAGTCTCCACATGTTTATCTCTGTGTCATTTAGCCCAAAATCTAGGAGGTACTATGTGTGGAAAGTTGGTGTCATTTTTTCTAGCCACTCTCTTTGCCAGAAAAAGCTTGGAATAATTTCTCTGCAGGAGACAAAGCTGCTGACCAGGATTCTGGCCGCAGAGGTTTGCTGCCCTGTGTAAYACAGAGCCCTGCCGCAGATCCCCGTGCACAGACACTGCCTCTGTATGACATACGAAGTGCCATGCAGGAGTTTTAGTCCCAATCCTAGAAACCATCAAGTCATGCTAATATGGTGCTGTGCCTAAGCTAATAACAATGTRATTAAACTGTTTCCCATTCCAGAACTAGTTGGAGGATCTCTGCATGTTACGTGTTGTAAACATTATGAAAAATGAGGTTTTTGACTCCAAAGTAATATTTGCTAAGAAAGGGACGTCCATTGCTCCTCTTCGGAACAAAGACATCATTATTTACGAATCGGTTATCTCTAGGTGTGAGGTCAGGCTGTACCAGCCTGTTAGCCCTTCACTCCAGAAGCCCAAACTGCAGCTTGGAATAAAGATCCAAAGAGCAATGGGGAAAATGGTGTCAATAATCAGAAGGGGCCTTTCTAGAGGGAACCAAACTTTTCTTTCCTGGGAAGGGATAACTGCKCTCTCTATATTGCGAGTCTTAGGGGCACAGTGAGCTAAGACCAGCCTGAGTAATAGTATGAGCTAAGTACAGTATGAGTAACCATAAAAAATGAAGAACAAGAGGAAGTCAAGTATGACATACGACATTATGAACCCATTAAATTGAGAAACTATTCAAATCTTTTTTTCCAATGGGAAAATTGACTATTTTCCAATAAAGTTTTCCTTCTAGGCCACATGTTTCACAGCTTGGACCATTCCTGTTATTTGAAATGTATCTTACCATGAAGCACTTCTGTAGTTCATGGAAAAATAAAATAGGATAACTGATTCAAGAAATTTTACTTTCTGCTCCCATATTATGTCCTTTAAGAAATACTAGTTTATAAATTTCAGGAGGTATTTGAAAACAATTGCTCATTATCAGGATGATGGTTTTACTTCCCACCTGAAAGACATGATAATGTAGATAATTTTCAGTAAAATATTGAGTCAAAACTTCCAGTATCATCTCTCTCTGCCTCTTGGCCATACCCAAGAGGTTTACCAGTCAAATACAAACAAGACCTGACCCCTGTCTAGAAGCTCTGACAGATTCCCAGCCCAAAGCAGTATGACCGTAGGTATCTTGTTCTGGGTGACCTACTTGTTTCTCTGCCTTTCAGTGTTTGTGGATGAGTAGAATCTCATTTCTCATTCTTTTGTTTTTTGTGACAGGATCTCGCTGGAAAGCTATGACAAACCTAGAGAAGCAGCCATACTATGAGGAGCAGGCCCGACTCAGCAAACAGCACCTGGAGAAATACCCAGACTACAAATACAAGCCAAGGCCGAAGCGTACCTGCCTTGTAGATGGCAAAAAATTACGCATTGGCGAGTACAAGGCTATCATGCGCAACAGACGCCAGGAGATGAGGCAGTATTTTAATGTTGGGTATGGGACCTTTAAAAACTACCGTTCATTTCAGAAAAAAAAATTTTCAGCGAGAATTCTTAATTCAGTGTGGTAAATGTTGTATTTTATTGGCAAGAACATTATATATTGCTAACAGAATATGAAGCTTATACTTCAAAACAATGTGTTCCAGGAGGAAGTTAGGCAGTTAGGGATTTTTTTGTTGGCTCTGCYACTCATCTTACAGCTTCGGCCAACTGTGTCATTTCCACTCTGATCATGCAAAAGAAAAGAAAAAAAAAAAAAGCTTAAGATTTTCCAATGAAACTTAAGTCTTCTAATAAAGCCTTATAAGTATTACTTTATTATGAGGCCTCAGAGAGTATATCTGAATGAATCTATGGTAGCGCCTCTTGATCCAAAAGCCAAAAATACAAGTTTGCATTCAGTATGATCTGTGGCAAGTGGTTTGCAACAGGACTGCTGAACATACTGAACTTGAGCTGGAATATGGACTTGGCTCACTTAATTCATATCAGGCATGAAGCTGTCTGCGTTGTTGATCGTGACGGCRTTTGTCATACTAGGGAGTGTCTTCCTAAATGCTTTGTGAGCATAAATTTCAAGAAGACTGGTTCTGATAAACAGCTAATAGATCAGCTTGATATGATTAGATTAAGATCTGCCTAGAAAACTAGCATGTATTTTCCTTCTGCAAAGACTCCTTGGTTTTGGTTACAGCAGATCAAAAGAATCGGAAGTAATCAAATATTCTGCAATATTTCTGTATTCACTCCAGAAAATTAAAAGCTACACAGTGGTCTTAAAAAAAGCAAAACCAGCAACAAGAACGACCCTCAGAAATAATGGAATTTGTGTTCTGTTTCATCTGAATTTGGAATCATTTTAATATTAACTGAGTTGCACATCTCTCTAGTTAACGGCTAGAAGTAGCAATAAAGGAGGGGATATCTGTCCAGCAACTGTTAAGTGTCATCAGACTGTGTTTTAAACAGCCACAGTGTGCATTGTTATAATAAGCCGCTCAGCAGAGAAATTTGAGCTGCTTAACCCTGTGGCGCTGGCAAGTCCAGTGATCCCAATGGTAAGCACTGAAACAAACACAGGGAAGTCAGCCAACATTTGGCATCAAGAGATTAAAAAAAGAGGAGGAGGGCCTTCTGGAAAAAGAATAGGTGGCAACAGAGCCCCCAAAACACTGCTTATCTGGTTAACATGCATGCTTCATCATGGGAGAAAAAATTAACCTTGTAACATTCTGCATATTATTTAGCTTTCCAAACAAGGCTGACATTGAAATCAAGACATTTCAGGAGATAATTTAGACTGGGGCACTAGAGCACAGAACCTGGAGTGAAATCTTTATTGAAGTTACTGACAAAGCGGCCGATGAGTGCAGTGGGGTCAGTGTTTGATGCTGGCAGTCACAGCACCACAGTTGCATTCCTGGTTTTAGTTCCCCATCTGCTGCATCACCGGTACAGGTCATTTAGGGCTAAACTTCCGAGCACCAGTCGAGCTCCTGCCGGGGCACCGAAATAAGTGACTGGGTTTACAAGAGCTGTGGCTATGCCAGCTGCTGGGACATGCTGAAAGCCTGTCTGAAGGCATCACGATGGGAAGGACTGGGCATTTTTTTGCAACTCTTGTACTTAATTCTTCTGTGTCCCGGTGTCCTCATCTTTGATGGTGGTAGGGTAGGCTCACCTCACTGGAGAGCCCTAGTACATTAGTATCTGAGGACTGCTTTGAGATCCTCTGGAGTGGACATCCTATAGAAGTGGAAAAATACTATTCTTAAATTATTTAATATTTGAAAAGCACTCTGAAAAGCACCATTTAAGTGCAAAGTGTTCCTATTGTTAAATATTAAAAGCAATTTAAGTGTGCTGAATCTTGTTACAGAAATGCTGACTCCAGAAAACAAAGCCTTCCCATTGAATTAAGAATCAAATGCAAATTAGATCCGCTCCCTACTTTAAGAGCTATATCTTCAGCTGACACAACTTCTACTTGTTTCAGAAACATGGAAATAAGGCCTGTGCGGAGGGAGGCCTCGCTCGAATGGCAGGCAGGAAGTATCTGAAAATGCAGCAAGCAATTCCAAACAAATGTAAAGCTGTTTGGCAGAGGAAAGTCTTTCAGGATCACTGTACTGTGCAAGGCTTACTGTACAGCCAGGGCACAGGCAGGCAGGCGAACAGGGGAGGGTTTCATTCTTAATTAAGAATGTTCATCTCAAGAGACTCTGCCCTGTCTCCTGTGGCAAGGCTTTTCAGTGCAGATGGACACACCGCTGATGACATTACAATGTGCAGCATGTACTGAAGAGTATTACTGCAATGGAATTACTTCATGCAGCAAGGAGACAAAAGGAGCATGAATTTTAAACCTCTAGGCTTGTTGGGACCCTGAAGCTTCTCAGGGAAACAAGCGCTGGTATAACACAGCTAGTGTTCTTGATGCAAAGGGAATTTCTATGGCCTGGAATAATAATTCTTTCATTACTGCAGACAGGTTTCCAAGGCTTAGATGCCGTATAAAGGCATCCTGTAGAGGATTTTCTCAAATGCTCATGTTGCTCGCTTGCTTTTTATTTATTTTTAAATAATGCATGCTTCTGTTTTAAGTCTGCCTTTTCCCAATTTTTTCCACCTTCCTTCAAAGGTTCTGCTTTTCACAAGTGCCGCTCACTGTGGAAACTATCACCTTCCAGTGGGAGGCCCTTAGTGATCATCCTATAAACCCATGTTGGCCCCAAAAAGCCCACTGTTCCTCTCCCTAATAATGGCCAGGTCTCTGAGTGAACGCGGAGTAAACATTGCCTCTTTGGAGAGACCTGCCTTGCTTTCTCCTCATCCACTGGTACTTTCCTACAGCACCTCTCCATGCCTGTGCAAACTACCTAGCCCTCGCCACGTCTCTCCTGTTGGCAATGTGTTACTTTTATGTCTAGTCCTGCCAGCAGCTTGGATTATTTAAAAGGAAGATTTTCAAAATATATGGTTTTTAAGTTGGACCACAATTGAAAGGCTCTTTATTTTTGGCTGGCAGCTCATGGGACACCCAGTTTACCCAGTAAAGAAGTTTGCATCACAAGCAAGCAAGCTGAAGCTGTGTAGTTCAGGTACAGCTAGAGATGTTTACAAAGATTGGGTTTTCTTATCAGTGAAGTTGGTTTGGGCTTGATGTTCATTTCAAGAGCATCAGTTGGTGAGTCTGGAATATTGAGATAAGGGTTGTCTTGCATGGGCCATCCCGGAGCTTCCTCTGCATGCCCCAGAGCATATGCTATGGGCTTGCAAAGTGCTGTTGTACCTGCCCTCCCTTTACTCCTTCCAGTATTCAAACATTCTTTTACTTTTTCTCCATGGCAGGCAACAAGCACAGATTCCCATTGCCACTGCGGGCGTAGTTTACCCAGGAGCCATTGCCATGGCAGGAATGCCTTCCCCACATCTGCCCTCTGAGCACTCGAGCGTGTCCAGCAGCCCGGAGCCCGGGATGCCCGTCATCCAGAGCACTTACGGCATCAAAGGCGAGGAGCCTCATATCAAGGAAGAGATGCAGACCGACGACGTCAATGGAGAAATCTACGATGAATACGATGAGGAAGAGGATGACCCCGATGCGGACTATGGCAGTGACAGTGAAAATCACATTGCGGGGCAAGCCAACTGATCAGGGTCCAAATATCTCGTGACCTACAGGACTTCAAGGAGAAAAGAAAAAATAAATAAAGCCCCATCTGGTTTATCCTTGCCAGTGGCCAAGCACATTAACTTTCTCATACACTGACTGTTACTTTAACTGTTAGTCTTAACTAGTTGGGACATCAGCTGACTAATAGACATCAGCCTGCATCAGAAGAAAAAAGGCTCAGAAGAAAGGAAACAAAGACAACGACGACAACAACAACAGAATGATATAAGCTATGGGTAAAATAATGCCAGTAATTCAGCTGCTATACCCAAGCACTGAAGTCTTACCCGTCGACCTTTTATTATTATTATTTTTTTTTCAAATAAACTTTATGGCTGTTTGTTCTACAATGTTCTAGAAATTCTCACTCAGGTACACAGTGCCAACAAGTGGCTTGTGAATGTGTTTTGTTGTTTTGTGCTACAGTTTAAAGAGAAATAATTTTTTTTTTTTTTTGGTAATGCACCTGACAGGAAAGAAAAAAGATAAAATTCCTTTGACCCTTTCTGTCTCCTCCTCCTCCTCCTCCTCCTCCTCCTCCTCCCTGGCAAATCTGGGTCAGAAGTGTGTGTGTGTGTGCGTGCGTGCCTGTGCGCGTGGCTGGCAAGGAAGGAAGTGGGGAGTCTGTTTCTGTTAACCCCAACAAGCAATTATTTCCTTTCAAGAGAGGACTTCTCTTCATCAGTTGCACACCATACTGAGTCTTTGAGCAAGTGCCAAATTTGTACTAAAGCGCTGAACTAGTCCAATTTGCTTTTTTTTTGGTTGGTCTCTTCTTGTTTTGTTTTTCTTTTGCTTTTCTTTCGCTTCCAGCTCTGTCTTAAGTTAGGACAGTGTTGTATCTTAGACAATCCCTTGAAGAACCTGATATACCAGCAGCTGGTGAGATTAGACGTATATTTTTGGTTTTGGTTTTGCTTTTTAAAGGAAACTGTAGGTGCCGTTCTCAGGTGAAAAAAGAGAGAGAGAGAGAGAGACGTAAGAAATTTAGAGAAAAAATATTTTATGATCTTGGATTTTCATGTGTGCGTGTTTATGGTACTAATAAGAATCATATTGGACTATTGTGAGCAAAAAGCATGTTCCAGAATGAAGTCCCGCACCCTCCAAATGACTTGGTCTGTAAGGAGCCTTTGCTTTTAATTTACACTTCAAGTGGCAGCATATACAACATAAAAAAGGCTTGTCCAAAATGTCATTTGTTCAGCACAGGGCAACTGGAAATGTTACCTCCTCGCTGAGTGTAATTAGGTTACCGTGATGTCCAGTTTTAATGAACTTGTACCTTCAGGGTGGCTGAGTACCGATCTCTGATTTGAAAGGCAATTTTTTTTAACTGACATTTTTTTCTCCTTTGCACTTGCAGAAATCCAGTTTTATCAGTGGGATGTTTGTGTAGGAAGGAAGACTAATAGCTATGAAGAGATTTCCGTATTCAAAGTGGGCATGTAAGAACCCGAACCTTTGTGGTGTCGAGTTTCCCTAGCTGCTGCCTCTCACAAGTGAAAAATTGTTCTCCTGGACTAAAATATTTTCAGCATTGTTCTAGAGCCCTTAGATATGTTGCTTGGGCAGTTTTGCCTTCCTTGGGCAACAGCAACCAGGTGAGGAAGGTGGATTTACACAAGCGTAATCCTGACCAGAAGTTAGCCTTTTGTATTTCCAATAAGTAACTGAATGTTATGCTTTATTTCAGAAAAAAGAATGTAAATGCAAGTGAATCAAAGAGTCTCTTTTCATCTCCTCACTCTAATCTTCCTGTAGAAGGAGAGGACCCAGGTTCGTGTAGCAAGACAGTTCGTGTAGCATTAGATCTAAACCAACCAACCAACCAAAAAGGCTACCTCTAATTTCAAACAGCAGCTATCCAGGAGCTCCTCTCTGGCCTGGGAAGCGAAGTCTTAGGATCGTACTGAGACCAAAACCTTCCTCTGAGTCATTTTTCTAACTGAGGATGCCACCTTTATATTCATGTTGCTCCCTGGTAAATTCCTACTCCTAGAGAGAGACTCATTGCTATCGTTATCACTTTTAACTTGTAAAAATAGCCCTGTGCATCTCAGTGCCAGTGAGATCCCAGCCCAAGCATTCACCAACACAATGGTCTTCAGTACTGGGCAACACTGATTTTGCAAATGGTCCCTTAATCAGGCAAATTAAGCCCGTGGTGCAATCAGCCATTTAAGTCCAGGTGCAGGATGAAAGGGGCAGGTAGGAGGAGAGACTGGGAAGGAGGATGTGGGGGGGTCTGTCTTTGCCTCTTGAAATCCCACTTGAAGTATAACTTGACCTCTGCAGACCTTGTGCAAAGCAAACAAGCAAATGCCATTGAAGACTTAGGACAATACTCCGACGAGCGGTTTGGACGTGTGATAGTTCTACCCTGCAACATCTGTTTTATTTTTCTCCTGTTTTTCCTTTTTTGATTTCCACCTCTGCCTTGAAAAGTTCTTTTCTATTTTCTCTCTCTCAGAAGATTTGCTCTGAAGTTATGCTTGGAGTAGCTGATCATATCCTCCATGTCAGAGAGGGTTCTTTTTGTTTGTATTTTATGACTGTGTTGGGATTTTTTTTCAGTTGAACTGCCTCTTCTTGCTAGTGTTGTAATGGTAATTATAATAATAATAATGGTCAGCTGTTCCCAGATTAGTAAATTATGTATAATTTATTTTATCCCCCCCCTTTTTTAACTTTATTTTATTCTGTTCTAATTTGGCAGTGCAGCAAATGAAGCTGTTAGGCTATTTAAAATGGATACCCCTCCCCACCTTGCCTTTTTATATATATATAAATATATATATATACATATGAAAACAAATCGCTTCTTCTTCTGCTCACACCATTCCTCTTTCTTTTATTTTAATTTTGGCCCCAGCCATGTCAACTTCTGATGTTTATTATGATGGAGTGAATTAATGGGAGTGTTGTTTTCAATCTTAATTAACTTCTGCTCTCTCATCACTCATTTTAGTTATTTAATTACACCAGTCATCTAGAGCCAATTTTTTTGAAGCACTCTGTTTGGATAAGAAGGAAAAAAAAAATAGACAATTGTTTTTCTATCATTATTATGTACAATGTGAAAACAGATATTTGCTCCTTTTTTTTTTTTTAACTTTTAAATTTGTTCCCTGTCTTTGTGAACAAATTACTTCTGACTCTTGTGGGTTCACCTCACATTTGCTGGATGCTTGATTTCCACCACGTTATAGAGACTCTCTGGTTTAATTGTGTCACTTTGGGCTACCAGAATACTTTGTTTTAGCTCCAGGTAGGTGCCACTGCGGCAGGCGTGATTGGAGCAAGTCTTAGACGCGCGGGCTGGAAAGCCGGCCTCGGGGAAGTCAATGGGAAAAAAGCCCTTTGACTTCAGCGGGACCGAATTTCACCTCTGAACTAGGGGCTGTGCTGCAGGAGACGCTCCTGGAGGTAGCCCCGTCTCCGTGGGCAGGGTCGGTCCCGCGCCGGAGAAGCACCTGTGCCGGGGCTGCAGGACCGAGCTCTGCTCTCGGCAATGGACGGCGCGACAGAGCCCTTCTCCGGGAGCACTCTGCTTTGCTCGCTGCCTTGGCCTGGACTAGGGCTCAGATGAACGCTAATTTTGTTACCGTACACATTTCCGTCTGAGAGACTACGCTAGAGCCTGGGGTTCCGTCAGGCTTTTCGAATGGGTAGCTTTAGCAGACGATCCACGTCCTGCATTTGGATGTTGAAACCGATGCAGCAATATTAAAAAGAAAAAAGGCCAAAAAAAAGGCAAAAAAAAAAAAAAAGGCTCTGGGGTCCCAAACCAGCAAAATACTTAACGCCTGTGCTAATGTTTTGTTGGGTCCGAGGATGAGCGCCCATATATCCTTTGGCAGCAGAAGACCAGATTTGAAAATGAGGCCCTGTTTGTCCCTCTTTAATTTCTTAGAAAAAACAAAACAAAGCAAAACACACATCTATAAAAAGATCTTCTTGTCTTGTTTCTTTTTTTTCCTGGGTTCTGTGCCCTGGAGCATGTAGAAAAACCAGGTTAGAAGAGATTAGGATCGTATTAACCTCAAAGCGCATCGAGGCCCTAATGCCGAGGCGGGCTTCATTCCCCTCTTCCCCGGGAACCTGGCGAGCGAGGATGGTCTTGGGGAGCTGCGGGGGGGGCCTGCAGGCCATCTCCTCCTAAATCGGGGGAGCCACCTATGCCGTGCGTCTCGCGAGCTTGCAAAAGAACACCACCAGCAGTGGGGAAAAGGGGAAAAGAAAGAAGAAAAAAAACTGAGGCACTTGCTTCTAAGCTCAATTAAATAACACAGAGTATATCCTTTTTCAATTTATTCATGCCTTATATTAGTAAAATAGGATTTTTAAGTGCATTTAACATCTTTATTTAACCGTTCCGCTATATTAATCAGGCCCCCAGAAAAGAACACTAGCTATTATTATAGCATTTAATTAGTTTTGTAACCAAATCCTCTTATTACGAATGCATATGGAAGAAATTCTTTCTTCGAAGACATTATTTGAAAGATTTGGTTACTGCAGTAGACTCTCTTTAATTAAATCATTTTTTAGAAAGTAAATTGTCTTTAACCTTTTTACAGCACATTTTCAGAGCTTTTTCTTTTTAATCCAAAGAGATGAGCTGTTATTGTCCCCGAAGAAGCCTCTGACATCACGTTCGTAACATCAAAAATAATTATACTCCGTGGAAACGTAGACCTTACTTAGCAAGAATTCATGGGCTAGAATGAATGGCAACTCTATGATATCTCGTACGTTTAAGGGCATGATGTATCGGATAGGAAGTATTTTTGTCTGCCCACTTCTCGATAGAATCATACCTTCAATTTTGCAAAGAACTGTGTGTAATTCACTAGATGTGGATTCAAGTGTATCCTCAATTCACAGGGCATGGGCTGGCTGTTTAGCTTGGTTTATATTTACATTTTTTCGACTTTATCTTAACTTGTCAGTTTCCCAGATTGAAGAACATGTCAAGTTCGTTTTTTCTACTGACTGATTTCTCTACTCCCCAGTGTTTTTGTCACTGGTTTGCTGAAACAGTATTTATATAGCTCCATTGGCTCTAAAGCTCTTACTCCTTCTAACGTTTTGGATTTTACAAGTGAAATGAAAATAGAAAAGAAATAGAGACAATCAAATGCCTGGAGCTTAAAACAAAGTATGTGCAACCTACCATCTCACTTGAAATTTAATAAAAGAAATAATTATGTAAATATAACATAGAGTTATAGATTTATATTTTGTTCATAACACATAGTGTAATATAAGTTGTATATTTTCATGTTTTGGTTTTATGTTATCATTCATGCCACAATAAATAAAAAAAAACCAGGAGTTGATGTACTCTTTAAAAAAAATACAATGTGGGTTGCCACCATCCTGGGTTTTTGGTTTTGGTTTTTGGTTTTTTGTTTCTTTTGCATTCCCCTTTTTCAGTATTATTGCCCTGCAAGGCACCAATAAAACAGCAAATGTGTTCTTTACCTATACTGTGGTCTGTTTCCCACTTATTATAGCAAAGGGTGCGCTAGTTAGTTTTGTTGTCAGGAGAACAAAACACCTGGGCTCAAGGAGCAAAAAATAAGATTTAGATTCCGCTTACCAGTCTGCTCCAAAATTCAAGGTTTTCATCAAATCATGGGAAAAAAATTCACCCCATCTTGAAAATATCGCTATTAAACCAGAAGAAAAAGTTGGTTCCTGAACAATATAGAACAGTGCAATTTCCAGTTCAGAGTCAGGGCACCTCATAAACGGGGATGGCTGAATCCAGAGGTTTGGCCCATGCCCACCTTCCCAGGTTACATTCACTTTCTACAGGCTTATCTGTTCAGAGACCAAAGCAAATTCAGGGAAATACCCAATTATAAACGCCGATGACACAAAGCTATGAAAAAAATAGCTCTGCTCATAGTTAGTCAAAATGTCCCAACATGCTGCCTAAACAGTTCATGAAGTTTTGACAGCAGCATATGGCACAAAGTGGGATGAAATGAATTTGTACCTGTTTTTGACAGTAAGTTATTCTGATGGGTGCTTACTCTCAAGTGCCTACGGCTTGACAGATGCCATTCTATGGTTCCAGATTTCCTAAAGGGAAGAGGCAATATTTGGGAAAGCAGGAGGTAGCTGGTGGAGGTCCTATGAACCTGCCCGCACTTCTCTTGCTTGCCAGGCTGTCCTCCGTGCTCTCCCTGGCACATCCCATCGGCAAACCAGAGGTCTGTTTTGGCAGCTTCGTGATGCAGCCTGGGCCATATAGCACCCCTCCAGCGGAAGTGGAAATGAACCCCCATATAATGCGGGGCTCAGGCCCATAAATGTCAGCATCCTTTAACCCCTTAAAGTCCCCTTATCCATTACTGTCATCAACATGTGATGAAGGGAGCACCTGTCAAGGCCAGAGGAACAGACGTGGCCGCGCTGGGCAGCGTGGCTGTCAAATTACAGTGTAGTTTGTATTCAGTGTCCCTGAAACCTTACCTGCAACTTGAGCCAAGGCAAACATTTTGCTTCTTTGCCCTTTTAACAAATATAACAAGGAATACTGCTGCCAAAGGCCCGCTACCTTGTGCCTTTGCTGGCATGGCACACGCTGCCCACCTGAAGCATCACTGAACGTGTAGGCCTTCTCGCCGCCCTACACTGAGATGGAGGGACATACGATTTCTTCTTTCTTTTTTTTTTATGGCTGGGCTGGTACCTAACAGGTACAATGTTCCCTAAACCAGTGAGAAAAAATGGCTAGGAGAACATGAGAAAAGCTAAGCTGAAGATATATCTCAATTGTAATATGAGTGGACAAGGCTGAGCTTCGCAAAAACGGGAGTGAAGACCAGTTAAACCCTAAAGGTGCAGCTGAAGTAAAAAAAAGTTTCTGGAGTGCGTAAGTGATATTGTGGCCTAGACTTAGGCATGGTAACAAGTCTTTCCCCAGACAAGTTGTGGGGGTTTTTTTTCTTCTTTTTTTTTTTTCCTTTGCAAAAAATGCTAAAGCATTCCAGCAATTGCCTGTAGCAGGAAGGAAGAAAATGAGGATAATTATGACATTAATCTATTTTAAAAAGAAAGACGTGTGACAATTAGCGCATTCCTACCAAGAAAGTAACATACAGAGCTATATGTGTGTAGGAAAGTGAAAAGACCCCCCACAGAAGCCATGAAAGGTTATGGAAAGCGTATGTGCCTCATGCGGAAGCACAGCGCTGTGACTTCGGCATCAGCGAGAAAGAGTGCACGGGAGCTTGTCGATAAGCTTTCGGTTAATAAATATTCAGCAATACTGTAGAAAAGCAATGTGGGAGAAGAACAGGCAGTGGCTGTTGGGCCAACCAGTGGAAAGCGCGTACTGAAAAGGTACAGAAAGTCTTGTGAACATATTTATCGAAGAAGTAATCTAGTGCCTGAGGCTGGTGGGCTCAAGATGGTTGGAGTAGCTAATTTCAGTCCCCGGGATGCTTACGCTCATGTCTGTTGGTATTACGCTAGCACTGATGGCCGTGCACTGAAATCAGAGGTTGTTTGCAAGCTAACGACGAGGACAGGAAAAAGTAAATCGCACCGCAGCATCGTTGGCCTAATTCAGAAAGGCTGGCGGTGTCAGCAGAGCTGTGAGCATCAGCTACGCCCCGGCTGCAAAACCCTCCCGCTAACATGGCTACGCAAGGCAGAGGGGTGGCAGCCTCCCGTCCCCATTCCGGGCTGGATTTGCAAGGCTGGCAGTTAGCAGAGACTGGGGTTTCGGTGAGCATTTTTCTCCCCTAAGTAAATTTGATCTGAAAGCTAATGCAAAAGAGATCCTACAGATTGCCTGGTATCAGTTGTAACAGTTGCTCTCCAGCCTCTAGTCGTATGAACTTTGCAGACATTATTACGCTCTTGGTCTTGCGGCGTGGTTCAGCCAGGTCACAGGTTCCCGCTCCCCCCACGCCATGTGCCGTCAAGCACATGCGCACACACCTACCCACCCACCCTTGCTCACTCCACGCCACGTCTGGCATGGCTACTCGAAAATCCTGTCATTGGGAGCTGGCTACCTGTATCCGCCACTTTGAGGGATTAGCCAGTGCTTATTGGTTTGGGGTTTATTTGGTTTTTGGTTTGTTTTTTTTTCCTGCGGGCGGAGCAGCCTTGTTGGAGCACAGCAGGCGCCTGGGGCCGGGGGAGCGGGGAGAGCAGCCAGCGCTCAGCCGGAGTCCACTTCCATCTCAGACCAGGTTCGGCTCAGAGCACTGTATGTCCAGTGAAYTCAGCTGTCACCACTGCACCAGCACTGTACGGCTGAAGGGCATGGGACAGCAGTACCAAGGAATGGTCATTCCTGACCCATTAACCTCATCAAAGCAAACTGCTTGGCATGAGATTATGAATTTATTGATTATGGGTTTGGTTATTTGCAGGCTTACACCAATTTACCTTTTTGGATGCTTCTAAAATTGCTGCCAGAGGCAGCACAGAAAGTTACTTTGGCCAAAAATCAGGCTTGGCCCTGCCCCCATCCCTGTGGAGGCCAAGTCAATTCGGAAGAGGTTAAAGTCACGCCAAAATACACCCCTCCACAGAATTTAAAATTCTTCAAGCAGGGAGCCTTTCCGTAGAGCTGGGTCTTAAAGGCACTAGAATGGTACATACATAATTGAAAATATAATTAAAAGCACAAATTTAAGGTTTAGGTAAAACTCTGCCAGCCCTGTGTGGCAATTCAAGCTGCAGTTTGAACGGCTTTTTGAGATCAGTTAGACTTGGTGTAAGTCCTGACTATATGTTTAGTCTCAGTTAACATTGTCAGGAAGGAGGAAGGAGGGCTGGTCTATCACAAATAACGTAAACTGCTTGCATAGGTACAGTTCTAGCCATATGAAGGACCATTTACAGTGCAAATTATTGCCCGTAGAAAATGCCATTGGTCATTTCAGGCAGCTGCGCTGGTGCACCGGCAACTAGGGTGGGTGTCAGCCGCATTGATGTAGCTGTACAGTACTGAGTGTGTCTGCGTGAAGACATGGTCTCAAACTAAGCCCTGAAAAGCCCCTCCTATCCCCCCGCAAGAGCATCCCGACACGGGGATTTGTGTCGGTTTAACTTCACATTATCAGYGCAACTTTCACAGGCAGTGAATGCCTAACCCACCAAGGATAAATCAATGCCTCCCCTTGTATTTAACAGAGATATGACTTAAATACAGTAAGTAAATCAAAGTAATTATTTAAAATTAAAATGATTTAAGAGACTTAGTCTGGGAGAATGGCATGGTGGTTAGAGAAGCGGCTGAGACGCAGGACTTCAGCAGGCTATTCCTGACTCTGTCAGAGACTTGCTCTACAACTTCAGGAAAATTACTCAGCCCATCTCTAAGACTGCTATAATAATACCTACTTCAAAGGGGTGTTATGAGACTTAATTCATTAATGCCTGCAAAGCACTTTGAGATCTTTGGATTAAAGGCACTACAGCAGTGCAAAGTATTATTAGCTACAGGAAAAAGCTCTCAGGCAAGCATGGCATTAAATGTCTGTGGTTTAAAAAAAATAGGAAGAAAAAAAAAAAAAAAACAAAAGATGGGCAAATTGTGGGTGGTTTGGTGTTGTTTTTTTTTTTTCTGTGGCCAGGTTTCCATTAGTCAGATCTGTGCTTTGCTAAACCAAGGCCAGGGGTGGTACAGCTCAAGGCCCAGTTTTGCTCTCACTCCTAGAGCTCCCACGTTGCAAACATAACTGTTTTGATTTGGGGCTTTTTCTTATCAAAATCCTGACTTCGTGGCTCAAAAGCATGTACAACTTCCCTCTAAGGAAATACTTACCCACTGAATTAAACAAGAAGAAGAAGAAGAAAATAATTTTACTTGTATTGACTACCTACGTTTTTTTAAATTCACTTTGAGCATTTACTTTCCCTATGAAAAGTCTATTCCATTTGATTTAAAAGGGGTAAGATTTTTGTCATCGGTAATTATTTTGAATCCAGAGGGATTCAAAACACCCAAATCAGGGCCTTTTTTATTACCCCCAGTAGAGCTGATCCACCTACTGTGAGCACAATTACAAATGGACAAATTGCAATGGACACTCGCAAATGGACTAAATGGAGGGAATTTTTTAATGAGTGCCTTGGTCCCAAGTATTAATTTCTTTCTGATGTTAAGTTTTAAAAGCAAACAACTAAAGGTAGCAGGTTTTTCTGTAGGTCCAGATTTAAATCTTGTCTGACCTTATCATTCACTTGATGCCTGTGGCAGCGCCTGTGCACTAACTCGGGGCACATCAGAGCCCCACAGGGCAGGGGTGAGCGGGATTTCTCCCATCAAAACCAGGCAGCAAAGGTGAGAATACAAACAAGGTTCCCAAAACAAACAGCTGAAGAGCAGTCTTAAAGCTGTCACGTTTACCTTGTTAACCAAATTAATCCAGATTTTAAGTTTTTTATATTCTTTATATCTTTGAAACTTTTCAAGTACAACTTACTGACTTAAAAATAAACATAACCAACAGCCCCCCCCGCCACCTTTAATGAAAAGACTGTAACATAACAGCCTCGCAATTTATTTTTGTTTTTCTAAGCGTTTCTGACTTTGGTRAGGAAAACCTTTTAACTTCATTTTGTTTCCAGGTCCCATTGAAAGAGAACACAGGGGAAGTGAAGTATAAGTGATTCTGGCTCCTGGAGATGCTTTGTTTCTCTTCTGATAGAATATGAAACTTCATGTAGGTGGTGGGTAGAGCCATTGTAACCTGCTTTCTTCTGACTGAATGAGGGAAGTCAATATATTATCGTATCAAGGAAGAAGAAATTACATAGGCGATTCCCCCACAGACAATAAAGACAATTCTGACAGCATGATCAAAACAACTGTATAACTTTTCTTTTCTTTTCTTACAGACACACCAGTGTTTAAATGACAGCTGAAAGAGGATGATGGACTAAACACATTATTCTCTGTTCCATCTACTTTTTTATAATAGAAATATATCTTGAAGACTATATTCAAGTTGATCAAATAATAAGTCAATTTGTCAATAAAATAGATTAGGCAACCTGTCTGCTGAGATGATATCTGTCAAACAACATATTTTGTTAATACAGTCTAGAAGCAAATGCCTTCACGAAAGACAATACAAAAAACCCCGCAATGCTGCTTTTAAGTTTATTGAAACAGAGCGCTGACTTATTTCAGTTAGGGATGTTTAGACTTTTTTACTTTAAGTTCTAGTTGCTAGTTAACAAACCACAATTTGGAAAAGACTAGAAACAAGAGTTAATGGCCTGGTGGGCACTGCCTGCTGCTACGATGTGGCTATATTTCCAAGCCGCTTGGCAATGCCCACACTGTGGGCACAAGCCATCATTAGTGGGGGTGGTGGAAGGGTATCTCCATTTCTCCGTGCACTGTTTTTTCTTCACCCGCCCACGTTTGTTACCCCTGTTACCCACTACTGGCAAGACATCTACAGCATCGACTGATCTGCCTTGTCACATCACGAGCCCTGTCACTGCGCTCACCGGATTAAGGCATGATGCTTTGACACATTGTGTACGCTGATGCAAATCATCCCTTGGAGATGTTGGGCCACGGCCTGATCTCAGCCTCACGGGGGGATCTCTCAATTTACCCTGCATGACAAAAAACAGAGGAAGCACTAACACGCACGAATGCACAGAGTGATCAAACACGAGTAATGCGGAACTAAACAGCATAAAGCTGAAGACCCGTTGCTGAAAACATGGATTCATAATTCAAATAGAGCTTGCGTTGTCCAGTATAAGGTATAATCRGTGGCTGGAAAAGGCTAGCACGTGGACTAGAAAATTTCCATTCTGACCACTGGAAACTTAGATTAACCCGTCTCGGATATTAGCAGTTTTGCCAGGTGAAGTTCAAGCCAGCTGATTTATCTGTGTGGTTTTCTCCCACTCCCTCCCTGTGCTAATGCCATGTAATCCTCAGGAAAGTGGCTGGTTCAGAAACTCACATTCTTCTTTCTCGATTGGGAAGAAACAATGTGCTAATAGGTTGGAAATTCAAGTAGAATTGTCTCTGTTTTGATTTTTGTTTTTTTTTTTTTAAACAGAACTTGGGAAGCATTTTGTTGCTGAACTATCTGATGCAAAATATGCAGGCTGAGGAAAACTGAAGCTACTCAAAAGTGTGAACAGGCACTCTAACATGAGGATCAACCATGGTGGCTGAAAACCAAGCAAACAAAAAAAASAGCTTAAATGCTGACAGATATTTAAGGACTTTCCCACCCAAGCTTGCCTCTGCAGGCTCAGACTACTGTTAAGAATTAATGAGCTAATTTGCTATTGCTCTCAATAATGCATCAACACCTTGTGGGACAGAAGAGCTTTCATTCAGAAAAATCTTTCCAAAAACTACAAATATGGAAACTACGTTCTGAAAGCTATAGATTGTTAAAAAATAATAAATCTCTGTGGCAAAGTTGGAGAACAGATTTAAAGGCTGCACTGAAAAGAGATGGGTATTAGAATAAAAAAGTCCAAAAAGCCCTGTCAAAAAATTATGTCAAAACATTAATTTTTGTGGTGAAATTTCAATAATAGTCAAAGATATTCCCATAAAGTCTACTGTGGAGTTCATTCAACTTCTTGTAGTGGAAATCCCCATTTACAGAACTGGTCAGTACACCCGGCAGGAACCTGAGCTTCCACATTCATTTCTCCAACCCTCTGAGTTTATGTGACCACACGGCGATGTCAGGAATGCTTAATTATCCACCCAGCCCTACAAACCTTGAAGCGCAAGATAGCCAGCAATCCACTCTCATTCAGAATAGTTTGGCATGTCTCCACRTTGTAACTAACCAGTGTTACCCCTAGCAATTGCTCTTTAAAGCAAAAACATGTGCAAAATGTCTTCATTCAGCCTAGTAGTATCATATGTCAATCAGATTCAGGATGCAGAACTGGCCAGCAATATCCTAAAAAAAAAAAATCATCTTTCTTCTTTGAATCACTTTGAATTAACTTGACTCTGTCATGTTACTGGCAAGAATATTCTCTCTTGAGCATCTGATTTCTAATTTTTTTCTTTTTCTCTTTTTTTTTTTTGGTCTTTGGATTTGTCTGCAAGTTCCAAGGATCTGGTTTAAGCTTTACAAGACCAACTTAGCCTGGGGCTTTGGCAAGCAATTTAACATTGTCTACAGCACACTGAAGTTTGTTAACACCTTTCAAAACCTCTGCAAGTTTGTAAATCAAGCAGTGGTTCATTCTCCAGAAATAATAAGGGCCTGGTTTTGTTAATGTATACAAACATAAATGACATATATTTATGATACATGTGTGTATGTATGACATGCATATATTTAAGTGATGTTAGGTATTTGCTGTATGTCATAATGATGGCATTGAGACTTATCGAGCTAAAGCCACAGAAAGACAGCATCTATCAGACTCTAAAAGTCTATCAGATTTTAAAAAGTGCACATTTTTTTGGTTTTGACCTTAACACCCAGGTCCTATGCTTCTCTGCTCTGAAAGGGAATGACACTGCTGACACCTGATGCTAACACATGGCAAATCCCAAATATCTACAGCACAGCATCGGTGTTATTTTCATCTGATTCCCTGAAGAATTACCCTGCTCCCAAACCCACTTTTTTTCCCCCACCCTTTTTTTTTTTTACCCTAGGTGACTTTATGAGGATTCACAGATGCACAAAGGATAACACCAATTTTATGCTGTTTCTTCCAGATCTAGAGGAAAAGATACTGCTTTACAGTACGGTCGCACGAAGATACCCCGCTCCCAGCAGAGCAGGGAGAGCCATGTGTAACCCACAGAGGAAAATGAATGCTGCTGTAGTTTACAATAAATCAATAAATGGTTCTTTTATTAGTATGCCTTCAGCCTCCATGATACTTTCATAATCCTCAACATAAAATGGGTGTGTGGACTGCCCACAGACTCTGGACCAACGTATAAGCGGGATGTCGCGTGGGGTGGCTTATATGTCATCGTACTAACTTGCATCAGGAGTCATCTCCTGTGCAATCACCACGTGAATGGGAGAAAAAGTACAACTGTAGCACGTGCAGAGTAGTACTGCATACGCATAGAACAAGCCATTGAAAAATAAAGTACCGCTGTGCTGTATCCACATTAGGTGCGTATAGTGTCCCTAACCATGC
Organism: Phoebastria nigripes; assembly: GCA_035582835.1. Lineage (NCBI taxonomy): Eukaryota > Metazoa > Chordata > Aves > Procellariiformes > Diomedeidae > Phoebastria > Phoebastria nigripes. The sequence continues at coordinate 2,445,115 of JAYKAV010003032.1, forward strand.
TACTGTGAGGATAGTCCTACGCTGACAGAAGCAAAGCTTCAAAAATTGGACTATCTGTGCAAACTTGTGTAGGCCTCCTCAGGCATATGCATTATGCTCTAGTCTGCAACTGCATGATTATTTGTCTTTTTTTCTTCCTGGGGCCTTGGCTTAGCTCAGAGCACAAGATATACTGACTTCAGTGTAGACCCAAAGCCAGTGTTTCCCTTGACGCTCACTGCTCCGACCATGTCTCCCAGCCTCTGCCACAGCCCACTGTGCGAGCCCTGCCGCGAAGGCAGATGTATTAACTCCCTTTGGCACGCACTGCTACTTTATTTGCATTCTTCTCAACTTGTTTGCTGTCTTCATCAGATCTCTGGAAGGTCAGAGGGTAGGATAAGCATCGTTTTGTTGATGAACAGTGAAGGCATAGTGAATTTAAGGTCAAATAACTTCACTAATTTTAAGCATACAAGTGGATAAGCCCCGAACCTGCCTGTTGGTTAGAGCAGTTTAGGAGTGCCAGCCTGGTTTCTTTGGCCTTCAGTTGCTACCCCGAGCACCGAGCTTTTCCGCCAGGCAGAATAAGCCCCAGATTCAGAAAATGGGGATTCAGAAAAAACAGTGGCAAATTGTGATTCTTTTGTCAGGAATAACCCAGGTAGGTAGAGAATTCAGACATCTATTTCTTTATTCTTTCGTCCGTTGAAAGTCTTTGCTTCTTACACGCCGCCGCGACCACGCTCTGCAATACAGGAGGCAGAGGTCTCACCGAAAGGCAACTCCTTCACTGTGTGGCTCCCGCTCAGCCGGAGCAGCCCCTGAGCAAGGCAGGGCTACTGCAGTGAAACAAGATGTCATCCTCCCGGCGCTCAACAGAGGTTGTGGATGAAATGTTACATTGAACCTTTATCRATAAAACTTGGCATTTCCTAACTGCAGAAGGCTTGGCCTTGCGAGCTTCATAGTGCTTCTTAACATCGCTAGGTATCTGTCGTCTCATACACACCCACAAATATCTATACACACTCCTCACGCTGTCTGAACATTTTCTAAACTGTATTTCACGCTAGTTTTCTTCTTTTCTCTCAAAATGTCTCCCTTATACCTGGAGTTGCTAAAAGTGGCAGGCAGTTGTTCTCCCACAGAAAAATCTCCCAGCCCATCACAGTGCCATCTGATGTCAGTGTCGGCATAAATCCTTCCTTTGACCTCAACTGGCAATAGATCAACCCACTAGCTTTTTGTGGCATTTCTGGGGGTGAGGGAAGATTATTTATTTTTAAAAGGCGAGGGTTATTGAATTTGCTSTACCTGGATGCTGCACAAGTCTTTGTAATCGTTACCAACAGATGATGTCACTGAAACTTATTTTTATGTCATTATCCTCACCCAAGGTAAATATGGAATGCTGTCATGCCATTACATGATGTAAATATGTCATCATAATTTGTCTTTACACATCATAAATATTTTATTATATGACATTATTACACCTCCAGATATCTTTTTCCATATGAATAGTAATTACTCAAAGTATTTACTGTAATTATGTCACTTGATGAAATTACAGTAATTACATCGAAAAATGATAGCCCATGACTAATGAATTAAAATAGCATGGAAATTCACATAAAAATGACATTAAAAATGTTAAGGATCTGAGGCAAACTCACAAAAGCAAGGAAATTCATAATTAAGAATTTAATCTCTAATAACATTGCAGGGTGCCACATTTTTAGATTATATCACAGAAGAAGGGAAAAAAAAAAGTAAAGAGCTATTACCTGAATAGGAATAAAGTGCAGAAGTGAACTGCTGCAAAGCAGCAGTATTGGTACATGTATTGGTACGGTATTTTGTGTACGTGTGTACGGCAATATAGGCAAGTGCTGTATAGCAGCATTCAACAATGTTTCATCAGGAACATGGACCAGGCAATGGACCAAAGTCAGAGCTGGGGTAAGGAGTTGTCACTTGGGTGGAAGTTTCTAAGAGCCATCAGGGAACATAATTTTGTGATAGACGAGGATAAAATCACTGCAGGACCGCAGTGCCAAACTTAGGAGCAAGATGGTTGGCAGATCCCAGGAACATCTGTGGGTCTCATGGCAGATGTGAGGGCTTGATACCTAACCTGTGCTCACAGATTTTGTAACGCCACTTACCTCACATCTGCAAGCAAACACATATTTTCATAAACCTAGCTACCCCAAGCAGCCACACAAGGTGCTGCTCTGGCACGTGCACTGTGCTCTTGCCGCCACTTGCATCCCAGGGAGGCACAAGGCCTTCTGTCTGTGGGAAAATTCACAAACAAGTCTTTTGTGTTTGGACCTTCATGACAACAAGATGATTTATTACTATATTCACTTTTAATCCTGTACTCATTTTCTGCATGGAAAGAAATTATTCTGTGGCCACTGTAAAAAAAAGACTAAACACTGGTGGTACCTGAGAAGCAAAGAGGAACCACTGATATCATATTTTCTCATTGGCTTCCTGGCCCAGGAAGATGCTATGAGCCCACACCTGTGAGAAACTCAAGGTTGTTCATCTCCTCCTTTCACAGCTGGCTCTCTTGTTGGTCCCAGTGAGGTACGGTACCTCCATGGACTTCACTCCTTCTTGAAGTTGCCCCCAGGCTGCTTTCACACTGAGGTGCCCACATTATATGGTACACCAGAACAGGAAACTCTACTGAGCTGAAACAGCTCCCCACCAAGCATAAGGAGGAAGCTGGGGTTTTAGCTGAATTAAGAAAGAGGTGGAGAGACAGACGGACAGACTGGGGATGGGGGGTGGGGGTGGGGGGGTGGAGAGAGAGAGAGAAAAGGGAAGGGAAGAGGAAAGAAGAAAAGAAGAAAGAAGGAAAGAAGGAAAGAAAGAAAGAGAAATTCTGTTTCCAGTTAGAATATCCAGTAATAATTTAATATATGGTGCCATTTTAGAAAATGTGCTATTCATATTTATGAAAGGCTTAATAGATGCAGCTGCATCCTTTAACAAATTATTATAAGGCATGGTATGAAATGCATTAGTAAGAAATGCTTAACAGATGATGCTGTGACAAGCTGTTACAACGCGTGTTATAAGACGTCAATATTATTAAATCTATGGGCTTGGTTAGCACATGAATATAAATAATTTTTATGCATGCTACAAATTGCCATGCTTTATTAATAATGAAGTGTTTATAAATGGAACCTTACTGTAAAGCATTATTAAATGCAGCTACTCAGAAGACCTTAGAGTAATACTGTAGTAGCATTATCATGCTGAGAAGCAGACTAGAAAGGCTGCTTTATTTTACCGTCTGAGTCGACACAGGTTGAAACACACTGGGCTTTGATTCCCGAAAACCCATGGGGTAGGGGCCACCAGTAGGCACTGGTTGAAAGCTGCTGTTGTCACATTCTTTGTTACTCTGAAATCACTCTGGCCTCACTTACTTGGGATTTACACCAATGTAAGTACTAGTGTCAGTGGAGTAACTCCTGGTTAACCCTGCTGTAAGTGATACATGCTGCAGGCCACATTATTTTCCTTCCCGAGTGAAAGCTGGCTGAAAGGTAACTGTGTGTTGCAGGCATTCTTCTGGAAAAAAAAAAAAGAAAAAAAGAAAGAAAAAAAGTATGTAGATTTGAAATGTACAATGCCCTGTGTCTCAGATTCTGCCCTTCTGACAGGTATCTTCCAAAAGGTTACTTCTGCATTAAAAAGAAACGTCTTTCTACGGAGTTTTTCAATGCAAAAAAATCATGTTGCTCCAGAAGTTATCATGACTCGGTAACATGCAGGAGTGGCTCAGTTTGTCTGGCCTGAGCATCATGTGGGAAAGCATCGTTTGCTTTTATTCTTTTAACCATTTCATGCCTTCATTATTGATGTTGTCTAAGTTTCCAATACCACATTGAATTGGACYGATATACTTCCAGAGAGCTACCACAGAATATATGTCTTGACCTGCAGAGATTGAAGCTAATTAATAAAAAGACATAGTAAGTCTAGGACCACACAGGCAAGAAATGCTTACCATGTGATGGTAAACAAAGTCTTTTAAATTCTCAGTTACATTTTTTTTTTCAAATTCTTAGCGTTTTTGTTAATGTTTAAATGGGGTGCTCTGTTTTCAACCATCTGCCTATTCTAACTTTTAATGYTAACTTTTTTTAAAAATAATTTTTCACAACTCCCAGGTTATTTGGATGATCACCTCCTCCAAGCTGTAGCTTACTATTTTTACTAAGGATTTCTAAAAAGAGCAGAGTTCATGTTACTGAACTGGGACGATGGCATAGGAGGTTCTACCTTTCCTGTACGCAGCAGCACAGCCTCTTCCCCTGATCCAGCCTGTGACCTTGCGTTAGCAGCCAGCACGCACAGGTTTCAACTCAAGGTTGTGCAGCTCTTTGCAGGAGAAAACTTGCACTCGTTGGAAAGCACCACCACAGGGAACTGCAGGAGTAGGTGAAAAATGCTGATCTTTTGGATGAGCTTACACAGCATTACCAGTATCATCATCTGAATACACTTTGAGAGGGAGACTTCATTCTGGTATAGCAAAGGGATTTACATGCCTCTGTGTGTGCTTGTGCATCCGTACTCACAGACRAGTTTGTGGGCACATCCAGTTCTCTCTGTCCACATAAAGTACTTTCATGTCTGCTGGTACTGCATTATCTCAGCACATCAGCGCAGGACAGAAGAGCTTTAACTCAGTTTTCCAGGGGGACCTGAAATGTAGCGAGAGGGACACCAAAGGCCAGCTGTGGAGAGGTGTGTGGGTGTCCACAGCTGGTGGTTTCAGTGGAGGCAAAACCACTCAGCTGACCTGGTATCGCGTGCCGTCTGGAGAAAAAAGGATGTGACCCTGCATCGCTCAAGCCCTGCCGCCGCGGCTGGGCAATCCCTCTTCTCTTCCAGCTCTGCTTTGTTTAATGCCAGCAGCCAGAGCAACCCTCTTCACAAGTGATGTACACCACTTCATTTATCACCTCTATTATCACCCAGGAAYTGAAAAACAAAACAAAAATATTACCTAACTGCATGAAGCTCATAAATGTTGCAGATGGGTTCATTCTAAGTTCTGGGCAATTGTTCAAATAGATTTTTTTTTTTAAACAGATACATACTTATACTGACCAAAGCCTTAGTCTTGACCRTTCCATTTCTTTTTTTTTTTTTCCTCCAGTGTTTCATGGCACACACAGACTAATGTCAAACAAGCATGCTGAAGGACTCATATTATATTTATCTATTAGCCTTGATGTGATTGCAATCTTCTGTATCTTCATGCATTAGTTTCTGGTCCAGTTTACAGTTCCTCCTGTTATAATTCATCTCATATCACTTCTTTTCTTTGTTTTCCCATTCTTCATCATTAATTTCTGAGCCAACTTTTTACTTATTCCATGACTCCTGCACCCAAAACATTATTATTAACCTTGGATGTGGAACTTGGTCAAAAATCCTCTCTGAAGTGTAAACAGCTCTGGCATTTCATTACAAAATTTGCCATTGAGTTCCAAAACACTCCTTGCTATAAACTTCAAGGTCACTCGCGTCTTCCCCCTGTAACTGTTTCAGCTCCAGGTGGAGCCTCCTCCGTCGCGCCGGAGCCGGGAAAGGGAGATGTCGAAACYGCAGGAGTCAGCGCTTCAGAAATCGCACCCGGCTTTACAGTTTGGCAATGGGGCTTCGTTCGAGGAAATCCGGAGCAGGATTTCCACATCGCGCTGCTGAATAGGAACAAAAAAAGGGCAAATGCCACTTTTGGGTCAGATGGTCCTCCCTCGTACGCCAAGGCTTTCCAAGAGCCGTACGGGAGTCCTGCATGGGTGTGAGGGACGGGCAGAGACAGAAAGGAGGTGTGARTCCCGCTAAATGCCTGGGTTGGAGCTGGCCCGAACCAAACCCAAGGTCCAAGGCCGAGGGCAGGACACCGCGTGGCCGGGTAAAGCCCTCCCTGCGAGCTTCGCACGCTGCTTGCTTGCAGGGCGGCGGGAAGCCAGCTCCTACCTGCTCTCTCTCCCTGAGCATCAGGTTAAGTCGCAGCAAAAGCAAAACAGTCTTTGGTACTTTTTGAAGCACCCCTTGAGCTTTTCCATGTGTCGGTTGATTGATAGCCTTATTACTTAGCACGTCTTTATATCTGCAGTAACTGTAGCAATCAGCGAAACAGCAGACAACTGTATTAACTACGACTGGGGAAAAGTGAAAATAACACCTGGCATTTAGCACAGTTCGTCAAAGGATCTCAAAATGCTCAGCAAACTTTAATAAAGACACATGACACCCAGTGAGTCTGGAAATATTGTGACAGCCATATTAAACCCAGCCAAACTGATAAATCAAGGCACGCTGGAGCGGCACCGGCACAGCAGCGAGACTGTTGCATTGGGGTAGCGTGCTGGCAGGGTATCGCCTCTGTGCCCCCCTGCCACGGTCTCCTTCCCCCCAGTGCTGCCCTCCGAAATGTCTGGGTGCTGGGCCGGGTCTGGTGTTTGGCTGCTTGCGGTCCTGCCTGCATCCCGCAGGCGTTTACCCGGGAGCATTGGGATACCCACGCGCCTCTATCTTGCCGGCTGCCCACCCTTCCTTTCTGTGGCGTGGCAGATAGACCAGCGGGAAAGCAGGACTGCCGATGGGCCTGTGCAGCCTTTATTTACACGCTCGGTTCATTCTGCATTTCTATTTTATACGTTTCTCTATTTAGATGATGTGTGAATTCCATGTACACTTTTTTTCCTCAGAGTCATGCAGCGAGTGTTTGTTTGTGCATCTGTATTGTGCTCTACTTTTCCTCATGTTCACAGATTTTTATTAAAATATTTCCATAAAACAGGTTGTTACCAAAAATAAATGAACACATACAAATTAATACATAAAAACAGATGAGTTATATAGAATATTTACAAACAATGGGATGGAATTCAAAACTTCTCATAAACACAGCATATAAATAAGCATATACATACCCCATGTTTACTACCATTTATTTTAAGAGTTACTTAGTAGATCTGAGGTAGGCTAAGGCTGACAGAGAAGATTTTTCTTCCCGTTGCAGATTGTGGGTACGTCAAAAAAGATCTCATTTAACAGCCAAATGAAAAAGATCTTATTTTATGCCCAGCTTGTGCTTCCTCAGCCTGCAGAAATAAACACACGCAGTGTAAAAATTGGGTTCGAGAGCAGTACTGACATGACCAAGCCTCGGTCTTCATATGTGGTAAACGAAGCACAGAGCTTTTAAGTGACCTGGCCAAGGGTAGGCAGCAGGTAAGCGGCAGCACCAAGGGTCCAGTCTGCTGACTGCTGGGCTTTCAGCTCATCTGTTTCCTACTGAAAACATTTGGAAGAGAGAAATATCGTTGTGAATAAGAAATACCCACAGCAGCAGTGGGCTGAGCATTCAGACTGAGAGTGGGTATGCCATCAAGCTATGCAAAGGGAGAAAAATCCRAAGAGTTAATGACTGTCCCAACCTTCAGTCCAAAATAAAAATTAAAAAACATAATAATAATGAGGGGTCTACAGTGGAAATCTGCTTTTATTAAATCAGCTCCACCAAAGGCAGTGGGACTAACTGACCGATTCAAGTTCAGAGACTATTTATGCGAACCCGTGCTTTGCCCTGCAGCTCAGTGCCGAGGTGCAGCTGCAGTGCCGAGGGCTGGGAGGCGGCGAGGGGCTGCAGCCCAGCCCGAGGCGAGTGAGCTCAGGCGAAGCAGCGCTGGCAGCGGCATGGCTCCGGGCACCGCTCAGCGGTTACCCCGGGGCAGACCTGAGGCTGGCAGGAGCTGGCAGAGGCACCGTGTCCCAAAGCCAAGGGCTAGAGCCCCACAACTGGCAATGGTTGCACCTCTGCCAGTCAGGGTCCTGCAGCATTAGGATTAGGTGCAGAGGTTGGGTAGTCCTGTGCACCAACACCTCACCGGAGGGCAGAAAAGTGGGATGGGACCCACATTTGTCCTTGTTCGAAAGAGCTGTTTCACGATGGGCAAGGTCCAAGTTATGTGCTCAGCCGCTCCTTCGGCATTGCTGGGCTTCTCAGGTGTAAGGTGTGTAGCGTTATACTGGCGTACAAGCTAACGCGACCTTCTACACAAACTGATACGAGCAAATATTTGCACTTTATACCCTCAAGTTGCAGAGGCAAAACTGTKCAGCTCTTAATGATGGTCTCCTGTCTCTGCAGTGCAAGATCACTTTCTGCACCCTTTGACAAACAGGAGGCTTATTAAAAGCTAGGAAAGGCAGGGCTGACTTTTTCTCCGTTTCCGAGAGGAGGCTGTTTTGTCAACGTTTTGCCAGAGTCTAGGAGTGTGAAATTGGCTGTTCATGTGCAGCCTGCACAAGTACTGTAGTTTGAAAGTGAAGGCAATTAATTTTAGTTGTTGACTTAAACTGCTGTTGAGAGGTACTTCATTTCCCGATTCTTCCTCCTATAAATAGATTAAGGGTTACATGAAAGTCAAGTTGTGCTCGTTTGTCCTCCCTCTAGATAGATTTCCCATGACTGCTTATCTATCAGCTCCCCTCCCTTAACACAATTTGTTTCTCAAATTAATTTAGCTCACTCGCTRTCATTGGTCCACAGCCAAAAAAATTGTCTCCTGTTCCTTTTTTTTTTCGTAAAAAAAAGAAACAAAAATAAAACACTTTGGAATTAATATTTTCTGGAAGGGAGATTGAGCAACGTGTGTCTTGAACTTATGATTGAGGGAGCTAAAGAAAATGTATCTTTTGGAGGGATAAACATTTGTGTTAGCAGTCTGGAAGGGCTACCAGCACTGGAGAGTGGTGGCTCTGCACAAAACACTGCAATGGCTCCATGCATGCGTTTCTCATTGATACTCATAGAAGCTGCATGTGCCCAGCAGCTGCAGTATAAATCCCTCTGCTTATTAATCAGCTATTATTTGGCAAATTTTCTCATTCTTATTTATTCATGTATTGGCTGCGATTTTTTCCTTGCTTTCTCATATGACCTGTGAAGACAACCATGGTATCTACAAAAGTAAAGGACAATTTTGTTTCCTACCTAAGCTTGTTTGCAAGAAGGAACATTACAGATGCTGAGGATATTTAAAGCGTCCAACTTGAACACACAGGCATTCACACTAGAGAAACAAAGTTGATTGATGCACACTGATATGCCTGGAGAAGTTCAGGCTCCATCCTGTTGTTTAATGCAAATTAATCAGAGTGCTTGCCCATGGGCTACCTCATCTCTCCACTCCACAACAGTTCCAGTCCCAGGACCCAGGCCATAAAACACACACAGTAAATAGCTAGTGCGAGGGTTTGAAGGACAGTCATATTTTCTGATGCAGATAAGGACATCTGGATAAGTATGAATCACCGTTCTGAGGGCAGCGTTTGTATTTTTCATAGAGTGCATGTTTAAAGAAAAAGAATTCCTTGATCTAAAGATTCTGTGATTGTCTTACTGCTGCTCATCTGATCTCTGATCTGGAGCTGCAAAATTAATTTACTCTTCACCATATAATATAGAGCTGAACAGAATTAGAAAAGATCTGTGTTTTGTCACTGGAGATGCCAAATCCTTATCTGCTAACACTGCACTACACAGTTCTTGCCAAAAGGGGAGGAGAAACTGAAGTAATTTAAAAATAATAGTGGATATTTGGAGATACTTAGAGATGCTTATTTTTCTAGTAATGGTATTCTGGGGTGTAGGGATTTGTGCTTATTCAAGGTGCCTAAAGTGTTTTGACAGCCCAAAATATGGACCCATGGCTTTTAATTTGTGAAAGGACTGTGCCATACAGTTCAGAGCTCTCACACAGATGGGCTTTCTGGTCACAGTTTTTTACTTCAAATATTTGTGATGTTAGAATTGGAGTGTTTCATATGGCTGTCCATCAGCTTGGCCAGAACAGTTGTTCCCACTGCATTGCTGGCTATTCAGACGTCCCAAGTGTGTGAGGCCACCCTGTTACACCTCTCCAGCAAGATGGGCACTTCTGAGAAGTATCAGACTTAGTGCTGCTACTGTGTGGTGTGGTAAGCCTGACACCCCGCAGACTCACTAAAATTAATGTGGCTGTGCAGGTAACTTGGTGGTACATGAACAGTAAGCCTGACATATCCCAGAAATATTGGGCTCATTGTACATAGGGACATCCGTCCATCCAGGAAACTCAACAAAAATACGTTTGTCCCATTTCATGTAGGGTCACCTTCTGCAGACGTCTGGAGTCGGGAAGCTTGTACACCTTTCAAGCGCAATGACTTTCTGGGACCATAGAAAGAGGTAATAAAAAATTAGTGGAGTTTGCCTGTAAGCTGAAATAATACACAAATGTTGGTTAAATACTCTTGAAGACAATATATAGAAGGTGTAAAAGGTGGCATGACTTTGTGCTATTCCTTTTCTTGAAATATTTAGATAGAATAATAGGACAATACTAAGCAGCTAAGAAGTTAATCAATGAAATGTGCACCCAGATATCTCTTGGTAATATTGCGCTCCAGATGTAAGATTAAACATTTGGTGGGAAGCTGCCCAGTAAAACTATCTGTGAACTAAATTGGTGTCATTACAGAAAAGTATTACCATTAGAACAACAGGGTAAAACCAATGCCTGTTTTAAGTACTGAGATATGTCAAACATGTCAGGCAGCCACTACGCAGCTAAAGATCCAGGTCAAAGCATGGATCCAAGTGGACGCTGAGTGTCACAACTGCTCTATGCAGAAAGAGAGTGGAAAGCCTGTTTTTTCAATAAAGGCTCTTCAAGATAATAAACAAACAAAACTACCATTTAGCTGTCACGTTGCATCATTTTATATCTCACCCGATGCTCCTGTAATTGTTGCTAGTGATTCCACGCATGAATTGCATAGTGGGGCACATAAAATTATTAAGGTAATAGGTCAGGTTACATCATTGYCACCATAGATTTTCAGGAGCTCTCAAACCCTGTTCAGCAGAAGTATGCATTTAAATTGGACTCACACTGAATTTCAGAAAAGTCTACTTAACTATTGCTTGCTCAAAATCCACAATACAGAAACAGTACTAGTGTCAAAATTCAACAGGGGTTATAAAATAGATCTGGGTCACCTCCATACTCTTTGGGATTTTGGTATGCAAATTTTCCCTCTACCCATTGCTACTGTGAGTTGGACATTGATCTATTCTGAGGTAACAATCATTATTTTGCTGCATCTGATTTTAGGAAATATTTATTTTTTTAGTTTTTACTTCAGAAAGGTGAGAAAACACAAGAGGCTTGTTCCTTCTTTCTTTTTAAATTATCCTTGCTGTGACAAATTGAGATTCCCCATAGAGGTGACATTTTGGAGTCCACCTCTGGTCCTCACAAGCTTCTTTGCTCTGCACACAAGCGTGCAGTGGCACCCAGCTTTCACCTCTTCCTCCTGGCCCATCGCTGCTTCTCCAGCACCTGCCTTTAAAACAGTGTTGTTACAAGGTTACTGCCTTCCTAATAAGCTTAGTCTGAATTCATTTCTTGCCCTCGGTTCAATCTGTCCTGGCTGAGCTTCAGTGCAAAGATAATTGTTGCAGTGCTAAAGTTTTATCTGATGGGTTGAAGACTATGCTAATGGCTGTTTGAGCTAGTTTTACACCTGGCCTAGCTCTTTATTCCTTCAATTTGCTTCTTTCTGACTGCAGCACTGTAAGCGCAGCTGCAGTTTGCAGTCAAATTTTTGACAGATGTAGCTGCTGAGAAATTTTCAAATTGAACCTTGTTGTCCTGCTCTCCTTTTCATCAAAGGAAGAATAAATCCTCCTACTGGATGTTAGGGAGTCATTGCAAACTCTCAGTCTTTCTCTGTTATTGCCCCAAATCTGAGGTCAAGCTGGACAGAGCCATGGGACATTGCTATGCTCAAAGCACTGCAGCTCACAGAAGTAGATCTCACGTCAACTTAAACTAGTTCTTTTGGGAAATAATAACATAGGACTTGCAAAAGCACCAAGTCCAGAATGGGGAAGATGTCTATGTATTTATCCATCCCTTCTAGAGTGTTTTGTGGCCTGTGCTGAGCACTTGGCTTCTGGCAGTTATGCTGCTAGCAGTACCCAAGCTGGCAAGATTAAATGATACTTGGGCATAGACCCACATTGTGTGTATATATATGTATTTTTATGTATGTTTGTATACACACATATACACATATATGATATATACATAGAGGATATTGTACTTCTGTATATACATCTGTATACACATTCTACACATTATATACATATATATGTATATATATGTATGTGTTTATATAACTGAAAAAGAAAAAAGTCAACTTTGCTCCTAYCTTTTCACTGTTGTGTCAGGTACAGCTCAGGTTGAGGGGTAGATTTTGCTCCCAGGAGCAACATGAAGGTGTATCTGGAATCTCCCAAACAGGTGGCAAACACCTCTCTTACATTGTGTGCTGAATCCAAATTAATGTAAYGCAATAACAGCAAAGCAAATAAACCTCTTCAATACGTCTTTCATATTTTTGGGCTTCCAAAGGTTTTTACGGCTTTGGTAAGTCTACTGTATTAGCAAAGTCAAGAATTGTTCTTCCTCTGGGTTGCACAGCAAGTGCTGTAGTGATGTATAGCATCAATTAATATAGCATCATCATTCATATAGCATAATGCAATACCCATTAGCACAATACAAAGTAATATTATGTTATTTTATTAGCTCATATTAGTAAACACAGATTGCATTAAAACCTGTTTCAGTTTTATTTTTCAAAGGTTTATATATGAAAGAATAGCCCAGACTACAGAAGTCGATGATTTTCTGACACTACAAAAATTAGCTGCCTGCAGATCAGCTTAATTTAAAGGCTTTCTGTCTTCTTTGAAAAGGTTAATAAAACTGTGGCTAAAGAAGACCCTGTGAACCTACTTATTAGGATTTCAAAAGCTTTTTGACAAGTTCTCATAAGATGAGAGTATGAAATAAAATAATTATGAATCAGATGATAGACAAAGCTTATAAAGAAATTAAACCCCACTTTAAAGTCTGACAGTTTCACTTTGTTTTAATCATTTTCTGCCACAGTCACATGTGGCTGCATTAAAAAAAAAAAAAGTGACTACTGTACAATGTTTCTTCATCTGGGCTTCATGCTACTGTATTGAAAAGTTCATTTTAAAACTTTCTAGTCCATGTTAGAAAAAGAAATAAAAAGGCACCATCCTACTAATGGTAATGCTTTTAGGAAAAAAAAAAAAAAACAACAAACCAAACAAATTTAATTTTAACTTTAAGTTTAGACTAGTAATTTAAAGTTTGTGTCATGCAAGACACAAATACCAGGCACTGTCTTTAACCACTGTCAGATGGCTGCATTCACAAACTCTGCAAAGCAATGGCACTTGATGCTGGCTCAGGATTTGGGCCGATAGATGAAATAATGCCCCATACATATGCTGAGATATCTAACGACACAAAGAGAACTGTAAAGAGAGCCTCAGTAAAAGATGTTATGTGTTTGTTGTCAATATGTTGAATGAATATTTGACCTCTGGACTATATATTTTTCAATAGATAATCGTCTTTTCCAAGCATTTCCATTTTGCAGTCAGTATTGTACATGACAAGTTTTTATTTTGCTACTGATGATGATAATGCCTCTGACTGTGTTGCATTTTATGGGAGCAAACTGTCTGCAGCATAATGAAGACCATTCTGGCTCAGCAAATGATGGACAGGTACAGCTTTCATACAGCACAGTAATTTATTAAAATATGAAGTAGATACTAATGCTGCTCTTAAAGGCAGGCAAAGCACATTTTGTTGTATTCACTGTGGGCTTTTTCATTAATTTTATCTGGAAACAATGTAAAGGTATACAAACATGCACACACACAATTACTCTCCACATAATCACAGTTTCACTGCAGGGACAATGGCCTTGGTATGGAAATCACCTTGACTAAAGCAGATAAATGGTTTCTATACCATGGAAAGGCTTTCTTGCTTAGAGAAAATAAAAAGAAGTAACACCAGCTTTCTGTTTACCAGATAGAATGAATGCATTATAAAACCCTAGAAGTCTTTTCAAAATAAAATTATTTGAGCTTTTCTTTAACTCATGGATGCAGACATCTCTGAACCACAATAATACTTCACATGTATTATAAAATAACAAAAATGAGGCAAACTCACAATGCAGCATYGCATCCACTAAATTCACATTCCCCACATTGCTTCGTTTACACTCGGTATGTCACAAGGGATTCCAGTGATGTCAGAAATATCAGGACATAGTGACATGTCACTGTATTAATCTTAATCCCCTTCTTACAGAAAGTGGTTTGCACACCTATCGTAGAGTGAAACTAGGTCTGCATTGCATACATTTGCATGGACAGGTATGCCTAGACAGCTGGGAGAAGAGATGCCATCCCACAGCATACATGCCAGCAGAGACCACAGTTTCACTAGTATAACTCTGCCTGTGCCAGCAATTTTTAGTTTTGTTTAGGTATAYGAATAAAAGTTGAAATTTGTTAAATAAGAAAAAAGACAGTTATATATGTATTAACTCCATTAAACTAGCAAAATTTCGATGGTCACGCTAACGATACTGTTAAAGTGCTCCCAAATTAGCAAAATACTTTATTTCAAGCACCTGGAAAATTATGTATTTTAAAGTAGAAATTTAATCAGTATTGGTGTAGCTGGACAGAGGGGGGCCCTGTTGATGTGAGCGGTCTGCACCATGCAGCAGTGGCTTTTGCCGAGTCAGGCARAGAAGAGAAGCGCGCTGGAGTCTGCAGCCCCCAGCCTCGCCGGGACCCACCTGCCCCACTCGCCTTGCTCCCCCAGGGAAGCACACGGGAACCAGTAAGACTGTCCACCTGCAGACCCCTTTCTAAACCAGTTTTCATTTGGCTACTAATTTCCTGTTCCCTATCCAGGGACACAAGAGCAGTGTTACAGCAGATGCCCTGGCCGGCACCTGTATTTTGGTAATTCAGGCAGTGGAGGAATTACAGCAGCAAGCACCTGAAGCAATACTCGGCAGAGCAGTCTGGCAGCTGGTGAGGCCACACTCTTCATCCAGAGGATGAGGACTTCCAGTTCCTCATCTGGGACCTACTTCCTTGGCTGACCAAAAATTAAGAAACCTATAAATACCTGAGAAAGCACCATTTTGTGATCCTTCAATAAGAAGTGGAAGCCAACTTGTGTTATTGAGCATTCCAGAGCCTGACTACAACTTTTAATAATTGGTGTAAAGTCCCACAGAATCCTGCCGAGATGTAACATAATGAAATGCCAGACAATGTCACTGTGAGTCTATAGTGGAAAATATAGGCAAAACAATGTCAGTGGATGTCTGCATAGACAATGTTATGATTTGAGGAAAGGCAAAATGCTGTCAATGGGAGTCTATATGCTGTAGATGATAGCATTACCACAGTATGCGAATAAAGGCAAAATGATGTCAGGGCAATACACAATATGCTCAAGACAGAATATATTTAGTCTGAATAGAAAATCTGTCATGTAAAATAGCTGCATTGATTCTCATCTTCCACAGTGATGCGTTGTCATTTTTTACACTGACTGTCTTTTTTATTTAGATTTACCTTATAGTTTAATCTGGGTTTTTTTCCACATTAACACTTCCTTTACTTGCCATAAGTGAACCCACTACCATTGACTTTTTTACCTTTGGCTTATTTTATTTAAAAGAAAAACAAATTCGAACCAAAATCCCACTAAAAAACCACCAGCTCTATCCACACTAGAATTAGCAGGTCCAAGATTTGGATGTCTATCTTCTCACTGAATTTCACAGACAGAAATAGAATTAAGTTGCCTATAAAATACACGGATATACATACGCACACATACGTGCCCAGGCAGAATTCTAATCACCTCTGATCAGGGGAAGTAATGTTATTGAGGGGCAAGTAGATTAATATTTTTTTCATAATCGTTTGGCATTTCTGCCTAAAAAAGCTCCAGTTGTGGCCTCACATGATTTACACTTCCGTAAAATGTGGCCTTCTGTCCAAATTAACTTAATTAATTTAACTTCTATTCATTTCATTATTTTTCTTAAGTATAAGATTATTAGACTCTGGGTCCAAGTAATTTCTAGTTTCCTCTACAGTCCTCCTAATGCCAATCAAACCTCATGTCCTAAATTGTCGGGTAATTTCTGTTAGGGCAGTGATGTTTCAACTGCCAGGGGAAATGAAATGTTTCCTATATATTTTGGGCCCAGCCTGCCCTCTTCACTAAATCACAGCTCACTTCAACTTCCAGCAGCCCCAGCGTTGTAAAGGTTAAATTTCCCCACAAACCCTACTTTGCAAAGCAAAGTATCTGTACTTATTGATGAAAGGCTCTAAAATATAACATGTAATTATCTAAATTATAATCAGTCAAGGAGAGCACTGAAGCTCTCTGCCTTCTTCAGCCCAGTTATAGCTGACGTTATCAGTGTTCTCTTCTCAAGAGTGTTTTGACTCTGGCCACCGGCAAGTCTACCTACATCTACATTAGCAGGTAATTTGGTATAATCGGGGCAGATCAGCGGTCTGAAGCAGCCGATGACGAGGTCCATGCAGCTATGCTATGCGTGGTGGGTGTTTTTCCTTTGGACGAGATTTAGTCTGCTCCCCTTGGACAAATGACTCTCCCATGTATGTGGTTCATAGCCTTTCCACTGCCCACTCGTTTGTGTGGATCTGTGGGATTTTGACTTCTTAGAAATCACAATTTTGACACTGACATTTATCACACACACCTGAGAAAGGTCACCTAGGTTAACAGCCTCCCTGTGGGATCCTGGACATTTGGCAGCGCTGTGAACCAAGCCAATGATATGCAGCACAGAGGGGAAAACAGGGAATTTGCTTTGAGTGCCGGTGCTACTGCTCTGAGTCAACACGCAGAAGGAGGTACAGCCTCCAATTCAAAGATTTTATTTTCCAAAAAGCTGGTTTCATGCTGACTCCAAACTAAGATTTTGAAATTGTGGAGAAAAACAGTCACAAAGTTCAAACTTACCTGGTGTGCTCAGGTTGGACACCCAGACTTTGAAACTTGGGCACTCTTCTGGGGACATCATTGTAGAGGCACCTCTGGAGCACAAGTTCTCCAAAGCAGCAGAAAGGCAAATTTCTGGGGAGCAGCAAACTGGCTCCTTCTCCTCCCACCTGAAATGTTGAAGAATTAGAGTTTTGAAAGCTTGGTTGGTATGGGAGCTGAGGTCTACTGGGTCATTAAGTGCAAAACTGACAGCATCTCAGAAATAAGTGGCAGGAGGGGTTGATACAATCTTGGGAACTAGGCCATTCAAGTGGGCTGCTTAAGTGGCGGGAAGACAAATTATCAAGGAAGAAGGCCAATTTTAGACAGAGCCTTGACTGTATTCCATCTTTCCTGCAAAACATTTTTATTTTGATAAGCAGCATTCTTTGGAAAAGATAAATTCTGTATGAATACATCTGGTGCTCCACCTATATCTTTGCAAGAGTGCGCCAGCATGTTAAAAAAAATACAAATTCAGATCCAGTCACAATAGTCCTTAAGTTGTTGTGTAGAGAGTCTTAGCCCAAATTCTTCTTGCTTCTGCTGCTTTGCATTTCAGTCTTTACGTTACGTTAGCATAGTGTTCCCATGCTTAATTTGCCTCTCATCTGGATAATGATAATGAGCTGTTATTGACTAGCATTTCCAGTTCAGTGCAGTGAACATTGGGTAGTATTCATAAAACGTTCTTCTTATGCCAGCTGAAATTGGTAGTGGTTTTAAGGCAAAAGGCCAGATTCATCAAAAGGATAATGGGCAGATATATTTTTTTGTTTGTTTTTTTTTTTGAATTTTAATGACCGAATTGCATTGCTATTCTTTGTTTATCTATTTTTGAATTCTATCAGATAGCTTTAGGGATAACTACCCAATTTCTGTATTTATAGGAAACTGGCACAAATCGAGAAAACAGAACAATTCCATGTTTATGAAGCATGAACTCTCACAGTAAATGTCAATATATTGTGCATTAATACAGAAGAATTCTACAGTAAAGCACATATATATTAAATATGTGTTTCTTCTGCACGGAGCCTCCAGCTTGGCTATTTTCTATGGCAGTGGTTCACGCCAGAGTCCTCCTGGGGAGTATAAGACCCAGCTGTACCCACTGCTGCTGATCTGTGAGAGGACCGCCTCCCCGTCCTGTCGCACCCAAACCCTGCTGATGGAGGGCCCAGGGCAGGGGCTAGCCCTGCGCTCCCTAGATGCTGCCATGGGGATTTGGGCCCTGCGGGACCCTGCTATGGCAGTAGGGGGGCACAAGGAGAAGATGGCTGGCCACAAGTGAGGTGTCCRCCTCTCACAGCGCTCGGGGAGTATCCAGAAAGGAGGATGCTCCATCCATTTGAGGAGGTAGGAAGGAGATTTGACTGAGCTGGCTTTGCACTGAAGGCTGATTGATTGGGTTTAAAATACACCACGCACATGTATATTTTTAAGGTAACTGTATGTTCCATATGTGATGTGTTTGCCAGACCATTACAGAAAATAAGAAATGGATGTCATTTTGGCAGTTTGAAAACTATGCTTGTGGTATGTACATCTTCTGCCAGTGCCCACTTGTATCTCATGCTTAAATTTAGCATGGAATCTCCTCTCCTGGTGAATACCTTGGAAATATGAGAAAATGTGGGGTTTTTTCCGAACTAAAATTGGTTGGGAAACAGATCACAGAACATCCTGCGTTAAGCAGCAAGAGGACTGTGTCTGCCTAGGTGCAGCACCAACAGGGAGAGACATTTGCCTAACCATGGCCACGTACAGGACCAGCCTGTCCTTTGGAGGCTGCAGAGCCATAAAGAAAGGTCCTGTTTAAAAAAAAAAAGGCAGATACTCAAAAAACCCCACACAAATCATCTCTCTACCAGCATACTAGCGTGAAAATCCAAGAAACAAACCCCAAACCTTGTATGAATTGCAGCAGGCAGCAAGACTGGATAGGGAGGGGAGGCAGACCTGAAGGTGCTGCAGAGCTGCACCCAGGGCTTGGTCCAGGCTCACCCCATGGGGCCAGYGCAAGGCTGGGCAGACAGGGGAGAGCAGGGATGGGCCCATCATTATACGTGGCTGCATTTTGGTACACACCTAGTCAGGCTTTGCTGAAGACAAGACACCGGTTTGTATTATGGAGTGTGGCTTGGAGGAACATTGTGATACCAAGCAGCAAAGTAGGACACAAAATCACAAATATGAGGGGGTGTCTCATTGGCAAAGCTTAGGGAAAGGTGGCAGCTCACAGGTGGATGGGACTCTAAGAGAACATGTGCGAAAAGGACAATGTATAAACAACCCATGGCCAGGACCTTTGTTTTGTGGCACAAAGAATGCCATCTTCAGCAGCACAGCATCTCTCACCACTGTTTTGTGATGTCTTTTCTCATCACCTTACTGATAATATTCACTCTATTAAGGAAATCAGCAATTTTTACAACATTTGCATTTTATCCCTGAAGCATGGCAGCCCAATCAACCATTCTATGGGCACGTAAAAGATGTCTTCACAGATGAGGAGGGAAGGCACTCATGTTTAAAGCACTGTCTGGGGTCAGTGGATAGGTCCTACAGAAATTTCACATCCCTTGATCTCCAGGTCCTGTGATAGGGGTCAACATGAAAATCTGGAGGCTTGCAAAGGTGGGTTTTAAGATGGTTGTTCAACTTTATATAATAGTGTACTGATTCAGGACTTGGGGTTCTGCAAGCTGAAACACAAGTATTAGAGGGTAGGTCATCCAGTGACTTAGACCTTCAGTTATTCATATTTTTGCCTTGATTAATTAAAGTCAAAATCCTCACAGCTTATGTGAGGCCAGCCCTTAATGACCTATTTCTTCTGCTTCGTGGAAATGTGGCCTCTCCAAACTCTTCTGTGTTCCAGATAAGGAGACAGAAATGATGCCTGGATCTCAGAAATCTCCCAGAGAACGTCTACCCAGGCAAAAGCCTGGCACTTTTAGCTCACAGCACAGATGTGGCTTCTACTGTCTTGAAATCTGTTGAAATGTAGAGTGCGTCAGGCAGAAAAAAATATTCCACCCCTTAGGTAAAGCAATGGCTGTGCGTAAGCCACCTCAGACGAAGAGACATGAGCTGTGCCACGTTCTCTTCTCCTCCCTGATACACATGCAATACTCCACAAAACACGGCAGCCTCCACCGCTCTCCCCCAGACGCTAACCTACTGGTGACAACAAACACGATGTGACAGACAGAAGGGTCCAGAGGAAGAGTTATGTGAACTTTGGCCCATGTGTGATACTGAGCATTTTTTTGAAAACATCATCTGAGATAATCCACTGTGAAACAATCTTTTGGATTAATCGCCATGACCTTGGGTCCTCCCGCACAAACAGACATTTGTCGCAGCTGGAATTAGGATACCGCACTTCTGTGTCAGCTTTGAGGAGGAAGAGCACAGGAACAAAATCCGTGCTTGCCAAGAGTACCAGTTTACCTTGATCAAAGAACAGATACAAGTTGCAGTATGTAATCGTATAGCAGCCAGAGTCTGGTCCTGAAAGTCAGAAATCTTGGAGATGATGGCAAAAATGATTCACTGCATGACTCTGCACAAGACTTTTAATTTGCTTGTACCTCAGTCTTGTCACCTGTAAGGCATGGTTAATAAATTTTTTACTTCCCGTCCCCTGCTTATGGGGATAATGAGCAAAAATTCCAGGAATTTCAGCACAGTTGAGCAAAAATTCTCAATAACTGCAAAATGCTGTGTGGGTAAACAATTTGGTCGTTGGTGGGGAATTAGCTGAACATAAGAGCTGGGAGTCTTTATGAAATGCCTCCTCACAGCTATATCCATCAAAGCTCACTGAAGTTGCAGGCATATGGCAATTCAGAACAAGGGTGGGTGAACATGTTTAACCTAGTTAGAAACTCAGTGGAAGACTGCGGAGTCTAAGGCATTGCTCAGCCTATACTGAGCTCTCAGACTGCTTAGGAGAGATTCAGGAAAACAAGGATAAGAGACGAGAAAAAAGGCTGGTCAAGAAAAGGTCATATTAAGCACAGCAAGAATAATTTCTTTACAAAGACCCACCCCTCTCAAAAGGTCTAGCATTTATAAGGGATCTTTGTTCCACAGCAGAGATGTGCAGCTCTGAGTTAATTTGATGATGGAGTTTCAGGGGATTCTTTTAGACTGTTTTTGTAATTAATCCTTGAAAAGAAATACAGGGAAAATGTTTATTAGACAAATTCAAAAGTTCATAAAACTTCTGCCTTCGTGAATGAGGCTTACCTTTTCTTAATTCAAAGTGAGCTTTTCTGCCTTCCTGTGTACAGAAATGTGAATGTGAGGGGTATATCAATCCACACACCTTCCTAAAACAAGGAGCTGACTTCAGTGCAATGAGAGTCTGACCCATATAGAAGTTTTTTGTGCTACTTTTCTATAAAAGAAAAGAAATTACTTCAAGATAAAAGGCTTTGACTGTGTTTTAAGAAACATAAATCCTTTATTAAGGATTTGAATAATAATTGTGGGAACCAGTTTAGTTGTTTGGTTAATTATCCTTTTTGCTCTCAGCTCTTAATGTGATGATGTCGGGTTCACTTCTAGGGAAGTGCTAACTGGATATGACTAATAAATTATGTTATAAAGAGAACAGCTTCAGAAATAAAACCTTCTGAGCTATTTTAACCTCTGTCATGGATACACAGCAGTTTTTGGCAACTAATTGGTATCTACTGAGATATAGCTCTTGCTCTGACCAAACATTACTAGCTGTTGTTTTCTTTTACTGTATATGCAGCACATCGAGGGCCTCATGGAAAACTTTGGAAAACTTTGTAGTTTGATAAAACTCTGCCACAGTGCCAAGTGTCTTCCTTATTTGTTTTCCCAAGTGTTTTATTGAAATGAACATTTTTGTGTCCACGGCACAGTTTCCCATTTACACAAAAAGGCTCCATCCCACTGTCCTTGCAATACCATTTGCACCCCACCTCGGCATCCCTTTCCACTGCCAGAGCTGGATTTGCACAGATGAGAATGAGACTTTCATTTCAAGCTTTGTGACATCCTGATACCTGCCCCCCCTTCATACTGCGTGAATACACTGAAGTTATCTGCTGTTTGTCATGATYTGCTTTCCAAACACCAGCTGTGGCAGTTTATTTTAAACAAGGTTTTTAAACAGTTTGTCTTAAACAAGGTAATTATTTTTGTGCATATATTGGAGGTGTGAGCTGCTCCACTAGTGAAACTGTCATTCAGAAGTGCAACATTTTACCTGATTTACCTTGACAGGGATGAGAGAGCTGGGGTCCCGATCTAACTTGCTGTGGAGGCTTAACAGTGTAATACACATTTTTTGTAGTTGAAAAGAAGGCTAAAAGCTATCGAGCACAACATGCAAAACCTAGATACTAGGTCTCTGCAGTTTTAATTCAGACCCCTTTCAAGTGTATACTTTCATATTGCCCTTATAGATATGATCAGATTCCAATTTTTCTAAAATCCCTAGTTCATTCACTGAACAGTAGGCACTGAATATTTTCCATGGAGCTACYCAGCTAAATACCTCTTAAAGTCTTCCCTCCTTTGGCAGGGACAGAGGCAACGTCCAAATCTCCAGGAAGCGTTCAACTACGCAAAGTACAAGCAATTTTTCCTCTTTCTTAATTCCCATGCCTTCTCCTCTTGAGTGGTTGCCTTTCAGATCTGGCAAACAAATGAGCCCCTTCTTCACCACGGGCTGCACAGGCCTGTCCTGGGCCCTGCATGAGGCCGGGTCCAGTGGGGAAAAAAATCTGTCTGTGATCATGTAATTAAATATAGTATGCTAAGACTTACACACAAGGTGGGGGTCTAATTAAGGCTACCAAAGCAACCTTAATTCTGGAATTTCCTAACTTTTTCCACTCCAGCCCCTACTGCGTTAGAGAATTTAGCTGTCAAAGTCTCACAGTTCACCATTAAGCATGACTTTAAGTGAGTTTTTGGGGGAGGGCCACAGGCTGACAGTTTTCTGGGAGTGCAGACGGAGGCAGGCCCCAAGCAAAAAGCAAGGGATTCACTGAATCCTTGAAATCTCTACACCAAAACATGGAGCTGCTAGTGCTTTTGAACAAAGTGCCTATAAGAATTCTTTCAAATGGCTAAACCATSGCATTTTTCCTTAATTGCATTTTCAGAACTGTCTAAACCAGTCTAGCTGAAACTTTCCAGAAAAATTTTGCTTGAGACACCTGGCATGGAAAAATTCAGTCCAAGTAATTTAAAGCTGCAAAATTATAAGCAACTAAAACCAAAATCTTGTAATGGGAAATGTCAGGCAATTTTAGCTACTGATGATACTACCAGCTCTGTCTGTTACAACGCGAAAAATAAAGAGAGRCAAGAAGGAAAAAAAGACAGACAGAATTATAAATGATAAAAGGAGAAAACTTGCTTACTGGAAGAGGTGGGTTTAAGAGATTTTTGGATGTGAATAAAAGGACGTTTGACAGATGAGGTCATGGAGACTGTTTAATGTGTTAGGAAGCAGCATGAGTGAAGGCATAAAGCTGAGAGTGAGTAAGGGGAGGGAAAGATCAAGGTAAGGCTATTGGAGGGTGTTCTGAGAAGACAGATGGAAGAAGAAATGTACAACAGTACAAAAAAAGATAGTATCAGAGTTCCACTGTTATGATCATTAAGTTAAAATAATATATAGAACATCATCTGGCTTCACTTGGGATGCTCAGGTACTTTGTTGACAGGTAGGTGGATGAGAGTATGCCGCCTTAAGACACATCCTATTTAAATGTAAGCGCTCGTAAAATATCGAGGGGAGGGACAGCCTAAACCCATTTCTCATAAGTCATAGCTGCAGCTCATTTCTAAATAAAATTTTTCCCAAGGTCCTTATTCCTACTAGTACTGCTGACTTCAGTGGAATTCAGCAAGAAGTAGAAAACGTCTCAAAGGCAGAATGTGACTTCCAGAGAATTTTTTAGATCAGAGTGCCCAATCCTGAATTCCTTGACTTCTTTGGGGACTTTTGAAGATCTATGTACTGCACAGCCAGCGCCAGCTCTCATTCTAAATCTTTCTTCACTTGGCAGGGTCCAGTCCTTCAACTCTTGAGAAGTGGTCTTTAATCATTTGAGAAGTCCTTTTGACTGAGGTCGGTCATGTTTAGTTTTGTGACAAAAGGTCTCAAGAACTAGCCTTTATTCTCCTTTGTTTTGCAAATGTATGGGCTTTAGTCTTAATTGAATATTGACTCTCCTACTAGTTTTCATGGTGCAATACTGGCTCTTAACTCTTCTACCTGCACCCTATCTCAGGGCCCAGGTGCTTAGATCCACACGTCACTTACGAAAAGCGTTTTTCTCCATTTACATGCTAGGATCATATTTATTTGGGAACTGCTTGGAAGTCTGTCATTATGGTGTTTGTGACAGCTTGACAAGGCCTGTTGCCATGGAAAAGCTTTGTGATGTTGTATAAATATATTCCTAGGTCAGAAGTTCTATGTATTTTTTGGACATGGATGCTAAAGGGAAAAAAGAATGACTAAACATTAAAAAAGCACAATAATAAAAAATAACAACAATAACTAACATTTGATACTATATTTCTGCCCGGTAACCAAACAAACTATTTCTCAAAGCATTTAATTTATGCTGTAACAATCCTGCCAGCAATGAAAGTTCATTTATTTCCAAGGTTCACCCCCATCCTTAAAATATTCTTATTACCAGTCATTTTGCAATATTGATGGTTCCTCTATTAATAGACTAGCAGACAAGGGAGCTATTATTCTCACCCTCTATCTGTTATTCCATTAGGTAAGGCTGACAGTCTCCGACTGCTCACAGTTCTATAACCTACCATGTGCTCAAGCCACTAACTAAAACTCATCCTCACATGTTGTTTTTGGTGAAAATTATGACTAGACAGGAAAAGAGACAACAAAAACACGTAGAAAAGTACGGGAGAAATTCAATATAGGTTTGCATCCAAAATAGCAATATTTTTTTGATTCAGACAGAAATGAGGAAGTGTCGGCACAACGATGTGGAAAGTCATCTGAGACTGTCTCTGCAGTTTGTCCCTGCTGATGACTGATGCCCTGTGTTTTAGTTCCAGCTGTACCTTCACGCTGACACAGAAACAGTCTTTCCAGCCCTTTTTGCTGTCTGTAACATCATTTATGCATTTCGTAAGGRGATTCTTAAGCATGAGCAAATTCAGGCTATCCTGAGCCGATGTGACCCGTGGGCATGAGCTTTCTCTCTTCGGTGCCAGCAGTAGTCTCCAGAAAAGCCAGTTCTCACTCAGTTTCCTTTCTCCCTCTCTCCTGTATGTTTGAATACAGATGTTTTTCAAGGATGATAAAATGCTTCTCTGGAACAGCGTTTGAAGTGAAGGAGTGAGAATAGGCTATAACCTTGCCTTTGGAAAAGGTTGAGGCATAAGTACAAGTTACGACCCTGACTGGGGATCCTGGCTCCTGCTGAGCTCGAGATCCGTGAAGACCTGTAGGCCAGGGCTGCTGTCTCTCAGGGAGGTAAGACACCACTGAAAAGCAGACTGGCTTGGTTTTACCCTTGTGAAAGACGGTGTCTCCCAAGCCAACCAGCTTGACAGGCCTTGCAGGAAACCAGTGCAAGCAGCTGACCGTGTGTACCTGGCCTCCGTGCATGGCAGTGACTCCTGCTGAGTTTCTCCTGTTACCCTAGACACAGCCATTTCCAAAAGAAACAAGGCACATGCTGAAGTTCAAGATAAAAACGTGGCGGTGTGGCATGAGACTRTGTACCACTGTACTTCACGCCTGACTCGGGGGCATGTAGTAAACTAGAAAAAGCTTTGACCAGGTTTCCTCGCCTGCTGCTCTTGGCTGCTGCCTTCCCACCAACTGTCCAGCTGCAAAAGCAGCCAGGGGAAGGTGCTGTCCCTTGGAGCGTTAGCCAAAAACAGATGTCCCATAACTCACTGGGCTTCCTTAGTCATCTCTCAGGACATAAATGGTTTGCAAAAATAGAATTATAATCTTTAAAAAAAATCACGAAGAATCATGAATCCTCCAAATTTGCTCCTATCCCTAGACTTTGTGATGAGCCAACTCTTTTTCCAACATAGGGTCTCTCTCTGCTCTATTTCTTCCATAAGAGTTTTGGCTTCTGTTTTTCTATTTGCTTAATTATCTCCCATCAAACTATGAGGTCCTGTTTTTGAGATCCTTAAACATCAAAATACCATGTATTTTTATTTAAAGTTCCCTGCCATTTGATCCTTATTCTTAAGTGCTAACTTAAAATAAGGGGGAAATGTCTGGAAGTAGAGAAATGAGAATTGATCTATAGTTTGAATGCAAGCCACAAATATGCCATGAGAATATAGACACATGCACACAGTGCCATCAAGAAAAATATCCCAACCCTCCCACACTTTTTACACATTACAACATATTAAAAAATATTTCTGGTCATAGTGAAATATGTTAAAATAAAAAAACTACAAAGTTGTCAGTACCTCCAGAATTTTCTACAGACAGAGGCACAGTTCTTGCTGAGAAAAACTTTCATGACAGTTCATTAACCTAATTTTGATTTTTGGAAGTTGTGGTCTACCAAAAAGAATGCGAATAAAAGAGAAGGAATTAATTTGTTACTAGTCTAGCTACCACCTGCTCTGGTAGGAAGAACAGCACTTCTGTAATAAGAACTAAGATACCATCGGGCAAACCAAGTCCACCTCAGGTGCCTGTATGCTGTGGAGTGCTAAAAGATTGTCATTTGACTGCACATTTCACATGCCCAGTGTAGCGCCAGCGGTGCTGGTCACCAGTTCAGGAAAGCATCCTTAAGTCCTGTTTTAGACAAGGATGAATGGGAGCCTTGGCATCAATGGAGCATCAATGACCATGAATATGGGATGTTCCATGCACACGTACACAGACATGTATCAAAAGCTTGAAACAGAAGTGTTATTAAATCTGTCTAAATACTTCAGGAAACTGAGGCACGGGATGACGTGCTCCAGCCAATGCAGGATTTCACTAGCGGAGCTGTGACTGTGAGGACATGACTCATGGTCATGTGGCCCATGGAGCAAGGCAAGGTTTTTGGTCCTCTTTGGAGAGGTGGTGTTATACACAATGCTGCTCAGCAAAGACACTGGAAACCTCCCCCAGCAATTTATCTTTCAGCTTGGTATCCGTGAAAGCTTTTAAGGAGAAGATTCTAAATAAGGAACTAAAAAATGTTGCTGTTTCTCACCATAATTGTAAACTGAAAATAAGCACTTATACAACCTAGCCCAAATATTTAGTTAAAGAACAGGTTTATAACTAAGGATATCTTAAAACGTGTTTGAATTATTATATATACTACTTAAACAGTTAAACTGTCAGCTTAGAGTTTTGTATATCTACCTCATTAGCCTGCCTCCAGGGCCTGTGGTAGGTGAATCTGCATTTTAAAATTTTGTATTTTTCCATGCTTTATGCATCCTGTAAAATGCCTTGAGAACTTTATGAGGGATGTTGCATTAAAATGTGTGATTATAAATATGATTTAAATATCTGAAACATTACAGAGTGATTATTGTTCAATAAGGCAGCGTGCATAAAAGGGTTATCTGCATGCTGTGCTTAGGTTTCAACAATATAATGTAATGAATTGTTCAATATAGTTTGTATGCTATTTGTCTCTGTTTCTTCTCATACTCCAGAGATGCCTGATATGCAGTACTCTAACAAGGCTATCATAAATTGTTGAACAATAAACAGCCCTTGAGATTTTTAGATAGTATGTGGTTAGTATGTAATCCATCTTGAGGAACTTGATTTAGTGCCACAAAGGAACATCCTTGACAATGCTCAACATTGTTTTAAACTGCTGCTAAATCAATTACTGCGTTTGGGAAATGGCACGCTTCTTCCGCTCCCTGCTCCATGCCGGTGGCCTGGCTGCTCAAGGAGAGATTTAGGGAGCCACACTAAGGAGGCAGATGGGTTCCCTGGAAATCACTGAAGTAACCCAGCTTGAAGCAGTGATAAGTAAGGCCTCCTAAAATCTGCACTAAACTGCACAACTCAAATACCGCTTGGCTGGATTGTCTTAGCTGGGTCTAGCAATAGACATTAGAAGACTAGAATTATGAAACAGACAAAAACGCTTCCTTTCGGATCGGTGCTGYGTCATGGAACAACAATATCTACATGCACTAATAATCTTTGGTGCTTACACCAAGATTTTTGTGTTCAGAGTATGCTATGTACATTGATTAATTTTCCCTTGCAACATCCCAGTGAGTTGGAGAAGTGTTACCACCCCCTTTTCACAGATGAGATACACCAATTACTCAGGCAGTGCAAGGCTGCGGGGGGCCTCATGGACCAAAGATGAATGCTCTCTTGAATATAATGATGTTACAAAGAGTGACCCAAAAAGTTAAACAAGACTAAAGCCATTTGTATTTCTTTAATGTTTTCTTCTGCTCCTCTGTTGAGGCAATTGCTGGGGACACTGAAGGCAAAGGAGAAGGGCACTTCATGTATCTAAGCTGTAACCTTGCCCTTCTGCTTTAGAGACATAAATAAGGATTCCTAGGCAGTATTTTCTATATCCTGGGAGACTGCACAGGAGGAATATTGAGATGCAGTTATTACAACAATAATGTTCTGACATGTTTCAGGGGCTATGACAGTCTCAGAAATAACACTCTTATTGTGAGAAAATAAGACTAGAGGAGGGAGAAAGGATCCCGAGATCAAGGTAGAAGGCGGCAAATTCTGCAGGATTCATTACTGAGAGCCACATGATCTAGTTTCTGAAGGATTAATATACTTTCACGATCTATACATTACAGATATCACATCATCTGCCAGAGGGACCCTGCAAGGCTGCCTTCAGATTCACACATCCCCTTCAGGTTTTGGAGTTTTGCTCATCTCTAACTTCTGTCCTTAGAGGGCAGCGGAGTGGCGGTGACTTCTTTTTCTCATAAACAGCCTTATGTCCT
Organism: Phoebastria nigripes; assembly: GCA_035582835.1. Lineage (NCBI taxonomy): Eukaryota > Metazoa > Chordata > Aves > Procellariiformes > Diomedeidae > Phoebastria > Phoebastria nigripes. The sequence continues at coordinate 2,474,130 of JAYKAV010003032.1, forward strand.
GCTGATGCCATACCTCTCACAAAGTGAATCTGATCAGGTATTGATCTTTAATGTACAGCATTGCTGGAAATGGCAGCCAGCTGTAGCTGTGAAGAACAACAACTGGCAGACACTCTGGTTAGTGTTGGCACTGGCCCTCTCTTACGAGATCCAAATTCCTGGGAACCAAATGTTCCTGTGATTCTGGCTTTCTGCTGCCAATAAAGCTTATGATACAAAGCTAATTGGCTTGTAACTTTTCTTGGAAATCTGGAAGGGAAATGGATAGGTTGCCTTTATTTATACACCGATATGCTGAGAATCTGCATTAAGATAAGGGGAAAAAGATATACAGCAGTAGCCGTAAAAAAGCCAATGTTTACCCATCTTCACTATGAAGTGGTTTCAGAGACATATAAGTAGCTTTTATTTCATATAAGCCTAATAAGACTGTAAGAGTTCTTTTGGCCCCTGTTATCGCTGTGAAGAATAATGGCAGGCAGAGTTCATTGCAGAAGAGTATTTGTATAGGCATTTGTGCATCAAAACTGTGGCCAGTCATCACCCAGAAAATGAGAGATAAAACCTGCTGTGAGAAGGATGTTTGTGGGAGCTTCCCTTTTTGCTCAGCACTGATGATTCCTATCTCCATTGACATGTATGTAAAGGATGAGTTTATGACTGAAGAATACCTTATTCATCTTTGCCTGCTTCCTCCTAGCCAGTCTACTCCTATCAGTTGACAGCTGACAGTAACAGCAGTAAAATTCACATCTTCCAGGGATTAGAGGAGAGGAATTCTCCCAGCCATAGAAAAGTTGCTTTAGATTTGGCTATCATGTTAGGATTGGCTTTTGCTAAAAAAATCATGAGGACCATTTAATTTTGAATGCTTTTTAAAGCATTTCAAGAAGTGTAGTCATGGAAATATAGCTCCCAGTCAAGTGGTAAAAAAAATAAAATCCCTGTGGGATAGAAGGAATTAAGATTAAAATTGGCTTGGAACATTTCTGCCAAAATCCAAACAAGCTACTACTGAAAGTTTGTGGGTGAAAAAGCACTTTTTCCTCCTGTTCTGGGCCAGATTCTGTTTTCACCCATGTAACTGAGAGTGGTGATTGGATCCAGTTCAGCAGACATTTTGTTTTATGGGCTTCCTGGAACGAGAAGAAAAGTACTTGAATTGTGGAAGAACAGATCTTTTTTCATCTGTCTTCCTGAAATGGTTTCACAAGGCCTGTTGACCAGATTGAGAGGACCAGAGGAGTTATAGCCGGAGCAGAGCTGGGAGGACATGCCTCGGTATAAATCATAGAGGGGTGCAAAAGGAGGTAGGATCCAACTTCARATGTTTCCAGCTCCTCCCTCTGTTCACAACATACTACTGTTCTCATGATATTACTGGTTTGCCTCTTTCAAAAGCAACAGGGAGAAATAGAAGCAACTCTTCCACACAACGTGGGACTGAAGGGGTTAAAGTCACACAATTCTATCATTCTTGATAGGTCTTTTTATTTTCTTCTAGTTCATCTTTCCCTCAAAAGAATACACACATTATTTTTACCTTAGGTGTATCTGCTTCACTTGTTTTACTTTTCAGACAGTTACCTGGCTGTAAGCCAGCACTGCAAAATTAAATCCTGCCATTTATTTTAGGATTTGCTTTTATTATTCTCGCCTGAATTTCATATTTTTTCATTTCTTCTTACTTTATGTCATGCCTTCTTTTTTTTTCTTTTCTTTGTTAGCTTTGTTTGCTTCCTGTCACTCACTGTTTGGTAGCTCGACTATCAGAGCAGAATGAAAAAGCTACACGCTAACTCAGGTTATATATATTACTGTCACTTTCCTACCACTGAAAAATGCAAGCAGCAACCAGAAAGCAAGCAGATCTGAGGTAGGTCAGCAACTTAGACTGCAGTTCTTTGAGCTACGCCAAGTCACAAGGAATCTTGAATTGCAGATACAAGAGGCATTGGGCTTTTAAAAATAATATTCTGTTTATCGAAGATGAAAGCAATACAATAACAATGAGAATAAGCATGAACATGATGAAAAGCAAACAAGAAGCAGCCCAAGTCTCAGCCCGAGTGTAATATACACATAGATCCTTTTTATTCCTAAAAAGAGCAAAAAAGTATTTGTAACAGCTGGTCTCAACCCAAAAGTTTGTTTGGATCACTGAATCATGCCCTCATACTGTTTAGGACTATACATAGTTGTCACCGAAATGATCCTGGAAAAATCCCCATCTACTGCTAAGAATTTTTTTTCTTCTTGCTGCTAAACATATTTTGTTGTTAAAGATGTACGGGGAAATGAGAAACTGGTGGAGAAACAAAGGCCAAATTTCTAAAAATGGCCACTTAAAATTAGTTTCTTACACTTTTAAGAAGCAGCCTGTTTTTTCACAAGAGCTGGGCATCTGCCAGCTTCCAGCGCGCTCAGGGGGAAAAGCAAAGAGACGTAGACCCTCTGAAAGCCTGCTGGGTGCCTACGTGCCACCTCAGACAGCCATATTCTCACTGCCTCTCGCTGCCTGTGCTAGTCTGAGGATTAACGGTAAATCCAATTTAAAGCTTCCACTTTTTGAAATTTTTTGCCCCATATTTTCCTGTGGTCCAGCAGCCTACAGGAGATCTGTCCCCTTTGTAACACTGGCCTGTGCCTGACAGGTGAGACAGAGACTCACAGCTAGAGCACCAGCCCAGGATGAGCGTAGGGTCTTGCAAACGGTTTCCCTCAGGAAGTAGGGCATACTTTCTGGAAGTGTTTTAATTGCTGGAATATTTCTGATGTCCCCATATTTTCCCTTAATTTTCTCTGATTTCCTGTTATTCTTCCTGTCATTCTAAGGTGCTTTCTTCTCTCTAGTTGTTGGAAATATCTTTGCAATCGTATAGCAGATAGAGTGTCTGCCTTTCAGACCCCCTTCCTAACCATATAATATCCCACTTGCATGGAGGTAACGAAACCTATGAGTGATATGTTTGGGTCTTTCAAGATCTAATCCCTTTCTCTGGAATAATTTGCCCTTCCTCTGAATGCAAAGAAATCCACTAACCACAACCACGTGCACTGCAGCTTTCTCTATGTCTTGAGAGAAACAAAAAAGGGTTTGGGTGGTTGGAACAAAAGGGTGRGAGGTAAAGAGTAAGGGTATTTTAGCCATTGAGTAGCTTTGCAGTCAGCCTGGTGGAAATTTGCTGTGGCCCAGGAAGAGACGAGCACCCTTTGCCAAGGCAGTGCAGCTGGAGGGATGCTACAGCCACTCCTCTACCAGACACCACTGCCACCATGGGRGATGGCCCGGCCGGCACTCGGTGCGGCATTTGCTAGCCTGAGCATACTCCCACGAGGGAAGCCCCTCACAAACAGGTTACTTACTCCTAAGCATCCCCCGCAATGACAGCACACCGTGCTGTCGTGGCATCCCGGCTGGTCTTCTGGTGATGAGTCGCTGTCTCCCATCCACCCTGGCAAAGAGGCCCTTGTAAAATTTACCAACCAGTATAGATATGTGCCATTCCACTCCCTGGCTTTCTTTGGGTTATTAACACGTAACTCTTAATCAGGCAAATCTGCCTCTGGGCAGTTTTGTAAGCAGACAAGGACGGTGCTTTCTGTCCTGCGCTTCCTGACCTTATGTGCCAGTGTAATATGCAGAAGTATGTCAAATGCCATTTAATCTTCATAATCCAAGCAGATTATGTTCGTAACCTCACCTCTATCTGTTCACAGAATTATCTCCCTTCAAAAATGCCACACTGCTTTTTTTAGACAAGATTCACCCTTTACAAGATGGATTTATTTTTAGCAGCCAGGTCTCGTGTCCTACCTGCACCAGTGCAGGCCAATGCACCATATGGGGCTCCACATTCCTGGTGTACTCTTCTCAAAGTGCAATATGGCAATAATATTTGCAGTTCTGAAGTTGCATTTTTGAAATCTGTGGTAGCTGAAAGTAGCAGTGTGAAATAGTAATTAGTCTACTGGTTATTGTTTTTACAAAAAGTAGACTATTTGCATTATTATTTAGAGAGGTTACAGCCTAGCTCCAGGCCCCAGCTGCTCATTCCTACTGCAGCAAGACAAGGCCACAACAATAGACTGCAGCCACACAAACAGATGATTTACGTTTGGCATAACTGAGAGTGTGAAAACCTTGTCAGGGCGGAAGAGGTCAGGAAACGAGTGGCTGATGGGGAGGGAGGATGCATGCTGCCTGCTGATGCAGGAGGAGCTCCTTGCTTGGCAGAAGAGCCGCTCTTGCAGGTCCTCACCCACCCCTGGCCTCCGGCCACGTGGCCCTGCGCTTCCTCCAGAGCTTCTGCCTCCTCTGTGGGCCCAACATCAAATCAGCTGTCTGTGTGGCTGGTTTTAACTGAGGAGGCAAATAACTCCTGCAGAGGGGACAGGAAAGCAGCAGGAGGAGGAAGGAGAACAGGCTGGGGGGTTTCCCCCTTCAGTGTCTCTGTTTTTTTTCCAAATGATTGCTAGCCATGCTTCCACAACAAAATTAACAGTCCCGTTTAAGAACACTTCCGGGGTGAAATCTTGAAAAGTTTTGTCATTACATTCAACTGAAGTAGGTCCAAGTTCTGAAAGCTCTCAGATCCTATTTCTTTTGGTTTTCTCATGTACTTAATCCTTGCTGTGAACTGAATGAGGCGATGATCCTACAGAAAATAATGTATTATCACATAATTGCAGATTGCATTATATGGTGTATTCATTATGGGGGCTAAACTGAGGTTACRCAGACAGCCTTAATTCTGGCATCTCCTAGCTTTTTAATGTTTGACTTTACATCCTTTGTGATGGCCTTTGAATGAAGTTTGCAGTTGTAACTAATGATTAATTTTGATGTAATTATTACAACTTTACTTTCCATTGGTATCTTATGGAGAATGTCACAGCTGTGTCCTTCATAAACAATGAGGCTAGGAGTTTGCTTGTCCACATGTTTAAGTTGCTGAGTTTTCTTCAACATTTTTTAAAGAGCTTTGATGACTTTGGACRCCTCTGCCACTGCAATTCTTTCACTGTGATTCAGTAACAAGCTGCATCATTCAAAATAGGAGCTGGGTAACTGATTTTGGTGGACCAAAGTTGGAATATGCCCTTCATGAAATTGAGAGAGATATATATAGAGAGACATATATATGTTTTTTTAGAGATACTTATATCTGCCTACTGCATCCTTTAATCTCTTTTTACTGTCACTGTTATTTGGTGGTTTCTTGCACCAAATCTAGTGTTGAAGTGCTGAGAGCTGAATTGGTTTAAAACCTGCTCTGTTCTTATGAATAATTATCATTTTAACAAAAAGCTCATGTCTCATTTTCAAAGCACAAAAAGTGCCAGGAATTTTAAGTTAGGCATGTTYAGAAGTTCTTGGGGTTTGGATCTATATGTAACTGTGCGCATAAAGGTCATCCTACTGACTTCGAGGTTTCTGAAGGGAAGTTACTCTAGATGTAATATTTGTAGGATTGGAACCTTAATTTGAAATCACATCAAGGAACCCTAATTTGAGATCATACCATATTCCATTCACTTCTTGACCCTGTAGTAAAAAAGTGTAATATACACTGTTAATAATCTACTATGTAGGATAATGAGGTGCATACGTATGATGCATGAAGCAAAGTATCTCAGCTATGTACCTATTAAATTAAACTTTGTGCTCCTGACTCTATTGTCCCCTACTCTCACAATTATTAAAAGAAAAAAAATCAGAACATCAGGAGAGAGCATTAATGTTCATGTCATATTAAGTTACAACTGTGCTATTTGTAGTTTATAGTAGATAATGTTACAGAAGACAATAATCTCACCACCTGCTGGAGAAAGTAATTAGAGGAGAGTAGTATTCAATAGATGTTTTTCTTTGCAACACATTTTTCATTGATGATACATTAGACTGTAAGAAAATTTACTTTGAAAGAAATACACAATAAACCCCAGAAAGTTCAAATTCCTTTGGTTTCAGACACAGCAAAATTTGAAGAAACTGCAAGTAGATATACTTTACAGTAGTACAAAGGATTGTCTAGCAGAAATACAAAAAGTCTTGAATTAAACTAAATATGACTTTAAAATCTTAGTTTCTATATTTGACTAGTTCTACTAGTATGAAACTACCTTTAGAATAATTTTGCCTGCAGACAGTCCCCAGTGACAAAACTTTGGTTTTGTCAGCGTTTCCATTATTACTTTTGAGCCAAATTTCCAGTGGTTTTAAAATTCATTCATAGCAGTGTACTACAGGTTAGAAATGAATGTAGAATGTCCCTTTCCTGCACTCCTTCCTCAGACATTGTTACCATTGAAATTGGTGGTATTGCCATTGAATTGGCCTGGTCAGACCTCCGTATTACTTGGGATTTGAGTCATAATATAGCAGAAATCTCTTATTTCCATCTTAATTTTTATAAGCAATCATAGCCGCTGCTCAAGATAAGTCAGGAATGYACTAAAAGGAGCAAACAATCTTTTTATCACAGGTTGGCTGTTCAAATCTAGCAAACTTTGCAGTGACTAGAAGTAAATCACAAATCTTTGGAAAATTTAAAAATATGGATTTGGATTCTGCTTTAAAATGTGAAAGCGGGTTTTCACTGTCCTGCTCAATTTCAGCAAATGTTTTCATTGTTTCATCCAGGAGGAATCACCTGGAATATGTTTAGCGGTCTGTGATATGGACATTGAGGAACTGTGGAGTGCGGCGTAATGTTAGTGAAGGTACTGCTGGCCTTTGAACGAGCAATGGATGAAACCACAGCCAGGCCTTTCTCAAGCTGGAAGTGCCCGTGCCAGACTTTCAAAGTGTGGCACAGCCACCTGGCTCTGGGCACTGCCCAAGCCTCCGGTCACCCAAAACTGGCAAGAGGGATATGAGTCATGGAAGAGTTTTATTGTGAGGGAGTATGTGTTGAAACCAAACCACTCAAGTTTTGACAAAATGTCCAAGAAGAAGTTTTCCTTGGTCCAAGATACAGGAAAAGGAGAAGAGGACAGGCAGAAGGAAGGGAAAAAACCTCAAACCCTTCTTGACAGCAGCTGCCATGCTAGCTATTGGAGTATTGTCCAGGGATATAGGACACCAAAGTTCAGGCTCTGAATCCAACCCTTGAATGTGCTGCTAGCTGGAACTATGGCAGCCTCTTACAAATATAGATGTATTTTAAATTCAAAGTATCTTCATTTTATTTTGATGCAGGTTGAACACATATTTTGAAACCACTCCATGTTTCAAGAAACTAAATTACTTTTAATTTAAACTCTTCTGAGACTATTGCTTAGGCATTGTACTCCTCTCCCCTTAGTATTGCTCTGTCTTCAAAACAGCAACATTACTTTTTCCTGAAATAGGAATATCAATAGGATATCAACCTATAGGATGGAAAGGCGGGGGTGGTGGTGGTTAATGAGGATGTATTGGATAGTTTGGGACCTGAGCATGACATATGTGGTATGGAATAAGGGGTGGAGACTGTGCTGGTTTTGGCTGGGATAGAGTTAATTTTCTTCATAGAAGCTAGTATGGGGCTATGTTTTGGATTTGTGCTGAAAACAGTGTTGATAATAGAGGGGTGTTTTCGTTATTGCTGAGCAGGGCTTACACAAAGTCAAGGCCTTTTCTGCTCCTCACACCACCCCACCAGCGAGTAGGCTAGGGGTGCACAAGAAGTTGGGAGGGGACACAGCTGGGACAGCTGACCCCAACTGACCAAAGGGATATTCCATACCATATGACGTCACGCTCAGCATATAAAGCTGGGGGAAGAAGAGGGAAGAGGGGGCGTTCGGACATAGGGTGTTTGTCTTCCCAAGTAACCATTACACGTGATGGAGCCCTGCTTTCCTGGAGATGGCTGAACACCTGCCTGCCAATGGGAAGCAGTGAATGAATTCCTTGTTTTGCTTTGCTTGCGTGCGCAGCTTTTGCTTTACCTATTAAACTGTCTTTATCTCAACCCACGAGTTTTCTCACTTTTACTCTTCTGATTCTCTCCCCCATCCCACTGGGGTGGGGAGTGAGCGAGAAGCTGTGTGGTGCTTAGCTGCTGGCTAGGGTTAAAACACGACAGTCTTTTAATTACTCTGTATATGCAATTGTCTTTAAGAAATCTCTGCTAAATAAGCCTATGAACAAAGCTGGGAGTCCTGTTGTTGCCATGTTGCTGTTGCCATGTAAGGTGGCAAATTCTAATAATACTTTTTGAAGGCATCTATATCCATTTACTTTTATTTAAATATGATAATCTTCTGTAACTGGTAGCTCAGTAGTTGCAATTTTGTTCTTAGTGACTGTCCAGAAAGTATATATGTATTTACAATTCATTTTGCATGGTGAGACTTCACCTATTTATTATTTGGGAACATTTTTATAAAAATGTGGAAAAAATGTCATGAAGAAAGAGAAGAGGCTTTACCCTTGATTAAGAATACTACCTGTACTGTAAGGAGCTCACAAGACAGTAGCTGTATACTCCTAAAGGCACTGATCCCTTCCTCATTTAAATCTTCATTAAAACAACTTTGTAGAGCTCTTCTTCAATCTTCTTCAGTATAGCTTTGCTAAGTACCCAGCCCAAGCACTTGGGGTCATTCTCACAATTTATGCGTGCTTTGGTGTGACATGGGCAGGATGGACTTCCATTCCCTACACTTGAGGACAGCTTTGGATGGTTCAGCTTCCCTGTAGCATCAGCTGTCTGGCCAATGCTGCAGAGCTCAACAGAAGAGGGTTAACAGGGAAGACATTATCTTCAAATTCCTTCTTGAGAGTATGCACACAATGCCTTTTGGAAAAGAGAGTCTATATGTTGGGAAGCTGTCTGGAAACCGCTTAACCCCAGCTGGCACTGAAATGTTGGTAACAACATTCACTGATATTGCTTGTTGCACTTTTAGGGACAGACAGATATCACGTGAATTTTTTGATTGCAGAAAGAAAACTGTTTCTCCTGTGCTTGTCCAAGCTTAGAGAAGATTTGTTAATAACTATTCTCTCTTTGCAGCTGATTAAGGCTCCCAGTTTTCCCCTGTTGCTAAAACTACTAAAATCATGGAAAAGGTGTGCAGACTTTGTGCACGGTTGTTTGCATACTTGTTTCAGTGTTGTACTGTGTTTTGCTGAGTGAAGTCGAACTCGTTTACACCCATGGTCCAACCTGCTCATATATTGGACAAGATAAAGCTGTCTGTGGAAGCGGGAGTACAAAGAAATTTGTCTTCAGAAATGATGATGTCTTATTTGTCCTCACCAGTTGAAACATGGAGTCCAGATCTCATGGGAAACAGAGAACATTTGTTGCGCAGCTTACCTCTGCAATCCTTTTTCCGCCATTCCTTAGCAAAGCATTCAATAGGGCTTGCCTACTGATGCCCTACCCAAATATTTCCTCCTGTTGGATGCTGTGCCCAGCTTTATATCCTTAAAATTAATTCTTGTGCTGGATCCTCTGCTGTTTTTCTCAGACCTTTTGTGGTATCTCCCAGGATATAATGAAAAGTGCATCCGTTCTGTAGCTTTCTGCACTGCCAGGGAGGGCTAATCACGGGACATGCTCTGCAAATGTCATATTAACCATTCATTTCACAGAAATGCAGACAGATGGCCTGAGGATCATTTCAGCAGGGTCCGCATTTTGTTTTTTTCTCTGTACCTAAAGTTGCCATGCTTGTTTTTTCATAGTTTTTCCATAATGCCAGCTCTCGGGGAACAGGATCTACGTGGGCATGACAGTACTTCTCTGATCTCTAATTCTCTGCTTTGAGCAACAGTCAAGTTTCAAGATGAATTCCTGTCTGCTCCGAAGATGTGTGCCTCTCCTGAGATCTTAGTAATGCCTTTCTTATCATTGATGTCTGAAACATTCAAAATTTCTGTTTGGAAAACTGGTCATAACATTTCTATGAAGACAAGTCATTATTAATACAGTCTCTTCCTGAAATCAGTGTGTGCTTGCTTCTCTGTGTGCTTTCAGTTGCTATCTATAGGCTATCATCTACACTGTTTTGCAAGCTAGCTGACCAGCTGACAAATAGACAAAACCGGTCCAGTTAACACTCTCTGTGCATATCCAACTATTCTCAAGAACAGCAAGTACACATTCAACATCTGCTCAGTCTCAGTGAATCCTAGGTATCTAAAAATATGCTTGAGTTTAATCGCAATTATAAAGTTATATTATGTTTCTCCGTTGTGGTACTTACTGACTGCCCTTGATTTTGTAGTAAATCCCTTTACATCTTTGAATCCGAGTATCTTTATTTATTGTCTCCTCAATGATCTAATATACTGGGGTTTTTTTCCCCAAGGAGTGTTAGGGAACCAGTCTAAACCAAGAATTCTCCACATTTATGATAGAGATGGGTAAATGAATAGCAAATAATCAGAAGACTTGTTTGTACATGGTAGACTGGCAAGCGTGTGTAAAAGTCCATGTGTGCGAACAGCATTTCAAGGTAGTGTCAAAGTGTTCAAAGGTTGTTTTAGTGTGTGAGCAAGGAAGCATCCAAACCAGGCTCTTCAAGCACTGCAATCCTTTGTCCTTCACCTGACACTACTGTCTCTCAGAGCAATGGTAATTGTTCTCTGTTGCTCTTCAAGGCATTACCCAGGGGCTTTTCTTCCTGTTACCTAGTGAATAGAGGCTAAGAAGCAGTGATGTATCTTCTCTGCATACTGTCTCCTCAAGTCTATCAGCACAATCACAAGCCAGTACACCATACACATGGCAGACAATGTATGGTGACTGTACCAGCTCCTCTTCTGAGGCTGATCCTAGCTTATAGATAAAAAGGGCTGTATCAGCCTCTTTAGTTTGAAATTTGCCATATCAGAGTCAAATAAGCTCCACATTGCCTCTTAAAGACTGAACAATAAATAGCAGCAAAATGTGCTTTGGTGGATGGATTTCTTTCAGCAGGTGACTGCGTAAACTAAATGTTGGCAGTAGAACTTCAAGTGAGTGAAGTATTATGGCTGATGGGCTTAAATCTTTCTTCTGCTAATGCTGTGCAGGAAAGACTGTGACTGAAATAGGTATAATTAGTGAACCGTGATTGAATTCTCAGCATCAAGAAGACAACAACTCTTTCACAGTTTCTACTTTGATGTCATCTCTCATCTGTAAAGCTGTTCTACTCAGAACCACTTGAAGGTATTTTTCTTTTGAATTGGCTGCTTTAGACTGCCTTTAGTGCTAGATTATCTATGTCAGGTTTATCACAAGCTGTCTGGATACAGGATGATTTTTCTTTTCATGGTAAAACATAGCACTTTTCTAAACTCTGCTTCCAGTTTATGATGAAGGTGCTTCTTGGTTGAATCTTCTGTTGCTGGTTTCCAAATACCCAGAATCTGGATCAACAATCTTACAATATCTACTGCATCGCTATTTTTGTTTTATTTACACTTCACAGTAACAACTTGGGTGATAATGACTTGCTACAGTCACTGTCTCTCTGCTGACAGGAGCAAAGATCTGTCATCATCTTCTATCTAGTAGCATTTTGCACTTTTGAATCTGCATGTAGTGTATTACCAGCACTTCACAAGTCCTTAGTCTCAAGCACTTGTTATATTTTGGTTTTGGTTTTTTTTTCCTGAAAAAGATACTACTCACCTTATATGTTGCTCCTCCGCTTGGAGCTTTTCTTGGTGACTTCCTAGGAGTGTCTCCCGAATCAGGGAGCTGCTGTTTTGTTCTTTTGATGTAATAATATGCAAAAGATTTTCCTTACAGCTATGCTGCAGAATTGCTGATAACATATGTGGTATTTCACCAGCATGTAAGTTTCTGCCATAACCACACCTTGAATATTGAAGAAAATTATTCCATGATTTTATGCCTTAAAATGATATTAGATTGGCACTTGGGTCTTACTAAGGTTTTGAATTACACATTGTGCATGTGCATGCTTGGAAAGGTGCTGACTGGTACCTTCTTATTTTCCAGTTCTTTCTACATTTGCTTCAGTACTATAATGAAAACCGCATGAATTTGTGCATTACAAACAAAAATTCAGCAGCATTATGGAAGTAGAAGCAGACATACAAAATGATTGATATTGTGGTATCCAATTTTCATTTCAGCAATCATCCTGGGAAAGCTACTCATGCAGAAAACTTACCACATATAAAAAAGGTATAGTAAACCATACAAATACACATCCCTGACTCGGACTTTGACCCCCCCTTTAAYGCAACCCAGCCTGGCTCATGGATGAAATGACTAGATTCCGAGTGGTTATATGGATTGGAAGTACATAGTTAATAGGATAGACTTCCTGTTTGTATCTGAGAAAAATCATTCACTAATTTTCCACTGAGCATTTTTTAAATAAGGCTTTGACATCTAATTAGTTATTTTCTTTTTATATATCATCTTTTGTCTTTGGAGTATTCCATTGTCCCTATGAAATGCAAGAAGTCTTGCGCATCTAGGAGCTGTGTGAATGAGGGAAATAATTAAATGAGGTCACCATGTTGATGTTTTGTAGCACGACATGGAACTAACACCCACTTCTTGTTTTTTAAGTACTAAAAAATCCTTAATCTAATTAGTTTCTTTAATCTGGCAAGAAAAGATACCTCCTCTTGACTCTATCGCTTTCTTGCAAATGCGACACCTTGAAGATCAGAAATGTTCAGTGAGGGATTGTATTAGGCTAGCTAATTGAAATAAGTCAAGAGAACCTGGAACCAGTCTGTCTCTCCGCTGCAAGCAGTGGTTTGCACTTAAGCCTTCTGGTACTGGCAGAAGAGCAGCCCAGGTGAAAATTTCCATGCACCTCTGTATCATTTGCTTACATGTAAAACAAAATTTAGTTGTGCACTGGAATCAGTTGACAGTGAGTTTGGATAAACTAATTCTTTGTCTACGTCGTTTAGTAAAATATAAGTAGCTAAGCATTGAAATGAGGAGGAAAGAGCTGCCTGTGCAAAGCCACAGAAAAGCCTGAAGGCAAATTCACGTGGAGTTTACACAGAATTCTGTAAAACCAGCATTAGACATTGCACACCCGCATGAAATGAAGTCTCTGTCTTAATTTTAAGTTTCCACACTTCAGGAGGGATTGCCACCACGTGGGAGATAAAATGCATGTTTTCCTGCCACGTGCAGCTCCCTTCACCCTGCTCTCTGAGCTCGGGCTGTTCCTATAACCTCTCCCCTTCCCCTGCCTTTTTTACTCCAGTTTTTGTCCTTTTCCTTCTGATGCTCCTTTTCATGGGCCAATTTTGAGGCAGAGGATTGGGGGAAGATGAAGTGATGGCTTTCCCTCCCTGCCCGGGGATCCAGGTGTCTGCTCCTCCGTGGTGGACCGGCAGCAGGAGAGCAAAGGGATCCATCAAACCGAGGAGATAAGAGGAGTAGGCAGTGTGGGAGGGTTAACCCTGGTGTCCCAGGGAGCTCTGCTGCGAGGTTGGCGATTAGGCAAATCGAATGAAAAAAATGGTAAGAGCTTCTTCCCCTGCGCTGTATGCGCTTGTGTGACTGGCATAGCTGGTGCCTTGGAACGATTCTGTACTGTTGTCATAAGCATTTACCAACTCTAGATTTTAGCCCTGACTAGAATCTGGATGGCTGAGAATATGTCTTTTTTTCCTGGCTTGGGGAATTTAACACTTAATCTAAAATTCTGTTGCAAGCATCCAAATTTAATATGAGTTTCCATTATTAATAAGTATAACTTTTATCTTTTCCTCTCTTACAGGATGAAATTCACCTCTCCACCAAAAAAACCACCAAATCCTAAATTTGTTCACACATTTGGTGCCAAGAAAATACAGATTGCGGTTAAGAGGCTAGAATGAAGCTTGCAATGCCATCAAAGCACAGAGCTGAGCGCAGYAGCATTACAGCTTCAGACGAGGCTCATGATTCAAACATGTTATTAACACAAGCGCTTCAAATATACGCATCTGCAAAATTCAAAATCTGCAGCTGACCTTTGCTCACACCAAGCCCATCCTTCGAACTGATCTGTACAGGTKTATCATCGTAAAGGTCATGGGATAGGCATAGGGACAAAGCCAGTCCCTTAGACCTCCAAAGTCCAAAGGTAGGGGAAGTAGCAACATGGAGTAAAAAAAAAAAAAATTAATGAAAGCAAATGTTTCCCACCTCCAAGCACCCACCCTCCACCAGTCCCATGCCTGACACTGCCTCGGTAGCTGGGGCAGAAAACTCTTGGCGGAGCGGTGGAGGAAGCAGCGCTGAGGTGCGGCTGCAGACAGACACAAGCTCCCTGGGAACCGCTGCTATGCAGGCGCCTACCCCACCGCGCGTGGGGAGCCGCAGAACTATTGCGACATGGAAGGATGGGTATGAAATAACAGATTCCTCCTGCTGCTCTGGTGGCTGTCACATTTCACACCATACCTCTCTCCTTTTCACAGGCACTCTGGCTGGATTAAATGGATTAAGAACTGGTTGATAAATATGAATGGAGTCGCAAGTTGATGTGGAAAAAGGTTTTCACTGTTTCTTTCTCTATGAATGAATCATGAACGGGAATTTCTTCAAGTGCATTAGAAATTAATTCCTAGAGACTCCTTTTTTCTCCTCAGGCTGAAAAACAGAAGAGCCAAATTTTGCAAGGAAAAAAAAAAGCATTTTAATTTACCTGAGAATCTCTTGCTTCAAACCCTAACTTCGAAGTGCAATATTCACTATGTAAATTATTCCCACAAAGCAACATAACATTACAATCCATTTCAACTAAAAGGATCTACTTACAGTAGAAAACCAGATTTGATAGCATGTCTTTGCTGTATCAAATGACAACATCTCATCAAGTCTCCCCAGCGTTGTGCTGCATGCTTTAGGTGGTCTAAATCTGAGAATAATCGATGCTGAGAAATTTGGCTGCAGATTTTTTTTTTTTGCAATACCAGGCTGCTGTCCCAAAGTTTGGAAATGCTGGTTTATGCTATTCATAAATCGACAGTAGATCTTACCTATATAGATAYGTATATACACACACACATATATATACATGTATAAAATTCAGATCTAATTTTAGATTTAAAGCACCTTACAAATTCATATTTGTTTGGGTCTAACTGTATGTTTAGGATGGCCACTCACTGTAAATACATTTTGAKGTAGAATTTGTCAGTTTTCCTTACACAGCCAGTATACCTCAATCCCTGCCTAGAAATAAAAATACCATGGACCTAAGCACAAACTTCTGAAAGTCCCTAGCATGTACGAAGAAACTCACATGGAATGAACAAAATCTTGGGAATTTTTGGTCTGGTTTTGTAAGAAAATGGCGTTTATCACATTGTCCCATATGTGAATCTGTTCAGCTGTTTGTCTGTCACTACCCCCACGTCTTTCCCCAATAAGTTTTGAACATGTTACCTACTGTCAGCCTAATCTGTCAAAAGTCTTAAAGATTGTGAGATAGTGAAAATCAGCGGTGGAGTAAAGGAGCCATCGCTGACTGCCAGATACAGCGAACATTTCTCTTTTCCATGCCATGAATGGCATGGCATGTCTAGTGAGACAAAGGRTAGCACACATATGGGCAAAGCGAGCTTCAAACTTGATCCAACAGTGACCATCCTTTGAGTGGCAGGGAAAAACAGAGAGGGAGGAAACCTGGAGGTAACTGTGGACATTACGTGTGCCCAGGCACAAGAAAGGAAAACGTGAATGGAGTATGGGAGAGCAATGAGATCCTTGTGGCACAGAGTACAGAGGCTTGCAGGAGGTCTGGAGGTGTTTGGATAATAGGGGGTAGTTCCTGAAGATGAGGGGAGACTCCAGGTTTTGGGGGGAGGAACGCAGAGGAGTGGAGACAGATCTTTAGAAAACTGAGTTTTGCTATTCCTTGGCCCACAATATTTGTTTCAAAGGTGGCGAGGGGAGAGGCTTCCCCCTTTTTAATACGTCTGAACTCTCTGGTTGTAGCAGCTCCAGGCTTCAGGCAACGAAGTCTGCTCCAGGATAGTTTAGTCCTGGCTGGAAACCAGTACTTGTGGAAGTCTCACAAGAAATCCTCCTGTGAGATTTCCAATTGATACAACAGACATGAAAAGCTGAAACAATTCAGTAATAACTGCAAATGGTCTGACCAGTACAGATGAGCTGGATTCACCTGTGGGATGGCCTTCTACCCCCTCCTCAGAGGAGTGATGGAGGAAGGTGGTTTCAGCAGCACAGACCACTCACACATTCAAACACCAACTGGTGGAGGAAGAGGAGTGCCAGCGTATAACCTGGCACTGGGAGCCTGAGCTTCCACAGCTGTGCTTGCAGCGGAGAAAGTCTTGAGCTTGATGGGTACGTGCCTCCTACCAAACCTGCTGGTAATTATCACCTCCCTGCATCAACACAGCTGGAAATAGGGGCAGCTGTGAAGCCTGCAGTAAGGTCAGTTAATATATGGTATCCAGGCTGAATTACCTAACCAGTTCTCTTCTGAGGTTTGCTCAAAATGGTTTTGGCCTTCATATTATACCCAGGATCAAACCACAGTAAGGACTAAGGGCATTAGTGATGAACACAGCCCTCATGCGGTACATGCTGATAAAATGAAAATACTGGGCAGTGAATGCATACAGAATTGCATCTTGACAAGGGATGCTGTAGAGATGCCTCTCTTCCATATGCTGCCACACAGGAGGGAATTCAAAGTGYGCAGAGCAAGTAAGCTATTTGAAGATTTGGAGTATGATGCATCACACAGATCAGCACTTCAGTGAAGAGGCCAGTGAAGGAAGAGTGAGTCAGGATGTGGATTTGTAGCGTATTAGACAGTCTGCAGTAAGTCCAGCTTGGACACTCAGTGCTCTCTCACATTMCTGCAAGAAAGGAGAGCTCACCAAGGCAATTCAAGCATAGCAGCTAATACCATAGGAGAGTAGTAAACCCTTATCCTCGTTTTCTTCCCAGTAACAAGTCTGTGTAGTTATATCCTTAATGTGCTTTAGATAGAGTAAGCCACAATGCAATTAGGATGTCCATATGGAGAGTCAGTGCAGCATAGCTAGTACACTGTAAATTCATATCCTTGCTTACTGAGAATTAATTATCTTGTAGGCAAGCCATGTGTCAGTGAAATCCGTTTATTACTTTATAGGATGTGTGGTCTTCTAGGAAGGCTGGCCCAAAAGAAATGGGGGACTGAAACTATGATTGGCAAAGTAAATATATTGGTAGAAAATGCAGTTTTATGCCAAGTCAGTTGATTTAAAACAATCTGCCTTGGTTTTCCAACTCACCCCCCCAATACTCTAATTTGGGTCAAACAAAGCCAAACTTAAATGTTTTGTTTTGGTTTTCTATAGGAAAAAATAGACTTTTAAAACATGAATTGCAATTTTCATATGGAAATTTTTCAGTGTATGTTTCTTTTGTAGAAATTGCTTCTGTCAAAATAACATTTCTATAGAAATTTTTCATTTGGTTTCACTTAAAAAACGTACTTGTCCAAACTTGTATCTGCTATATGTTCACAGAAGTCAACAAAGTTAAACCAGAATGAATAATCCTCTTACATGACATGCTTTGTAGGAATGACAGACTTTCTTTCCTCCCTGTAACCAAAATATCACTGGAAGTAAATCTGCGTTGCCATTGCACCTATACAACAAAGACTGTCTTAAGAATTCTTGTGATTTGAAAATTAGGTCAAAAAAGGTCCAAAACACAATAATAAAAGAGGAATGGGGAATAACTGTTGGAAACAAATCTATATTTCAAATTTCAGTGAGACTGCTCTTGATGTAGTCAGTTAATAAACCTTTGAGATGGAGATTGGGTTGTGTGTCTCATATCTTCATTCTGTGTGATTTTAGAAAAACATATGCATGTGTCAGGGCACCTCGTTGTTCCTCTGATGATTTATCATATCTTTGTGGGATGGTTTTGTTTCCCACTATGAAATGCAAATTTAGCTTGCAGTGCTCCTGCTGTCTGTATAAAGGTTAAAAAGATATATAGATATACATTTAATGTTATTCTTGCCACTTTTAGAACTGGCTTTGAATGATGATTCTAGCACAATAAAGATTTTTCACTGTCTACATTTTCTGATTTTAGTTGTTTTTTTTTTAATTACCTTTTTTGAAACTTTGCAGTTCATCTTATATAAGCACAGCCCAGCTGCTGACAGACCAACTCACAGCGTACGATCCGTGCCAAGAAACTGCGGTTTACTGTCACGAACATTCAGGCATTGCTCTAAGGTATCTTGAAGGGAAGACTGCAAATACACTACTCCCAGAAATAATAATATCCCCATATGTATTCAGTGTTGCGGGCACTGTTGACATCAAAAAGTTTATAATCCTTGTGTGAGTAATCAGCTGAATTACTGACACAATTACTTGTGTCAGTAATTGGTGCCTCAGCAAAAATCACATATGATGGGAAAGGTGGCTTTGTTACCCTTTGAGCCTCTCCCACTACTCAAGCTTCACCCATGCAGGTCACTGAAATGAAGCACCATCCCCAGAGTTTCTGTAGAGATATGATTGTGCATCTACTTAAGGTTCATCTCAGCTCTTAAGCAGCTGGACATTCAATACACATATGACTTTTTAACTAAACTTCTAGGCCTAGCCTTCTTTACTGATGGTGTTTCCCAAACGCCAACCCTTTGCTTCACTGAAGTGAAGCCCAATTCGTAATAAAATGTGCAGCTCTCCCTGGTGCTCGTTATATTTTCTCATGCAAGAGATGGAACAGACAGTAGTGCTGAGATTTGTATCATCAGTGCTAAGATCTCACTGAGGTCAGAGGGACACACTGTCATTTTCATGGTTGTCACAAGAAGTGGAAGTGACGTTCTGAGTATTGAAAACCTAGATAAAAAAGAGGTTTCTATATGTCATACAACCATCCTGTGGACCAACCTGAGCGCAGATTCTTTGTGTATCCGCTGGTCATATATGTTCAATTTGTTTCCATTCTTTTCCTTACAGGCTCTGTGCCAATGAATGGGGATTTTTTTATTGGTTKGTTTCCATTGCTCCAGAGTGGGTTTCACACCAGTCTTGCTCTTTGCCTTCTCAACAGATAAAGGCAAAAACTGCTTACCACTTTCTTTCTCTTACAAGATGTCTACTGGTAGCTAGCATTAATTATGAATCTGTTCTTTTAGGGTTTTTTTTCCCTCTGACTCATTTTAACACTTACCAACTTCAAGTTCTGGTTCTCCCAAAAATCTTGAGAATTCAGATAAAATTTCCTTTCTCCTAAACCTCAATCCTTTGCTTTGTAACTTGTTATTAAAATAGTATACACCACAACATAAGCTAGGAGGGAAAGTATGCTTTCTGGGAGTGGCTTGACTCGCTACTATCTGGGTCTGGCATTAAAAGTGCTGAACTTGAATACAAAATGTTGTCCTAGCTTGCTATTATGCCTATGGCAGTCACTTTAAGCTAGCATTTTAAAAACCAGAGGCCTAAAATTGTGCATCTACTGGCATAACTAATATCAAAGGAAATCCAGCCCCACCTTATTTTCAGCAGTTCTTAAGACCTGCACCTATCAACCACATGTTTGGCCCAGCCCTAAGTGAAGGTCTCAGTCCACTTGCACTAGGATGCAATTAGGATTGCATTTGGATGCAATCAAGCAAACTTCTCATCTGAGAAGAAGCAGATAGGACAGAAGATGACTTTAAAGCTACCTACCGKCTGATCCCAGCAGCTGGAGCCACGCTCCTCTGACCAGCGTTTAGGCTATGCTGTTTGACTTTGCACTGGAGCAGAGGGGAGGAGGGGAAATGCTCACACAGTCGGGCATTAATCTCAGCTGGGGAGCAGAAAGAGGCAGCCAAGTGCAATACATTGGTCACAAGAGTTTCCCCTTGATGCTGCTGGTGCTCTCCTGGGGAGGCCAGGCCACCTCCTGGCGGGTTTCTAAGCAGAGAGAGTCCCTTGGGAGGAAATCAGAGCAGTTCGGGTGGTCAGAAAATTCAGGTTCTCATTTGGACAGAAGCCTGGTCCTAATTAATGGTGTGAACATAGCCTGAGCTAGTTTTCAGCATCGTTCTGTTTGATGCAGGGCTTTAGTCCCTGACTTCTTCCTAGACTTGTCATATTGCTTGAAATCAGGGCTTCCTGAGTGAAAATGTTGTTTACTGAGGCTGTTTTTTAGCTCATGTGCCAAGGCGTGGCAAAGACGTGCTGCAGAATGAAATCTGGATTCCACATGAACGCAAAAATACTCCCTCATTTTTTTAAATGATCATTTAGGCATTCTTAAAGTTTAAGCTCAGATAAGACAAATATATCCATTTAATTTTCATGCCGGCAGAATTTTCTCTCCAGTGAAACCAGGTCAGCGGGAACAGCTTAAACAGAGGAGAGTTTGCATGTCTGATGCAAAGAACATGTTTGTTGCTTTTTCTCATGGCACTGTAAATATTTTTTCAGAGAATAAACTTGTGTATTCATTAGCACCACGGCCCCTTCCACACGGGGTGCTCCTTGGAAAAGTACCAAGCAAGCACGACTATTAATTCAGATCAATATGTGACTCTGATGGAGAATGTGAAGCACACCTAACCCAGCTAACTATGCCCCTGATAAATGTCGTGAGAGCAGTGTGTCACCCGTGCCTTGCCTTTCTTTATTTCCATTATCCATCAGGACAGGCCATGAGGGAATGCCTGGGAACTGAGTCGTTCTCTGCAATAAGCCACAATGCTAATGAGGCATAACAAATTGAGGAAGTATCATGTATAATCCTGATCCCTCATTGACACTATTACCAGTATAGATTTCAATTCACCATTTGTTACATGCTTAATACAGACAAAGTGGGAGGGTGTAGAAGAATTACTCCTTCAGTCATTGCATTTTTTAAACAGTTGTCATCCTCCAAGACAAAACTCTCTGGTAATACCCTCTGTTTTTGCTACTGCTGTTTCTCAGCAGGATTTGCTGCTTGTTCTTGTAGGGGGTCAGCCAGACTTTGTCTTTCTCACAGTTTCAGTTTCCTACTGGGATTAAGGGTCTAGCATATTTCTGCAACAAATCAACTGAACCCAAGATAAACAAACCTACTGAACAACATGGCTCTGGTACGTGCCTGCATTTTAGGAGTCAGCTGAAAAGTTTGTTTTTCATGAGGTGTTCCAGAGGGAAACCGAGGCAAACGTATGATTTTAGTGAGTTCTCACCAAAATGATGGCATATTTTGTAGTTTGTTGGGAGTTTTTTTTAGGATGTGAACTGTTTCTTCGTATGTGTTGTTTTTAGTCAAGTGCTCTGTGATTCTTCCCAGAAATGGTATTTTGCATTACTTCAAAGAATCCCAGGGTGCCCTGCAGACAACGAATAATGCTTCACTGCATACTTATGACAGAAAACAGTAGAGATTTATCTACAGATTGAAAAACCCAGATATCGGGCCATGCTATTGGTTTTCACGCCTCCCTCTTTTACCCTAGCACCTCAGCGACAGGTCCTTCTGGCCTAAGGAGAAACTCCCCACAGGCTCCTCTTCCCTTATAACCTTGCTTGCAGGTCCTACTGACAGTGCACCTCAGGAAGGTGCTCCATCCCCGCACCGTGAGCAAAGGGACAGGGAGAAGAACCAGGTTTTCTTACAGGTGGTAAGCAGATGCTCAGCCTGCCCGCTGCGAAGGAGCTGCGCTCCCTGGCCAGCGTGTCCCCAGGTGGCCCTGCCTCCTCCCTGCCGCAGGGACGTTGTCCCCACGAGCTTTCCCAGCCCCTCACTTTTCCCACGGGCTCCTGTTTCCTCCTTTTTGGGGCTCTTCTGCCTCTTATCACCCAGGCAGAGGGAACTAGGGAGGCAGGCTGACGGCTTACCCGGGCGAATGATACCTCTTGATCAGTGTTACTCAAGTCTGGGGGACCCTGGATGCCAGGAAACCTACTTCTGCCCCATGAATACTATATAGTAACGAAACCCAAGTGCAATGATGTACAGTGCTCTCAGATAAAGTGGTACTTCATTGACAGTAAAATAACCTGCAAACCAATGCCCCCAACCAAAAGATTAATCTCTGGTTTAGACTTTCATGAAAAGGCATTCACACCAGTGCAATGCTGATATTCATCTTGATCAGAGTTTGGCACCTACACACATTTTAAGCGACACATTTTAACTGCTGCTTAATCAATAAATAAAGAACTTTTCGAAGTGAAGTAGAATTTTTCCATAGTAGTGAATGTATTTTAAATGGGGAATAGGGTGAGACTTTCACAGAGATATGACAAAATAGAAGACTGATAACAGAAATAAGGTATTTGACAATGAAGTATAAAGTTATTATTACCACTTGATTAGGAAGATTTTTATTAGTCACCTCTGATTGCTCCTCATAAATAGTAAGACCATCTAATATCCCTATAACGATGGCCACTACACATGAGTATTGTGATAGTCATAGTAAATGTGCTATGGAAGAGAAAGACTACTTGAAGCTCTTTATAAAACCAGGCCTGATTAGGAATTGTACTCCAGATGTGCTTGTGTTAAACTGTGTATAACTTTCAGGCCATATATTCGTTGTGCTGAGCACTTGCGGCTTTGGGGTGAAGAATTAGTTCCTGTTCCATTCAGTATTTTATTTTCTGGACAAATGCACTGGTTTGAGAGAAAAGGTATTAACTTTGGCTCAGATATGACTATTTCCATAGAAATGTACTGCATTTGAAAGGTCTTTGATTTAAGTTCTTGACATGCTTCCAAATGATCAAGTGTCACAAAAAGTGGTAACTTTTGATCTCATTAATGAGCTAACTGAACGATAGTTTAAACGTAGCATAGCATTTTCATGATTTAAATTTTTATCAGGCTGTTTTAAATTGAAAGGCTGATTAATTTTAATAGGATTTCTATCATAAATGGGAAAACTGTCCAAATTTTGTAACCAATACATTTTTCACTTGAAACACTCTAAAGTAAAAAGCTACTTAATCAGGTGACTCAAGCCAATGTAGGGCAGGTCTACACTATTAGCTGTTGTGTCATTCATAGGTCTCCTTTAAATTCATTTCCAAGTGTTTATGGACAACCAGAGATGTTCAACATAAAATGGCAGCTCTTTGGGTAAATTCACACCACTTTATTGGTCATATTAGCTATAAATTACAGCTAATTTGAAGTCATGTTTGAAAAACTCTGTTACAAAAGCTGTCAGACAGTGTTTAAAAAAAAAAAAAAAAAAAAAAAAAAAAGGAGAAAAGGCCCTTGTTAGACTGATAATACTGAATTTAACCAAAAATGTCTACTGCTGCTGTCTGCTGTAGAAAGACAACTGCTCATTTGACCCAAATTTATGACTGGGCTGACAGCTTTGGACAGCTGACTGGAGAGACCTAAAGAATCTGCAGAGTTTTTAGACCTGATTTCTCACTTACTTACAAAAAGATGGGTTTCTAGTGCCCTGACTCTGTAAGGGTGTCCTAAGGTAAGTATAATTTTGACCCAAGAAGTTTAAAGGATTGAAGTAAAAATGCAAACCTAGCTGCTGGATTTGTAGCCCAAATGATTCTTTGGAAGGCAATGAAATACTACATATCACATTGTTTTCCACTTATTTTTAGTTGCTCATTGGTGATTGTTGCCTCTTTTCTTGCTTCTCTGGCCCCCCTCCCTGGCCTTTCTCTTATTTCAGTGTTTTCTTTTATCCTGAAAAATAACTGAAAATTCACTGTGTTAAGTATGATTCAATAATCATGTACCTACCTGAAGTACAAGGACATTTTCTAAATAGAACAGAATGGCTTATGTGTTATGTTGTGTCCTGCATTAAGACAACAATAGAAAATTAATAACAAAACATGAAAGGAAGGTAATAGATAGCTAATACGTTTTGTTTTGTGAGATTATGAAGTTGATTAGCTTTTTAAAATTATTTTTATTACTGACATCCTGTAGCAATAAATGATCAAATCTATTACACATAATTAACTATCATTTATTATTGTATCCACTGTTTGTAATTCAACAGATAATTTCCTATTCATTATATACTATGTTAGACATTCAGCAAGCCCTAAATCTGCATAGTAGTGTCAGTATGTAAATACAGTTACACCATGAAGATAAGCTAAGTAGACTGGAAACCAAAAAACCCTAAGTTTCTTCAATTTGTGGTTGAGTTTACGTTACAGTCAAGATCAAGCCACATAAATTGTATGCCTCGGTTTCCTCATCTGTGTTCTGATAGTAATAAAGCCTGGCTTTCTGAAGTGTTTTGATAGTCTTGGATGAAAGGCTCTAAGTACAAAGTATTATCTGTTATAGCTGTGGCTTTGCTAAATCTTTGCTAGTTAATAATGCAGTGTGAGTTGCTGAAAATTGAGAAAATTTGCTTGCAAATAACAAAGGATGTCTGCTTCAGCAGCCTTACCTCTCCTCATCTCCTTTTTTGTCATTGTAATGGTAGCTATGAATATGCATCTTTGTTGCATTAGAGCAAGAGGCAGTTATTTGCCCCTTCTCAAAAAGCAACAGATTATACTTCAAAGTTAACTGTAGATGGCATATTTTTTTTTCCTTCATGTTTTTCTTTTTTAAAATTAGTTTGGGAAAACCGTGAGATTGAACATAAACTCACAAGGTCTGTGGACGTGAAATGCAATGAGGGAGCAATACAAATGAAACCAGAGAAGCCAGAAGTTCTCTCCCATAAACTGGAGCTTCACATTGATATTCCAGCATTTTAACTATTTTAAACATGGATTTCTACAGCAAAGTCAAAGCAAAAGATAATAAAAATGTTAAACAGTAAAGAGAAGACCAACTTACTAAAGCCTACTCTATGTACAGAGATATGCTAGTTGAAAGCTAGTACAATGTCAAAAACAATTTCTAAGCAGTGCTGTGACATATACAGAGTTACAGAAGGGTTGAGGTTGGAATGGACCTCTGGAGGTCATCTGGTCCAACCCCCCTGCTCAAGCAGGGCCACCTAGAGCCAGTTGCCCAGGACCGTGTCCAGACAGCTTTTGAATATCTCCAAGGATGGAGACCCCTTGACCTCTCTGGACAAACTGTTCCTGTGCTCAGTCACCCACACAGTAAAAAAGAGTTTCCTGATGTTCAGATGGAACCTCCTGTGCATCTCAAAATTCATACATTTGTTAAATCCAAGCAGTTTCCAACTGAATGTTAACACCTTGTTATTGGATTTTCCCTCTCCCTTGATTTTATTTAAATGTAAAGATCCTCTGTGAAAACAGGTATCTGATTTCTTTGCAGCTACTAGCAACTTGAGTACTGATCTGATTACATAATGGGGAAATAGATCACCCATTATTTAACCAGAAATAGTTTCCGTATTGCAGCATCTTCATTTAGGTAAAGTTTCCAATAGTGATGCAGCTGTCAGCGTTCACTTACCCCTCAGACTGCACCCAGCTGAAATCTTTTTCCTGGTTTGCAAGAGAAAGGGGGGTCCTGCCTACCTGTATCTTTTTTCTTGGCTGGGAGAAGAACAATGAAATATTCTTTTAAAAGATTTTTGCAGTTTTGTAGATGGGTGGGGAGTTAAGCTGGCAGACGACCCTGAGCAGCCACCTGCCATAGATGAGGCAGGTGCTGGGTGACTCAGGACAGCTGGTCGTAGCCAGGCAAAAGACTGTTTGGGTTATTTCTCCATGCAAACCAACAAAAAACAGCCTTCAAATATTCAGAAGATGTGGCTTTCCCCTTGGTCTGTCAACTCCCCGTTGTGGTTTTCATGGTGCCCAGCACTCCGGTACTTAGCACTTCAGAGAAAGAAACCCATAATGTCGCAGCCCAAATGTGCAATACCTGAGGGGAAAAAATCTCGTCTCCAGGCCATGAGGCAATTTTCTTCTACTCTGAAACATGAAGTGTGATTACCCTTGCTCTGCTTCGGTGCTCTAAATTTGGCAGGAGTCCTATAAAAGTGAGGCATCCTTTATCTTTTCTGGAGTCTTAAAAGCAGATTTACAGGGCGCCGTGTGAAGAGTTAGCTGCACAACTGGCATTAACATTAATGAGAGATTTGGGTGTAGCTTCAGTGCAGCAGGTAGAAAATGTTTCTCTTGTTTCAACTTTTTACTTAAAGTATGTTTCTATATTATTTGGCTAAGGAAAGTATGTACTATGAGTCAATCACAAATATTTGAAGGCAGCACAACGCACATAACTAAGTTAAGGCTGGCAAATAAATATTTTCGACCTGTTTTTAATCCATACTGGGACCAATTCACACCAATACATCAAGGGAAAGGGGTTGAAAGTGGGTGCAGAGACCTTTACAGTCTATGCTTACATTGACAACTCTGCTGTTCTCATATTCTCAAAATAATGTATATCAAAACACTTTRAAGTCTTTCTTTTTTTTGTCGGTACCTTCATAAAATGGCTTTTTAAATAGCTGGCCAGATTCAGCCCAGGCTTTCCTTTCAGTCTTGAGAGAAAAAAAGAGGTCGGCACAAGAATGTGAATGATTTAAAAATGAGATGCTTTCATCTCTTGAAACATTTCAAATGTGCTGAAAAATAGATTGTGATACTAAAAAAATCAAGATTTCAAAATATTTAAAGTAAGTTCATTTTCTTTGTGCTTGGATTACTCTGCAAAACTTGTTGAGACCTAAAACTCCTTAAAGTATTTGCACTGTAATTTCTTGCTTATATAATTTCATGAGAAATCCCATTTTCACTTAAAGTCTGTCGACTAAACATTTATTTGTATTTTTTAACATAAAAAACTAGAGCAGGTAGCAAGTAGAATAAAAATATCTGCAAACATTTCAGTCTGTTTTTCTTCTTATTTAAATATGAAATTTTCACCAAGAACATGTCAAAATGTCCCATTCAACATCACTGTCCAGCTCTGGCTGTATTTTAAAGAATAAGCTCAACGATGCAATACTGAGATTTTGAATTTTCCTTCTCTTCTTTAATATCTGTTTTCTGAGTTTTCCTGTTCTCACATAAAGATTGCAGCATCAGTCGTTCTTTTCATGGTACTGCTTTCGCCTTGGAAGTTACATCTTTTATTTTTAATTATTTTTTTCCATAGACTATATATACATATATATACCCTTAGCTACCACTTTGGGATGGTACCTGCCTTTTCCCAAGACTTCAAAAGTGAAGTAAATTAGTGAAGGGGGCTCCTGAAAGGGGATGGTTAATTACCACAGCAGTTGGGAATTTGGAAAATSAAGATTTTTGGTGGCTTCAGTTCAGACTTTGATCTTACTAGTGGAGAGGTTTTGGCATGTTTTGGTTTTGCTTTGTGTCCTTACATGTGCAGGAGGAAGTGTGGCAGGGATGGGCTCCTGAAGTGCAGTACAACAAATGGTAGGCGCTTAAGAGATCAGAGACACGATAGCTTGAGTAAAGGACTGATGACATTTTGCCAGTTTGATTTTAATACCTGGCACATCTGTGGCATCACCAAACAGCCTATGATTTAGCTAAAACATCATAAAGATATTCAGTGTCATAAAAGTAACATTTTATTTAACCTTCCTGTAACAACTTTAAGAACAGTAATCTGTTAGAGTAGGCTGCATGTCTGGCACATGATAGTGGATGAGAATGAGTAATCAAATCTTAAATATGTATTTGTAGCAATATTGCCTCAAAGTTTTTGCAAATATTGCTAAAAAGTGTGTGATGGGAAGAAATAAAAAGAGCTAGAGCAAGCAAAATAAAATTTCATTGTCCTTAACCGGGAGTTGAAAAAAATGGAGTTTCCCAGTACATCAACAGGTTTTTTATTTGTTGCTTCATGTCACTGTATGCCAGTCCCACGACGGCTTCCCCCCCTCCCCTGCCACAAGCAATGGAGATAAATGATATATCTCCACAAAGCAAAACATTCTGAGCTGGTTCCTGAACTCTTTTAATTTTCTTCCTTCATGACTCCAATTATGGACCTCRGTCCGGCGTCCGGCATACTTTGTGTCTGAGAACAGCACCCGGGCGAAGGCGCATGGGCACATCTTGAGGCTTTAAAAGGGCAGGCTGTGGCATCAGGGCTTGGGAGTCTCGCCGCCAGCCATTCCCACCCGAGCTGCCTCAGAAAGGGAAGAGGCATTTCGCAAGCCTTGCCAGGCCTCGCTGGGATACGTGCCATGTCCCACTCGCTCGGCTTTAGACCAGCTCATCTGGAGAGGTTCGTGCTAAGGGTATGGGGGCAAATGCAAGCAAAACCAAAGCCCCAGCACCTCAAATCTAAGGAAAATCTGAACTGTGTGACTTCTGAGGTATTTATTTTTGTTGCCTTAACCACAGTGTTCCTGTTCTTGTTTTTTTTTATTTCCAMATAGGAGACAAAGTCCTCAGTTTGTTACTGACAGACATGCTGGTCACACGGACCTTTAATTCTTGCAGCTGCTGGGCACACTACACAGGGAGCTATGCAGTGAATGCCAAGTAGATGTACACATAGATACATGTAAGAAATACCTCTATGTGTTTTAAAGATCTTTCTGCAAGTGCCGTATCTTTGCTCACGTAGAGCAGAAGTGAGCAGAGGCACTATGCCTCCATCGGTCCAGTTCCATGGTAATACCACTGTGCACACAACATACACTGCTGCTTGGCACAGCCCGCTCCCCCCTGAAGCAGCCATCCATACCCACCTGTGCTTAAAATACTAATCAGCATGTCTTTCAGGCAAGGGCTGACAGTTCAGGAGAGAAGATAACCATCAATTTCCGTACCTCTCAGTTTCTCTCACAAGTAACATTTGTTAACCAGGTCATAGCACAGGCATCAACTGTGCTCCTTCTTCCTTCTCTTGTGCTCACCTGTCCAAGCATATTTTGGTCTGTGTTGTCTTAAAGAAATATGAAATGATCATTTGAAATCCTGCCAGAGTCTGTTACTGTGCTGAACCTTGGCAACCACATAAAAGAGTATGTTGGTGTTTACTGTCCTCCTAACAAAGCAGTTGGTCTCACCACATAATCCCATCCCAACTTGTAAGAAAACGAGCAGGTTGGGACTGACAACATGTGCAAGGTGATAGACAGTGAACATAATCACTGGATGTGTCAGGGGAGGGGTTTCCAGGAGAGACAGTGAATTATCATTGCCAACGTAGAAAGCATTGGTGAGGCTCCATCAGGAATACAGAACACATCTTTTGGCCATCAAAGTCTGCAAAGATGAACTAAAAGTACATGCAAAGAAAGACTGCCAGGAAGATGAGGGAAATGAAGAGCACATCATATGAACAGAGACTAAGATCCTAATACTTTTTGCATTGCAAAATAATTCTGTGAGGGTGATGACTCCTTTCTGCCTACATCTGAGGATAAACACTAGGAGGGAGAAGAGCTCATTAGGTAAATGATAAAACTGATACAGTAAAAAGTTGCTATAGTCTGGCCTGAATAATTTTGGGCTGAAAATGAGAAAAGATTATTAACTCTCAGAGCAGTGAGACTCTGGGTGCGTTTTTGAAACAGTTCATGGAAAGTGATTGCCTGCTTTTCCAGAGAAGCCAGTTCATTGAGCCTGGGGATCCTTAGCCTTTGTCCCTTTGCTACTTACATGCTTTATAATAATGGTGAGAGAACTAAGATAAAAAAATTAAGTAAAGGTAAAAACACTGCATTTTTTATGTGTAAATATGCCTCATTCTCCATCCTTAGATTCATAAAGCAAAGGCAAAATCACTTCATGATTTTGAAGGGGGAAAGGAGCAATAAGATCACCTGTCTATACCATGTTTTCATCTAGTTACTCTTGCATGGCGCTCAATAACATGTATTTGGCTAAAGCATGTTATCTGCTTGTTACCTGCGGTGAAGACAGGGGACCAACTCTTGCACAATCTCACACCGATTGGCTCACATGAGGTTGTTCTTATCTTGTCCAGTCTTTTTCAGCACTTTGGATTAGGTCTCTAGAGGTCTAAGAATCACTGATTGAACTGTTGTACAAATGTAACCCATTCTTCAAGGTGATGACTGGATTTCTCAATGACATAAAAACATACATAACATGATCTTTTGCATGTGCTTGAAATAAGAGCCAAGTTGTTTATGGCTGTACAAGGCTGGCCTATCTGACTATCTCTGCTGAGGAGCTAATAAAGTCCAGTGATGAAGAAAATGTGTTGGTGCTTACAGCAAGGGCTGGTATTCTGGTTTCTTTCCTAGGTTCCGCAAGGACTCAGTATGGTGCCCTCTAGCATGCAAAGTTACTGCCTAGGTACGTTCATCTTCATGTCTGTAAAATGGATTTGTATTTATCAACCTCGCATTCTGTTTCAATACAAAGCCATTAATACCTGTGAAGGAATTTGCACTATAGCAGTGCAATGTAATACTGCACTTACACAAAAAGAGATACATGCACTTGTGATAACAGGGAAGGAACCCTATAATGGGCTAGGTTTTTATTTTAATTAGAAGAAATGCAAAAGAACAATAATGAATCAAGCCACTTTTAAAATTTACTATTAACTTACTAATTTAACTAAGACTAGAATTTGCCCCAGTGTCAGAATCTAGAATATTAATAAATAATGACATAAATAGCAACCACAGAATTCAGCAATTAATGAGTTCTTTCTTACCACATGAAAGACCCTGATACAGACCCTTTAGCTCTTGCTAATGAGAAAACCAGACAGTTTCTCCCACAGGCAGTCTGTCAGCTTTCTTCAGGCATTTCATGAATTTTGGTCAGAGCGCCCATGATACACAGTAGGTGCGCAGGATGGCAGCTACTCTCCTCAGTGCAGAAGGATGCCTAGAGCCAGACTGAGGTTGGCCAGCAGTCTGAAACTTTGCTTCATGGTTTATCAAACTTAGGTAACAAGGGCAGTCTCGCAGTGTGTTTAGAAACATAATTATTTGGTCCTTTAAGTTGTTTTATATGATCTTTTCTTTCTTTTGCACATTAATCCACTTTACGAGAACAGACGTGAGCAGAAGAAAGCCAATTATTTGACAATTTAAAAGGTGKGGGGGAGTTAAAACAGTCACTAAACAATAATGAAACTAATGTTGAATGGCATTCAATTAATATTTATAACGTGCAGCAATATTAACAGCAGAATTAACTTATTTTTGTACGTCTGACAGCTCTCTGGTTGATTAAGAATTGCATGATGATATTTTGCATATTTCCCATGCAAATACAGTATTATTTGCAGAATTATTTTTATCCTTAATTGAAGTTTTGTTTTGAAATCACTGTTTGCTGTATTAAAGCTCTGTAACTGATCTTATTAGGGATTTGATTTTTTTCTGTCACCTTCTCATGCAGATCTACATTTTATATGCTATATATTGGTAGGGTCCTCTGAGGCATAACGTAGACCTCAAAAATACAGGAACTCTTGCTCAGAGATTGGTGGGAAGACTTCCCGTAGCTGTAGCCAGAATGGCAGGAACAGTAGTAACATGACAGTGCTGCTGAGCTCCATCAAGGGTGGAAATCTTGTTTGCATTATGACACCTCAGAAATATAAAAGAAAGGTGGTCCTTGCCTCATACAATCACAGTATGACCCCTTCCACTTTTACAATGCTAATTTAGGGAATAGTTTTGGTGAAACCAGCCAGGACCTCTTGACCTCGTGCGAGGAATTATTTAGTTAATACTGTTTTGTAACAATACTTTGATCTTTACCAATGTGCCTTCTTGCCTATTTTTATCTGACAGTAGCCAGCATTTTCAAAAGCATCTGTCTGATTCCCATTGTTAAAGCTCCCAAGTTATTTAGATGAAAATTTATATATCATGTATGCCTAAAAGCGCAAATAACTGTCTAGTCAGGTTTAGGGAAAGAAGCAGTCCAGGAGATCCCTAACTTCCACTGAAAATCACAGGAACTCATGTTTAGCCTAGCTTCCATTAGACATCTATTGCGTCTTTACACAGCTAGGAACTCTTCTAAACCTGGGTTTAAGCAGCTTTGTAAAAGGATGAAGGAAAGGAAGACAAAGTAAGGGCTTGGAGCACTCACCTTAGCTCCTCATAATTTATGTGGTGTGTTGTAAGCATCCCACAACACAATAGGGTCCCCAGTAAAATACATGCAAAACCAGCAGCTTGCCACACACAATATGATGAATGTTTGGCAATACAGCTTGATGCTGTAAGGATGGGGTGGCCAAGTAGAAACAGCCTTTCTGCACCACTGTCTATCAGTACAATTTTGCACATTTCACTTCCTACAGGGAAAAATTTTCATCAGTTTTTGGTCAGACTTACTTGACCTACTTCTGGTTTCAGTTTTAAAACCATGTAGGGATTTGACTGAGTTATTGGGTTAGGACAATGGTGGCCAAAACCTAAATGAAATGTGGCTGTAATGGCAAGAACAACTAAGAAAAATAACTTAGTCCATCCAAAATATAATTTCAGAGGAGGGTGGAAGCCCCCATGACATGAGTAATTGCAAATTTCCCTGGCAAAGGCACTAGGCAATAGACAGGTTCAATCCTGTACTGATTCAGTGTGATAATATAATAAACTTTTCTTTCTCCCACACTAGTGATTCTGTGCTAAAGGTCTGCACTGGGATGTGTTTCTCTGCACTGCTCTAAGAGAGAAGAAAGGAGAAAAATGGAGGGAGACAGAGTGAACAGAGAAGGAAGGCTTTTGCTGGTGGTTTTAACTCTTTTCCACTCTCATCATGATCTTTTCGCTTACAGTCCTGCCCTGCTTTCAACAAGAAGGAAACAAAAGATGAATGCGGCAGTGAGAATTTATCGCCTTCTCTAATTCCTTCCTTTCCTCCTTGGATGACATTCAGATGCCAGGCTGTGAAAAAAAGCATCTTCCAGTTGCCAGTTTTTCATGCACTCCAGAGACAGCCAGGATGACAAGTTTTGGATCTACATCTGTATCTTCATGCTCTTTTGCCATTCCTGTTCTTCCGAGTCATTTACATTATTTTAGATACTGTAGAAACAATACCTATCAAGTTATTCAGAACACTCTATTAAAGAATAATAATGAGTTTTTTCTACAAATCACAGAAAAAAAGCTGTAAGAGGGAAAAAAGAAAATGGCTCAGCTTATCCTAGCAGACCAGTATAAACTCAAAAGAGCTGAATTCATGCCCTGCTCTGTCAGAAACTTTGTTTATGACATTGGAGAGATCATAGCCTCTCTCCATCTCTGCTCCCAGACTGCAGGATAAGAATACTATGGACATTTTCCTTCTTGACTGCAGTGGGCTGGGTTAAGGGAAACCTTATGAGCCTTATGAGAAGTCATAAACGCTTTCTGCAGAACAAAAAGAACAACATGAGTAAAAAACATACTCAAAATTGTGAGGCAATCGGAGACTACTGTAATGACAATATATAAGTACCAAATTAAATAACCGGTCTAGGCTGTAACAGTCTTAGCTGTAAAGTCTATTAAAACACATCTGAAAATACGATATGCACATTCTTTGCTTGGACTAAGCGTAATGCTACCTTATACTAACAATATGGATGAGGTGGCTTGCTTGTATGTATATCCACATGTAATTGAACAGCTTAAGTGGACAGCTCCCCTGTACCTACCAGCTTAAATTTTCTCAATATATAAGTAAATTTTAAAAATTWTTTTCTTCTGACAGTTGCACATACTCCTCTTCCCTACAGAGAAAAAAGTTAAGCTGAACAATAGTAAAAAATCTGGAGGTCAAATTCTGCTTTCAGCAATACCTGGGCCGCTTTAGACAGTATTTTCAAAGGAGGTGAGAGACCAGGCTGTCCACAAACACAGCAGGGGAACGTAGCTGGTTACAGCACTCACCTTTCTTCTTTTTTCCCTGTATCAACAGACCAGCTACACCAGGAGTTGTTTTGGGGCTGCTGTGCAGGCCAGGCAGCAGGCAGTAACACACCTTCCCAGCTCATAACCTGGACCCCTGCCCTGGAGTGAGGCATGCACGCTGGCCCCCTCGTCCAAAAAAGGGGCCAGGGGAGACCGTCTTAACACAGTGAAGGAGAAGGAAGGGTTATCTCTCTTTAGCAGTTAGACTGTGTAAGGGGGAGAAGCTGGGGCAGCTGCCTACAACCCCTTGCCTCTAGGTTTGAGGGACTCGTATCTCTATGGGCAGAGAGCGAGCTCTGACTACCAGGCTAAAGGATAYTAGGGAATGAGAAAAACTCAGCAGCTCCATCTTGCTGGAGTTGTCATACTGTTCCCTGTAATTAAAGATCCATTGGGTCACACAGTAAGAGAGGGAGAGAAGGATTTCAACCCTCTAGACAATCAGACAGGAGCTTCTGGATTGCAGCCCCTACTCCAATGACTGTATAAGTGTTTTTCCAATAATAGTTTATCTAATATTGAATAAAGTAAAGAAATATTCCTGGGAGCAGGACTTGTCCCTTCCAGTCAAACATCCTAACCTTTAGGCTATATTCTCATATATACTCTTATTCTCTCTGAGAGATATATAAAAATATATGTATAGTACAATGCTTATTGAGAGGCATTCTCTGTTTCCCAGTTATTTTTATTATTCCCTCACTAGCTTTAAACTGCCCAGAAATGTGCCCCTGATAATAAGGCAGGACCTCTYCTCAGAAGTGGGAGCTGTGGGCTCAAATCCCTTAAGAATAAGAACAAAAATGAAAATAAGTTTCCCACACCACGACTGAGTGCTCTAGCTCCTGACCCAGGGAGTGGAAGGCAGAAGGGGGAAGGCATCTCCTTTACTGGCATTTGATGAGAGAGCAGCCTCCACGGCTGTGCCCCGCACCCAGCTCGCCTCTCTGGCCACTTGCTGGGAACACTTGCCTGCACACACCTCTGGCAGGCTCTCTGATCTTAGTTTGGGAATGAAATAGATACTAAGCAGGTCAGCCCAGTCCAACGTCAGGAGCCTCTGGGCCTGAGCAGAAGCTGAATTTGGAGATCCGAAGGTCAGTGGTGAAAAGGGAGGTGCCTCCAGGGCTGCGTCTGAGGTTAGTGGCAGCTAAGTGAGGGCTTAGTAAATGTTAAAATCTTACTGAGGGGATCTAAGTCCCTGGGCAGTTCCTGTGAATAGATGTGTCGATGAGATGTGCCCGTATCCCATGCTGTAACAAGGCTTGCTGGCTCCTGGAGAGGGAATCAGCTGCTGCTTATGCCTTTCCCTTGTCCCTCACCCAGGTGGCAGCTGGCTGCAGAGCTTGGTGCCCACAGGGTAAGGTAAGCCTCTTTGCCAGCTCCCTGGCACAACCCCCTCCTCCAGGGCCTCGGGTACTGGTGACGGGCAGGATTTTACACTGGTGCTGCTGGGGCTGCACCTCGTCCTCCTGGCTGGAGACTTGCAGGTCCCTCCTGCCTGAACGGCCCTTTGCCCTGCGCAGCGGGGCTGAGAGATGGGTGCTGGCTGCCATCAAAGGTCAGCTCACTCCTGAGCAATGTCTGCCAGCTGCATCCCCAAAACCTCTTTTTTGGTTTCCTCTACCAGGGAGGAGGCAGGCTGGGCAGATGTCTGTGTAGATGGCAGGTGATGGGACCTGTGACTTCCCTACCCGCCTGCAGGGCAATGCCAGCCTGGCACTGCAGTCACAATAGCCCTAAACATACACCCACATTAAGTGGTTTGCCTACCACTTAAGGAATCCTATTGATTTAGATCCTAAACATATTCAGGTTGAATACAGTTGTGGTATCTTTAGTAGGTGGGATTGGCTTGCGTGAGGCATTAACAGCCATAACACTGAGGTTACAGAAGGTGTCATCACACCAGAGCAAAAAATCCCACAGGACTGTTAGTTTTCCTTTCTCCCACAGGGAGAGGCTCATTGCTGGGCGAGAGCAGCAGCTCCGGGGACAGCCACCCCTCGGGCCTTAACAGAAAGTTCTGGAAACGTGAAGAGGTTCCCAGCACCCTCCCTAGAGACCGGCCACCCAGCCCTGCGGGACTGCATCTCACTAGAGCATCCAGGCTGCGGGCTGTTCCTTTGAACTGACCCAACTTCAAATTTTCGAGGTTCCCCCACTCCGCTGCAGCTTGAGAGCAGCGCRGGCTTCTTCCTTCCTCTGAGAGGAGACGCAGGATGGGGTGTGGTGGCCAGGGAGCAATAACAAGTACGAGAGAAACGTCAGCTTCAAGTAATTGAAGAAAGTAGTTAGATCCCTTTTTGGTCATGTTTTGAAAGCGAAACGAAAGGGGCAACCTTCTGATTTAAATTGTTTAAGAAAAAAGAAAAATAATAAGAAAAGCGCACTGTGTATACAAAAAAAAAATTTCTCTAAAATTTGCCTGAGCGTAAGTATGCTAACGAGTGCAGAGTTCTCCAAATATGGACTCGATGCGAGTCGGAGGGGCATGAGCCAGGTCTCATGAGTAAACAAAATAAAAATACCAGAGGGAATGTTTTAATAGCTTCTTTTAATTCCCAGTTCAAATAGATTCCTTGCTTAATTTGTTCAAGTGAAGCC
This sequence comes from Phoebastria nigripes, assembly GCA_035582835.1. NCBI lineage: Eukaryota > Metazoa > Chordata > Aves > Procellariiformes > Diomedeidae > Phoebastria > Phoebastria nigripes. The sequence continues at coordinate 2,510,463 of JAYKAV010003032.1, forward strand.
GTGTCGATTTGGTAGTTGTTATTGGTTTGTTTTACTGAATGCACCAGGGCCTGATCCCAGGCTGTGTTACGGTGAGTGTACACCAGGAAAACTCCCCTGGCGCCAGGAGGGTTACAGCTAACCCGCACACCAGCAGCAGCAAGCCGAATAACCAGAACCATTATTTCCAACAGGCCATTTTGCAAATAAACCTTTTAACCACTGGAAAATCACTGCTCCTCCGACTACTGCGAAAGCACGAGATTTAAAGCTTTGCTGAGACCATGCAAATCTCTTATGCTGGACTTTCCCAGAAAAGCATATTAATCTGTCAGCTAAAGGAGTTTCAAAAAGAAATGCTGACAGGGTATTGAGCTGAGATTTGGGAAGCCCACATTCAGCTCCTGGCCTGGCTCTACTGCTGGACCATAGCAGTTTTAGACCTGACTTTTCCCTGCACAGTGCCTTAGTTTCCGCACTTGGACACTGGAGATGATGAAACTGTGTAAAGTAATTAGAGATCTACTAATAGTAGCAAACTTCACCAACAGTTGTGAAGCCTTGGAATTTGCTGCCTTCTAGAAATAGCTCTGCTGTTGGATCACCAGATGCCTGCGTGCAGGTCACTGAACTTTGCTGTTCCTCAGTGTAATTGCATGCCAGTTGGACACAATGAGTTTTACCCACTGTGCAGAGGACTAGTAATAACCAATTACATTTGCAAAGTCCCTTGGAACCATTAATTACTAAACCTGATCATTTGAATCAGCATAGTGTTAGAAAGTTGGTCAGGTGCAGCTAAAATTCGAGGTACAGATTCTCATTCAAATTACTGCCCTTTTTCTTAATTTAAATGAATTTCAGTGACCAAAGCCTGACTGAAAAACTATTACTTGTGAATGGTAACACCACCTACGGTTTTTAAACCTGATACCTTTCTTTTATCCTCAGACTGGTTGAACTAACTTTCATTTTCAGTTAAATGACTCCAGACAGCTATTATTTCTGTCTGGCTCTACGCCTACTGTCCAGTTGTACAGAGAGACATTTAGTTAGTAAACTCAGTGCCATTTCTTTGAGGTTTCTGAAGAAGGATATGTAGAAAGGAAAAAAACTGGCCCAGTGCCATGAACTACTGCTCAACACTCATAAATAACATCTTCTGCTGCACCTATAATTTAAGGAGGGAGATTAGCTATAGCAATATGAATTATATTTTTGTCTCCACCCCACTTTCATATCCTTTGCTTCTCAGACACATTTTTACCAGGTGGACAGGCAGGTTTTTAATGTGAGCAGGACTCTGGCTGAGATCTGGGTTTTACCTCCAGAGCTGGATGAATGTGATCAATTTATCCCTTTCCTGCACTGATTTGTCTGCTGGCAAATCACCAAGCAATTCCCAGCTAAGAAAATGTCGCTGTAAGATGATATATAGGGTGAAATGGAGAGCAGTTCCTTCCTCAATATAGCTGCAGATGATGTAGTCAATGATACCCATTTTAGGCGGAGAATAAAATTCAGCCATCTAGAAGGCAGGCTTCCATCTTGTTTATACATTCTGAAAAAAGCTGTTACACTTGAAACATTTTATTTGCATGGCCAACGAAAGCTATTTTAGATGTAGAGTAAAGTTCAGTCTAGTGGAAGGCAGAACTTCATTTTTTAATGCATCCTGAAAGAGCTCTTACACTGAAAACATTTTACTTGTGTATTCATAGTCAAAGGGCTCCTGTGTTATAAAGACAAGGGAAGAAACAGCACATGTGAGTAAGCCAAGCCAAGGGTACCTGGGCTCTCTTCACAGATGGGATTTAGGCTCAGCATTAGTCCCTCCACTTGTAAGTGCCCCRACTCCGGGGGGATTCAGCACCTCGATGACGGTGGCGTGGAGAGCGAGGTGCCTGTCAATGGGATTTGCTGAGCAAGCAGCAAATCTAAATCAGACAGTAGAAAATGTGGGCCTTAAGCCTCTGCCATCTATGTGCATGACTCCAGGTGTTGGCGGAAAAGTATTGGTGTATATTCCAGTATTAAATGTGGATTTTGAGGGCCTCAGTTGTGGCCCTCATTGTAGATGGGCATCCAGGCTCCCAGCTGGTCTAAATCCCTTGTCTTCAACCTCCTCCTGGCTGAACTCCTTTGAGAAAAACTCCCAAGTTTGCTCTGGGTACAGATGAATAACTAGATCTGACTTTCTGGGAAGTTTGTTCAGCTTAGGACTGCTGAACTCAGCCATCAGGTTATTTTAAGAATGGGCACGAGGCGGGTAAAGTCAGGCAGGTAACGCTTTCTGTCTTTGGGGGAGCTCAGAAGCCAATCCTTTCCTTGGTAGGGACTGCTGTTTCATTTTCAAGTGGTTGTGGCTTTGCACATTTCTTTATTACGAAACAAATCTAATCCAGCAAGAACCACTGGATCTGGAGACTAGAAGAAAGGTTGAGGGAATGATTTGACCTCAGACCAGGAAAAGAAAGAGTACTCAGGACATTTCTGGCAGAAATGGCAAGGAAAAGAAGATCACAACAATCTGAAAYTGCTTTTTGCAGGCATCACAGTTTATGTTTTCTCTCTGCGTTTTCTTTCCCCAATGTCTGGACAAGTGGGCTTACCCCCACAGTCTGCCTGAAGATATGATCATCGCAAACCCAGTGGAAGTAGCATGCCTTTCCCAGATGTCAGAAGCTGCTGAACAAGCACAAAAGAAAGCTAGGATAGAAGAGTCATGAGGACATGAGTCATGAATTTCTTTCAATCCTCATTTTAATTACTTCCTGCCCCTTAACAGGAAAATATCTACCACAGAGTAAGTGAAGGAACATCCATAGACACAGAGAAAGCTTGGAACACAACAGATATTATTTAAGAAGTAGCTGTTGATTTAAAGAAATTACATATTATTTCTTGTATATTTGCTTATAAAACATCATAAAGGAGAACTCTATGTCAGCTTGCTAATTCAACTCAACGCAATCAGTTCAATTACCTAGATTTGCGCGGTGTCCCAGTAAATCCTGTACCGCGTTCCTTTTTCCAGACCCACCCCACTGGTGCTGAAAGGGGAAGAATTGGCTTTTTGCTGCCCGTACTGTGAGGAATTCCTCACAGAGCTGAGGATTAAATGTAGCTGTTTTAAACAGATTGCCTTTTCTTTAAAGTGATGTTAGTTAAACAAAGCTATCGTTTCCTATCACAATATTTATGCTTGCTACTAGCTCTTCTGTCTCCAAGTTACTTGCTAGTGCAAGGTGGTGATCGGAAAGGAGGAAAGTCTGTTTTGGGCCTTTTTTATTTATGAAACACTGGAAGAAAGATTAAGTAGCATTAATTCATCTTACAATGTTTTCACAGCAGAAAAAAAAGTTGGCAAAAAATATATTATACAAGCTCAGTCAGCCAGCTCCCAGGGTTGTACTGCTATTTGCCCTGGGCCAATTATATTTTACATGATCAACACACCCAATAATTAAATAATGAATTGGTTTCTTTTGGAAACTCTATAAAATGTCATGGACCAGAGAATATTTATCTTGCCTCTGTGATTCCTGCTGAAGAAACATCTGGTTCTTTTTTCTTCAATCAACATGAAGCCTGAAGGGGCCCAAATTCAAAAGCAATTATATTTTATGTCATTTATGTGCATTACAGGCTGACAAATTTAACTTGTTGGAATATGTGATCCCACCCTCCCTATCCAATTTATGTTGATCACATTTTCAGGCAGCCATGGAAAGAGCTGTTGCAGCTTGATAAAAGTTGTTGATCTATCAACTCCTATAACTTCATCGCCAGAGTTTACAATAACGAGGTACTTGTTCTAACATAAAAGCTGCCGCTAGACTGTGCTTCCCTTCTACAAGGGATTTTTGTCAGGGAAAACCCCAGAAAACATCTCTTTGTATACACCTTGTAGCAGGTCCTTCAAGCACTTACAGCCTTCATCTGATTTTGAAAGAGAAGCACACCTTTTTCCTTTGAAAACAACTTTTACTTTGAAAACAGTAGAAGACTTCAATGAAAAAAGACCACAGATGCAAATTCTGGGCGGTATAACTTTCCACTTCTCATAGAAGGCCTATTTTGATACTGAAGCTTTGCTGTTTCAGACACCGTGTTACAGAGCAGTGGTGCCTATAATGTTTGCTCAGAAGCAATAAGGCAGGTGTATTTGAGCACATACCCATATGCTGGTATCCTAGCAGAGCTCGAAAGCTAAGATGGTGAGGAGACCCTGTGGTACCTCTGGTGTCACAGTGAGGGGTGTTGGCGATTTAGTAAATGGTAACATTTCTTGTGAGTTTTATTTGAATCAAAATCCCTTGGACTGTGCTAGGAAGCTGAAATAGCACCATGACAATACTCTCAGTAACGTCTGATGTGGGTGGATTAAATGTCAGGCTGCTAGAAGTACCGTCTTTAAGAATAGAAAAACAAATGCACTTATGTCTTCTGTAAGTATTGTCATGTATTCAAAAAAGACAAGCTTAGCCTCCTCTAATTTAGACAGTTGATCTCAAAACTTGTAAGATCTAACAAAAAAAAAAAAAAAGAAGAAGAATACATGTTGGGTGAGCTATGGGGATTACTCCATCATCAATTCGAGCTTTTCTCCCAACTCATCAGAAACTAATTTAAAAATTTTAACTGCCTTCAACAATGTGCTGGGATGTGAAACAATGCAGCCGGAGCTTGCCACCTTGTAAAAGGGATGTCACGGCTGCTCTAGTGAGAATTGGAAAAACCACCTTATGAGTCACTTTATGAGTCTTATGAGTCAGTTCCAGCATGGGCAATTACATTTGCTAACGTAATACCCATTTTCAGTTTCTGCTGGGTGTTTTTTTCCCTTCTAGTATCTTCTACTGTTTTACTATAGAGGGGATGAAGTGTTGGGGAAGGTGTGGAGGTGGATAGTTGCATTCAGATAAATGCATAAGTCAGTTTCTTAGCTTTGGAAAGTATTTTAGGATTTCTTGTCTACCTTTCTTCTCCATGTATATATTCAGATCACTTACATTTACTGAGAAATCCCCATGATTTTGCTACAGCTAACCTTCCACAATGCAAATTACATGCAGATGAGTGATCTGTAGCTAGGCCTCACTTGGGAAAAACTGCATGGCTTGCTTGCTCCAGCCCTCTGCCCTTCCTCATATGCTCTGAAGATGCCACTGCTACTGCCTCTTCCCTCCTCCCAGGGATGCTCGTCACCTCCTTTCCATTCCTGCCAGAGCTGTGGTCTGCTCCAACAGCTCCAGAGCTGAGCCAGACTGAATGCGCCCAGCCGGACCRTGGTGACACCCTCCAGAGCTGCTTGGGCGAGCCGGCACCCTGGTCCCCCTCTGGGAGCTGTGGGCGAGACCCAGGCTCATCCCAGCAGCGGGGTCCTGCCCTGTGCCCCTGCTGCAGTGCGCTCACACTTCCCTGGTGAGCTGCCTCATTGCTTGGAAACCGCTTTGCTAGTGAATAACTGGAGATGAGACTTGCCCAAGGATCTTGGCCATCTCCGCCTACTTGCAGCTGCATGGCTATACATCAGCTCACAGCATCATATAGCTAGACCACAGTGCTCCTTGTTTCCAGCCTCTAAACTGTATTAAAAGGCAGCTAAAAATACCTTAAATACTTTCCTAATGTTCCTTTTCCATGTAAACAACTGCTGTGGGAGGAAGTGGCTTGTACATTTTTGTCTGGTAGGGGTGGTTCACACTAAGAAAATGTTTAAGAACGCCTATAAGAGACCATACTATCTGATGAACTAATCAATTGCCAAATTTGTGTTAAAAAGCGGAAAAAAAAAAAAAAAAGGCCTTGTATAGCTGCTCAAGTTCAGAAAGCTTCTTGAACTGCTTAAGTAACTTTTAGGCCATCCTATAACTGAACTGCTGAACTGTTGTTTTCATAAATGTTCCCTCACAGGCATACAAGAAACAGGCTGTGTTGACAAGTGGGAACTTCTGCTTGAGCCAAAACTTTGGCAAAACTTTTCTTCTGGAAGCCAGGGCAGCAACAGTTCTCCAGCTCTGACAGAAGAGGCAAAACATTCACCAGTCCAGTCTACGACTCCTGACATTTTTCTAATGTCAAAAAATGTCATGGGTGCAGTGTCAGGCATTCACCAAGGGAGGTAAATGTCCCACAGCTGCCATTGCCAGCTACAGCATCTGCCCTGGCACCTTTGCCCGACAAAGCTGGTACTCCACATCATGTGGTTAATCTGCATTCCCAATGGGTGTTGCACAACTTGTGATTTTCTGCAAAAACTTTTCAAGCACGGTAACGCATATTTCTGGTGACAGTTTGAAGCCAGAGAGAGCTGTCTGCCAGGCTGGCATATAGAGCCTCAAGCRCTGACTGATGCCGTAATGCCTGAGTCAGTACTGAGCCACTGCCCTAGCATAAAGCTAAGAGGACTGGATATGCCTGGATTTGGAACAAGCGCAAGATTATGAGTACTTCATCCCATCACCCTCCTCCCAACAATGGTAATTATAAGTCCTGTGGTATTTTTTCACAAGAAAAGGGCTGTTARCTTAAGCTGTCCTGGCCAAAATTCCACTTCAGGTCATTTCCTTTGCCTTCCCACACTCATTGCCTCTGTAATTTAAATCTTATATTCATTCTCCTAAACTATGTAGTGTTACTTTTCTCTGATCTAATTAGATGGTTACTCCATTGCAATGGTTAATTAAGAAATCTGCTTTCAGAACTAGGACCAAAGCAGTTTCATCATCCTTGTGTGTTCAGAACACTCTGAAGAGTAAAGCAATATAGAAATTGGGCCTGATTTTATTAAGCAATTCTTTAATTTGTCCATTTGTTGCAAATTTCTCAGAAGTTACAATGGATTTGCAATATTGTAATTTCAGGAGAGGTATGTGCGGAGGTAAGAGCTCAAGCAACAATTATCTCTTGAGGCTCTCAGCACCCACTGCTCATACACGATAGCGGGGAGTGATGGAGTCTCAGCACCTTTCAAAATCAGGCCCAAAGTATCTCAAGTTGGTCCTCCAAAAGCAGAAATAATTTCTGAAATTTTTTACTTAAACAAACGCAAGTTTCCCCAGGAAGCTACTGTAAGTAGAACATGAATGAGGCAGTCCTTTGTGTAGAGAAGTTGCAGCGGTGGTAACAAAGGCAGCTTTTTAGGCAGCTCATTAAACTAGCATTCATATCACCTTTGGAGTATTTCTTATCTCACCCTTTTGCCATATGTTTCAGCTAGCCCCAGTTAAGATTGAAAGACTATAAAATAATCACAGCAAATGCTTAAAATAATGCAGGACTCTGTTTTACAGTCAGTAACATTTCCTGTAACCATTCTGTACCAGCCAGAATTTTTGCTGATGCTAATTCATAATATAGGTAAAACACCAGATCCTGATTGAAAGGTCAACGGCCACATGCTTCTTGATTTTAATGAGACGATGTGTCTTTTCAAAGTAAATTCAGAGAGGGAGAGATCTTTTTCATTTAGGACTTTGACTTTACAGAGTTGTTGAGACTACTCATCTATTCTGCTATATTTTTTAGCTCTTCGGGTAGAGTCATTATTCTGGAAGAAAGTCAGGCCTATTTCAGCATAGCACGTTTGCAGGGGAAGCTCTTCCAGAACAGCTCTGCCAGGCAACTTCTCCACATTCACTGGTAGTAGTTCAAAGTGACTGAAAAACTGTCATTTGGTGGTTCTTGGGAGCCCATCAGAAACAAGCAGCTCCTTTGTACCTGGTCTCACTGGATACTTGTCTGCAGCTCAGCTGGCAGTAAGCAGGCACTGTGGTAGAAGCAGCAATATACTGAACTACTTTTAGCATCTCAGGAGGGATTCCTAGACTAAACCTTTGAACCACAGCGGCAATTTAGGTGGGGAAAGCTTGTCCTACTGATGCCTGTGTTGTGCCTGTTCTACACGGAGGACACAAGCCTCCACAAAATAGAAAGCTATTCCCAATAAAAAATGTCTCCTTCCACACCAGCTTGAACTGTATTATCCATTTTTGTCCCCAAAATTGGTTGCCATTATTGCTGTAAGAGTCTCAGCGTATTTATTCTAACACCTATCAAAAGTAAAAGAAAGATGTATTATCCTCTTCTGCAAACGAAGAACTTAGAGACATAGTAAGGCTCTAGACAGGCAGTGTCTTCCTCATTCGTTTTAATACCTGATGTGTTTTAATACCATACCTCAGCTGCTCTCAAGCACACCAAACCCATAAGTTACTACCGGCTGACTGGTTGTTCACACCACCTATGGCATTTAAGCTCAGTCACGCTACCTGAAACCACTTCTTAAAGCTCTATAAGCTGAATTTTGCCTGTTCCAGGTTAAGAAGTGCTCACAGAAACTAATGAGGGTAGTAATACTGGCAAAGGGAAAAAGCAAACAGGTGAATTATGGCAATTTGTTAAAGCACACAGTTGTTTGCTAAATTAATGTCTGTCCATGGCATAATGGCAGACTTTCAACAGGATTTAGCTGCTTAAATCCTGCTTCATTGCCTCTGTGAATTATGAAGTCTCTATCCACAAAATCTCCTGTTGGCTACTAGTCCTTATGCAGTTTAAAGGCACACAGAGTACCTACGTTTTTCCCAGCAGCTTTGCTAAATATTTGAAAGTCTGCTTTAGACTTGCCCAAGACTTAAAGTTTTCACAGCAGCAAGTAGTCAGGCCTGCTATGGGATCAAGGGCTGAAGGACACCTCCTTGCCCTGCCCATTGAGATTTGAATTGAGATGTCATTTTGGAGCACTACTCTTGGATTGAGCCTTCCCACACAACCCCCAAGGAAGTCCAGAAGAAAACCCTGTCTGACCTTTCCCCAAACACCACGTAACTCAGCAGTTAGGAGTATCCACCAAAGCTTTAGTAGGTTCAGATTTAATTCTACCCTCTGTTTGGGAAGATTTGAACCCCCATCTCCTACTGTTAATTCTCTAACCATGGGACCACATTGTATACACAAGTAGGGCTTTTGCAAACCTCTTTTGAAGCGGTTCCAGTGTGCTCGGACTAATGAAGTATTCATTGGGCCAGAGAGAGTACAAGTGAGAGAATAAGCATGACTCCATTGCCTTGTGATTAGAGCATTCCCCAAGGGGGGAGACCTAAGTTTTGTCCCTGCTCTAATGGCTGTTTAATGTTAAACCATTAGATTATACCATATTATATCAATACACTTTATATTACATATACACACATGTAGGTAAAGAAAATGTAAAATAGTCATTAAAGCAGGGACTGGAACCCAGATTTCTTCCCCTAACTTCCTCTTCAGGGGGTGCCATAATTACTGGACTATGAAGTCATACTTCTTCTCTCACTCTCACTTTCTCTGGCCAATTAACATTTAATTATTCCAGCCCAAGTGAAACATTTTTGATAGGAGGATTTTGGGCCCTGCAGTCTGTTGTAACCTAGTGGTGAGAGCTCTGTGGGTTCAGTGCCTCTGGGTCAAGGAGGCATGGTGTTTTCACCCCCATGGCCCCTCCTCAGCAGTACCTGCTAGACAGCCTTGCTCCGTGAGCTGACATCTGTGGTTCCCATCCTCAAACACCTAACTCTCCTCCCATAGCGTATAGGCAGTACTGCATGGGCCGCCCAGGAACTTAATGCAGAACTGTAGATGCCATTACATTGAATAAGCATTGGATGCTATGTTGCCTGAGCTCTTTTCTTCATCCAACTGAAAGCTACCTGCTAAAGGCCAGTCTTTTAAGCCAAGCAGAGTCCTAAATTCTGCACCATACTTCCTTCTTTTTCTCTGATTTCTCAAGTTAGGCAGATCTGCGTCTAGCTAGTAAGCAGATGGGCAAGTTCAGAGGAAAATTGAAGTGATAACGTTGCTAGGAGTTTCAAAATTATTTCTTAGTGGTTGCAATGTTTTAGGGAGGGGTATTTGTAATCATGCAGCTTATGAATCATGGTTGATATTATGAAGTTGTCAGTCTGAAAACTATCCAGTCTTTGACCTCCATGGACATACATGGGTAAGCCAGGAACAACTGAATGTCAGTTGGACAGCGGACTAGTTATTATGCATTTGTAATAGTTACTAAGAGCAGAACAAAGATATTGAGTGGTGAGCGTGGCTTTAAAACAAATGCCTCACAGGACAAAGGCCATACAAGAAGGACATAAAAGTTAACAGAATAAAAGCAGACCTTCAAGTCAAGTATACAAAACTAAAGGTAAGGTCCCTCAATCAGCAAATAATGCACTGCCATAGAAAATGAAGGCACCCCAGCAGTGCTAGCTTCAGCTTAAATACCCTGTCATGTTGCAGGACCAGAGGTGGTGAAGCATAAGCATGGATATATTTCTTGCATTACCAAAACCAGAGTAAGTGATGCACATGACTGTTCTGTAAAATCTGCAGGTTTTGTTTCCTTGTACCTACTTTATTCTGGTTAAAGGAGCCTATATTAGAAGGTTCACGCCTTTTGGAGGTTCTGGGACATCCAGCATGTAAGTGATTGGGATGGTGGTGTAGGGCACCACAGCAGGCACCCAGGCCAGATGGTGTGGTAGCCAGATTGTAGATGCCCATTCTAGAAGGAAAGCAGTAGAGGATGCTCCTGCCAGAGTATGCAGACTAGAGAAGCCAGAAGCAGGGACTGAATATTGGTCACTCTCTGAAAACTTAAAACTTTTGAAGAGACCTGGTGGCCAGACTCCCAAACAAGCAGTGTAACTTCCTTTCAAAAAACTGTAAAAATGACATCTTGAACAAACTGCAGCTAGGGCAATGGCTACCTGTTTTCCCTTACCTTTGATAGCACACGCTTTTCTATTTCATTTCTAAGTTGTGTGAGAGCTATGAATCAGCCCTGCTATGAATACGATCTAACAAAGAGGTATCTGTGTTTTATTAGGGGGGAAAACATATGTCTTCCTACATCCTTCATGGTTAATGTTAACAACACTGCCTAATGCCAACAAAGATCTATAGATAGACAGACAGATAGGTATAGAGACATCTTTTGTAATTGAACAGAATTACATAAAATTTCAACAACTCCATTGCAAAAAGATCTCCATCCATTGCTTAACACGGACTACTGCACCTTGCTTATTTTTCAAAATGTAAAAAAGATCTTAAAATATCAAACAGAATCTCTGCACTTAGAGATTAATACTCTTTTCTCACTTCAGCGAATGTTGATCTCTAGAACATTTTTCATTACACATCATCCGAGTTAGACTTGGTGATTCTGCCCCTAACACCTGTAAATCAAAGGAAAGATGTGCAGGGCTGCACTGCTCTGACACCTCATCTCTTCCCTGACYGTCACATTTTCGCCTGCTCATTGTGTGAACACCGGTGGCGTGCTGGCAACGCAGCTGGTCGCAAGCTCGGTGCTAATCTGAGCCGGGCACAGATTCTGTGTCCTTTCAGCACTGTTTTGTCTCCTGGCCCCGGGTCACTTCTCTGGTCCTGATCCTGCACTTGGGCCACACTGCAAGGATTTCAGTTCTGGACTAAGCCTGGATTGTCCTTGGATCTACATCCCTTTATACAGCTTATTTGTAGAAGTATGTGAAACATACATTTTAATAAATATATTATGAACCAAGATTTAATAAAAACTCTCCTCTCCTTTGGAAATTACTTTAAAATATCATATACTAAGAACTTATTCACTTTCATCTAATAAAACTATTCATAAACTAAAAATTCTGGAATGTAGCACCCATATAAAATAGCTCTTTTTAACTGGGAAAAAACAGCTGTCTGACCTAACCTGAACTCATCATAGTCAGGAGCCTTTCTTTCTTGCGAATGAGCCCTGGATGAATCTTGAGAAAAACTTTACAAATACCTTCCCTCCTTACCTCTCAGGCACACATGCATGCACACGTATATACATACACACATATGGCCCACTTCATTTTTTTAAAATGCAAATTTCATGCTGATTCGGGCTACAGGACTCATAACCCTAAAACTGTATGAAATGGGAGTTTGACATTCTGTCCCCTGTCCAGCCAATGGATTATTTTTTATTGCAGCATAAACTTACCAGACCCTCAGCCAAAATAATTTTGTGTACATTTTGTTTAAAGATTTGCTGTGTTTATCTCATGAGGATATGCTACAGGCTGCTAAACCCTGCTTTCAAGAGCCTTCCTGTAGTCCTCTTTCAGCTCACTCATCTTTAAGTCAGGGCAGATACAGTGCAACATCTCACAATCCCTTCTCCTACACTACGGCCATGCATTGTGAGATCTGCTTGTAGGGGCAAACAGCTTATTCACTCCCTATATACATGAACAGTCTTTAATTTCTTCATGCAGAAAGGAAAAAAACTTGTCTCAAGTACAGTGGGACTCTTTAAAGCAGAAACATCTGTCTACCAGAATTTAAATCAAGAACAAAGCTCATTTATCATAAGTTCTACCAACACCAGCAGCAAGCATATACCATGCTTCCTGTCAGGATGACCTTTATCTTCAAGTAAGAGAGCAGCAAAAGAAAAGAACAAATACAAAGTTCCTAGAGGAGAGCACAGCATGTCCTGCCTCTGCAACACATTACAGGAAAAGCAAGAATAAAAAGCCTTAAAGAAAGACATCACAAAGGCAGATACCAGGGCAAGAGCAGACAAAGCTGAAGGAAGAAAATAGAAACATTTAACCTACCACACCCTCTGAAACACCAATTTTTCTCTTTCAACAGCAGTTTTGGGACTTCCAGGAAGTTTTACGCCATTGTTTGTGGTAAACATCAACCTGGTCACGGCTCAGTATCAGTAGAGGATTTGTTGTTCTGGCGATTGTTGCTATCGTTTAGGAAAACAAACGGGCAACAGATGAAACCAGGTCCTGGGTCTGTGCTGTCACTGAAACAGAAGACCGGCGTTGAAGAGAGGGAAGTAAAGGAAAAGGTAGAGACACAAAAAGCCACAGAAGTGTAACAAAAATCCCAAACACATAGGCAAGAAAAGGGGAAGCAGATAGGAGAAAAAGACCTACACACAAGTTAATCTCCAATGCAGAATTTTCTTTTTTTACCAATTTTTTGGTGGTGGTGGGTTTTTTTACTGGTAGCTTTCTTTCTAGCAGGAAGTGCTCCATGTTCAGCCTGACATTCAGAGTATTGTTTTAATATTGTTCTTTAAAACAGGGAGATGTATTTCAGTAACAAAAAACTATGTCATTATCTCAGTTAGGAGACACGTGTTACACCCCTTTTGACGAAAGGCAAGAAGCTGAAACAGCAATAAAAGAGAGCCTAGCAAGGCATGCCCTGTTGTGGTTAATGCTTCTTTATTTGCTAATGTACACAAGCCTTTTTATACAATGATGTACATGAGTACCTGATGTACAGAAGCTCTGCTTGCCAAGGCTACATAATCCTACATCTCGTTCCCCATTTTCAACATCAGAGTTCAAGATCTGATATGCCCTCATGGAAGCTCTCTCCATCCTGGTTTTGGAAGAAGTCATGCTGGAGTTGTCACCAAATACTCCTCTCATGCATGTGTAAACTCATTGGGATTTACCCTGTTTACAGCAGAATCTGATTTCATATACCTCCTGAGGCAATTAATGCAAACCTTCTCCAGCTGGGCAAAACAAGGATCCCAAGTAACCTGGTTTCCAGAAGTACCAGCAGCTCAAAATTGCTCTTTGCAACAATCTATTCAGCACTTCTGGAAAAAGCAGCTACGTTTTAGGTATCAAATTATGAATTTAGGACACTAACTTCAGGATGCTCTTCTTCTAAGAAACTGGGTCTTGAGCCAGTGAAAGGCTAAATTCTACCTTCAAGTATCACACTGCAGCCCCTTGGTCTTGGGGGGCATGTAACTGAACTGCATGTGCAGAGCATCTTCTTAAATGTACGCAATTGGGGCATTTCAGATTTCCCTCTATTTTGCAGGTATAGCACCAGACACAGCCAGTCTCAAAGTTTAGTCAGAACAACTTCCTATGGAAAACTTGAAAGCTTTACATTCAGCTGTAGGGAAAAAAAAAAAAAGTCCATATATTGTGATAGTCTTCACTTTTCACACCTACTCAGTGTCAACACCTGTTTAGCTGTAGAATTTTGAAGAAGCAATGACTTGTTTTAATATTGCTGCAAAGGTAATTTATTTCTACATAAATTATTTATTTTAATTTTATTTCATGTTATTTAACATAAGCTATTTCTAGTATATATCTATAATGTATTGTGGGTAGAAAGAGAATCTCTGATGAACGCATACTAGTGAGTTCTAGAAAGGCAGATAATTTCCTTCACTTAATAATAGTTTTCTTTCCTCTTGGCTGCAGACTCTCATAACTAGCACCATGCCAAACATTCGAAGATTGGATTATGGCCTGTCGTACTTGATTATTTTTGTCAGCATGCTGACCCAGGGTGCCCTTTTCTTGTGTTGTTCCTTCTGTTTCCATTTTTCATGTCATCCAGCTTTTCATCTTGTCAATCAGCTTTTGACTTCCTGATTAAAGTGTCTGTCACAGGAGCAGCCTGGTCTCCAGTCAGTTGTTTAATTTGTTCCTCATGGCATCCAATTGAGTTATTCATCTGGCCCAGCTGTTCCCAAGTGCTTCCAGCATCACTTTTTCATGTGTTTGGGTTTAACCTCTATATCTGTGTACAACAGTGTGAATTGTTCCATTCATTCTGTTGACTGTGGATTGCTTTGCCTCCGTCTAATGCCCTGACATTGCTAGGACGGCTGCTACTGTATTCTGCGGCTTAACCAGCTGAGAGAAAAGCAGTGTTTCGCCCTGGTGTTATGGTAACAAGTACAACTAAACAGACTAGTTCTCAAGTATTATAGCAGGCCCAATTTTTAACAATTAGGAACATGTAATGGAAAACTCTGCTCTCAGAGATTTGAATCCACCCAAAAAAATAATGTTGATGACGCTTGGCAGGAGGAGAGAAATGTTACTTTGCCAGGAATTTTTAGCATTCACTTGAAATCAGTTCGCTTCATTATCATGAGGGATGTTTTCTCAGTGCCAAGTCTAGGCCTGGTATAACCCAGCCATAACTCCCAGTGACTTATGTGGGAGTTGCACAAGCTCACAGCAGGGCTAAATTTGGTGATCTGACTGAAGTCGTACAGGCATCCGCTTGGAACAATGGAATTTAAATCAATTCAGTGTCATCGCAGTAAAATGCTCAAATCTTGTTGTGTTGCTTTAATTGCTGCTTTTCAGAGAGAATTAGGGGAGAAGGATTAGCATTAAATTCTGACTCTACTCCATGATTTTTTTCCCTCTGGAATAACAACTGATATGCCTCAGTTTCCCTACTGGATATAACAATAAACACATCACATTGGGAYGAAGGAATGATTGTTTATTAAATAAGTTGAAGCTGAAAAATGCTGGGTATTATTATTTATGATTACTGGAAGCTAATCTAATTGAGTAGAATGCTGGAATAGTTTTGAACTGTGTATCACGGGGGAGGAACGCATTTTCTGACAACCAACTTTTGTTTCTGACGGAAGTCAAACAAAGTCCATGCTGTAGGGCACATGTTGATTGTTTTAGGGTTTGGAAAGAATCTTCTTTTCTTCCTAATTGCTCTATTGTTTCATCTCTTTTTCCTGTCTTCTACTGCATCACAAAGTGTCATTTGCTAATAGCAGGATGACTTAATGGCCTTTCTCATATAAGAAATTCTCTGCTTCAGTGTAAAAGCATATTGCATTTATATAAGTTTTATCTGATAAAGGTATAGAGCAAGAAATTTGATCCCAAGCCAGGTGGATTTTCAGCAGACTGCAGCTTTTTTCCTATTGTGCTAACATTCATTTCTCCACAGACACATTAAGACTCGAAGTGCTGATTCCATAGCGCTGTGAGTTTTTAGTAGACTTTTATATACCAGAAGAATTTTATTAAAACAATATTAACTCAGTCAAGTCCCTGCTGGATGCCTGTTCACATCATAAAAACCGCTAGCTTGACTGGCACTCACTGGCACCCATATAGGAACTCTCAGTGGGGAAGCCAAGGACTGAATGGACCYGGGTCCTGAAGTGCCCTTTCATCCCTACAGGTGGTCTTTCCAGCTCAGAAGTGAGGTACGTTCTTGGAGCAGTACCATACCTGTTCTGGGGCTAAACAAATGACTTCAGCTTTCATCACCTTCATGCCAAAACTTTTCAAGAGTCTTACTTTTTTCTTTTCTTTTTCTTTTTTCAAATAAAGAATCTAAAGTTTTGTTTGCTTGTTAAGAAAACTGCATTCTTTCCAGTTGTAGTTTTTGCACTTATTTAGAAAACAGAGGTACACATAAGAGAGGATCAGGAAATATCTCCAGCAGCATTTGGGGCTTGGAGCCATGACATGTCTAAGAGATCCCTGCTTTCCTCTTACTTTCTCGCTGACTTTGTAGAAGCAGCCACAGGACCCTTTTACAGAATGCAATCTGGCTTTAATCACTGCTAAATGGCTTCCATCCTACTGGAGATTTGTTTGGGAAGGACTGTTCCTGAAAAACACTGCTGTGAAATGCATGCTATTTGGAATGAATTTGTATTTGAAATGCATTCTATTTGGAATGAGTTTGTATTTTCTAACCTCACAATATTTTAGGATGGGTTAAAAAATATGGCAGAACAGAGTGAATATGTGCATTGGGCCTAATAAGTATGCACTTTCTATTAGTATCTGAGTCTCTCCTGGGTGCAAAAATGGAAAAAGGAAGAATTAGTTCTGAAAAATAAACTGCATCCCATGGCCACATGCAATGCACCCATTCAAAATAGGCTGTGCATTTAGTACTGCTGGGCTTGCTTGGAAACTTTGCCCTGAGTCCTCTGAATTTGGTTCCCTCTTACATTTTCCATAAGTTTGACTCCTTCTTGGTTAGTCAAGAAAATAATTGCATGATGTCTCAAATCTGCCCTTCCCCCAGCTTCTTGTATCATAAAATAACTCCAGGCGCAATGTTATGCAAGTCTGTGATCATCCCTCTAATTTCTTATAAAAGATATGACCTCGTTATCAATGAAGATATTTTTAAAGTACYGATCATCTGAGCTAAAACCTCACGGATAGAAATGCAAAATACGTTCTAATCTCTCTTAAAGCTCAACTCCGCATTGGTTACACTCAATTCAATTGGTTTTCTTTGCAACCAAAACCAACTACTCTACTTTCAAGACACATGAAATACGAGCTGAAATTTTGGGGTGCAGCCATAATCTTGAGAGGTTATGCTACAATGTTTGGYGGTGTACTGACTTTACTAACACCTGAGAATGAAATTTGGCTTCCAGGCACACATTTATTAGGATCATTCTAAAAATTTGTACAGTATAAAGCCCAAATCAGGGTGAGCTATTCAATTGCATTTCTGGATCATAACCTCAGCTGATTTTCTTTATGCATGAGAAAGGAGTATGTAGTTTTCAGATTGTGACACCTTTTAGTTTGTGTATTATGCACTGCACTGCTAATCAGTTGGGAAGCCATTTTATTCTCAAAGCTCAACATGGACTGCAAAAGCAGATGTATACTCAATACTCTTCCACAGAGGTTTTACATTTATTCTCTCTTTCTGTCTTTTTTTTTTTTTTCTGTTCTCAACCTAAAAGAAAGGTCACTTCAAGTGATGCTATATATATTGTGCTTTTCATGCACCTAACAGTAGAGTGTCTGTGCTCTAAGAAGGCAGAAGAAATGCAGCCCCTCGTTCCTTTTACCTTTGATGTCTTCAAGAAGTGACTGAAATATCAATATGTTTACTGAACACAGAGGAAAAACTACTTCCCTCAGGGTGAAGTAACTAGGTTTAGGATGGCTTACAAGACACCTCGCCTATGGAAGAGGACGAGCTTCAGGGCACATATAAATATGCATCATATACACATAGTCATCCTCCCAGCCAGAAGAAATACATGTGTTTAGCAAGCACATTTCAAATGCAACCTGGCTTAGCTTCTGCTGCACTAATAACTCCTGCAATTAAGCAATGTTGGTAGCCAATTAGCTCACATTTTTTTCATATTGAAGGAGCTAATATAGGCAGGTATTTAACCCCTTTTGTGCCCTTGGGCCATCAGCATGCCTAACATTGGGGAAACTGTAATTGTAATCCTCTCAGATACAGTTTTTCTTCTGTTATATCAGGAGGTGATAAAACGAAACAGCATGATTGAATATTGAAAAGGCTGGATAACTTTATGAGTATTGCTACTACTAATAGCCACCTTATGTTTAAGTGAAATCTTTTGCATGGGAGGATCTAAAAACTTCCCAATATGCATATAAGGATAATTTCACTTATAATTGAACTTTTCTGAGGCAACCCTGGTGCATAAAAGGAAGACTCCATGAGATGAACAGCAAGCCTGGCACTTAGTGGAAATGCTAGTGTTACACTATAACCTGTACAGCAGAATGGGGAGGTAATATTGTGTGATCTTCCCCAGACCGTAAACCACTATGGTGGTTCTAGAAATTGTCACCGAAAGGTACTTTATTCTCCTTTGTACTCCCTGAGTATAGGCAGAGGCTCAAGACCACAGTCTTGTCCTCATATTTCATGTTGTTAATTTTTCTAAAGCTATATARAATGAATATTATCTATATAATACTCATTTACTTCCATCTTCTGTGCATTCAGTTTCAACACATCATCCCATAGCTACCTATTGCAATGCTGGACTAGGTGATATTTTAAATGCACTCTCATTTCCATTTAAAATTCTACTGGAAAAGTGTGAAATATCCATTTTTGTGTGTGTGAATAGAGCCTTTAATGCTTAAGTTTAAATGAATGGTGTATTTTTTGGCTAGGTGTCAAAGACTTAACAGAACTTGTACTATAGTCTTCTCACAGGAAAAAACAAATAGTTTCACACTGAGGTATTTGGAAACAGGTGTGCCGAACAATTACAGAATGTTACAGCTCTTGAAGGCAGCCCTCCAAGAAACTAAGGTCTAAAAATGTATGGTAACACTATCACATTGATAAAATATCTAGTACTGAATCCCACTGGACAGGAGAAAAACTGACTGGAGTGCAAGGAGAAGATGTGATCACTATTATGTCAGGGCATGAAGCAGCTAGAGTTGCTGCCAACAGGTCTGGAAGGAAAACAATAGAAAAGCTTCACTTGGGATCTGGTTTGGAACAAGAGATCAACAGTGTCCACTCCCACTCTCACGGCCACCACCCTGTCTTGGGCGGCAAAATGCTCTCCTAACCATACTCAGCAAAGTGCCTGATGGAACCATCGCTGCTTATTTAGCACACAGCTACACGGCTCTACAAAACTGAGCAGCAACCTTTTTTGCTGATGCCCCTCTTTCCTAAAGCACCGGTTCCACATTTCTGTTTCACCATATATCCATCTAATTTTGATTCTCTCCTGAAAAAACAATCTTTTCATGCTTCTCTTCCTTGGTTATGACATAACTCAAACTTTTCCATAAAACTTGTAAAGCCAAGATTTCACTTCCACCTCCCGACTTCCAACAAACATCCAGAAACAATAGTAAGCATTTCAAAGTTGTTATAAATCCACAAAAAGGAAGCCAACCTTCGGTCCACTGCCCTGAAATGTTCTCCTGCTCTTCCAAAAATTATTTGTGTCCCCAGGCACACCTGCATAGCAAATCTTTACCAGGACCTCTTAACTTATTTTGCACTTTCCCACTTTGAGACCACTATTCTCAGAAATTTGAAGTGGTCTCTTCCATCAAGTCTGATTTATCTGTTGCCTCAAGATAAGGTGACCCCGCCCCTTCACCCCCCAAATCCACCAGCTTATGTGTGCAGTGCTTCCACATGGCGTGGAGGGGAATTCCTCCCTGACACTCTCCGCATTCAGGTTATGGCC
Organism: Phoebastria nigripes; assembly: GCA_035582835.1. NCBI lineage: Eukaryota > Metazoa > Chordata > Aves > Procellariiformes > Diomedeidae > Phoebastria > Phoebastria nigripes. The sequence continues at coordinate 2,530,264 of JAYKAV010003032.1, forward strand.
CTATCATTATTTTAGCATGTGTAGCTACACATTTTATTACTGGTCACAAAATCATTCCTTTCCGTTTTCAAATCCAGCCGTACTGTTTGACTCCGTGACCTCCCGCGGCAGCGGATCCCAGTGACAATTCTCTGCCTTTGCCAAGACTGTAACAATGTTTAATGTCGAAGGATGAAAACACATTATCCTATCTTTGATGTTTAAAGAGAGGGGAGAGACCTCAAGACCTTTCTGCATATTATACAGTGTAACACATTTGTATGCTCTCTGCGGAGCTGGCATGTCTTATTCAAGGTCAGCTCTGCTCCACACTCTGGTCCAGCAACCTCCCTCCCTGTTTTCATATTTCAGTTACAAACCAAGTTGCTAAATTGTGAAGTCAAAGCTAAAGCAAATGAGCAGACAAATGGCAAATAGAAAAAAATCCTAATGCTTCGTACTGCTGTTGTGCTTCTCCAAAAAGATCAACGCAATAGCACCCTGTGTTCATGGACCTCAAAAACCTCTGTAGAAGTGGGCCAATGCCTTCAGTCCCAGTACCAACGGAGCTTCAAAATGCGTGCACACTCACAGAAGACGGGGTAAGAAGTAATTTTACTGATACTACTGCAGACACAATGGTGTAAGTTTGTTATATATGTTAGGAGAATCAGGCTTACAGAACTTGAGGCGTGGAAAAGAACTGATTTGACCCACAGTCACAGAGCAATTTAGCAGCACAGTAAAGAAAACAGCACACATGTCCTGGCTTTCAGTCCTCTTCTCTCTAGTTGCTGGGCAGTACCACTACTGTTCCCATAAAAATTATACTATATGCTTAACAAATTCTGTGAAACCTAGTACATGGCAATTTAGCCTAAGGATGCTCTTCAGGCCCCAGACAGCCCTTCTTCTTCTGTAGGGCTTCATCTTCAACAAGCTGGACTCATCAGCTTCTTCAAATGCCTAAGAGGCAGAAAAAATAAACACCAAGTCAGACTCCAGGTCTCTTTATGATCCTCTTTGGGCTTGTCAAGGGACAGATGTTCCCACCCAAGTTTGGTGAGACTTCCTGGTCTTATTATGGCTTCCAATGGGGCAAGAGTCTTCCTAATTATTACTTTATATTGTGAATTCTGACCAGATGTTGTCCAAAGAAAAGCATATTTTTCTTGAGAAAACTGTCCTTTACTTCTAAAAGAAACCAAAATATAAGACCACTGACATTCTGTTTTGTCCTAACCAAACTGCTGTAGACATTATTTCCTAAATAAATAAATAAATAAATAAATGTAGGTCTCCATCAAATGACATCTACCGTGTCTGGCACTTCCCCTGTTTATGAATGCTATTTCATGGTTTGCTTTTCAAAAAACTTTTGATTTCAAAAATCAGAGTGTACTGAAATCAGCTTTGCACCTCAAACCTCAGTTAACAAAGTTTCTCAAACCTCAGTTAATGAAGTTCAGTAATGGAGATCTGTGTGCTCTACAAAGCAGACTGTTCCCCCCACCTCGATCCTCTTTGTTGCTTTTTCCTCTTTCTCAGGTGGCTGAGAGTACAAAAATGGCCACCAGACTTCTGGTTTGCTCGGGGAAATCTTGTGTTAGGAGGCAGTGTGGCTTCCCAGGTAGGTATGAATGCCAGGCTCGGACTCGAGAGGTCACAGGTTCTGTTTTTACCTCTGCTGTTGCAGTTTCCCCTTTGGTACAATACTAATGACCTGCCTCGCAAAGCGGTTTGAGATTGGTGCTGAAAAGCCAACTTCACAGAGGTATTATCTCATGGAATATGATAATTTAGGATCTGCATTCTGTCCGACCTCATGTTCAGCTGGAAAAGTGCACGCTGGGCTTAGCTTGCCTACTGATTTTGTTGCTAGTATTGGAGGTGTGGATAGAGACAATGGAAACTCAGTACCAATCTTAATGATAAAACATACATTGCCACATTATAATATTGCACAACATATATATACACACACAAACATACACTTACACACACAAACTCTGTTGCATCAGTTCTTTAGCATTCCCTGTTGTACGTAAATGTAAGTCATTATAATCCCCGTACAAAATTAATTAGTCATTCGTATTTTCAGAGGGTTGCCAGATATCCTTTTAATTTGGCTCTACCATCTTGTCAAAATAAAAGCTCTTTGCCTAACATTTATGAAGCGTCTAAGCTTAATTGCATTCATCTTTATCAAGTCTTGAAACTGGCTGATATATTTAAATGAGCTAAAATAAAAAGATTTGAGGCAACTGAAGTCTCTTCAATAAACTGAAGAAAAATCTCTGAAAGACTATGGAAGCAGTAGTGACCAAAGCTGTGAGAAGAAAGATTTTAAAACTAATAAGTTGCCAAATGGATCTTTTTCTTAATTAGTCTTCCTTTCAAAGAATTAGTGAGTAAAAGGCTTAAAGAAGATGAAGTGAAATTTGAATGTTACCCACAGTCTATAAATAAGACTTAAATTAGTCTTTCATTTGGCCCCTGATAATTCTATTATATGTCCTGCCATATTCTAATTTCTTTGTCTCACCTCTCTACGTTTCTTCACCACCAGGAGATGTGACTTTGACTACTGGAAACTTTGAATATTTTTCAGCCTATAAAAACAGCTGAGGTACATTGGTACTCTTCTCCACTTGGGGTTTTTTTGGCTTTCATTGTTAAACATTGTACGTATTTGGGGGTTTACACTTGGAAATGGTAGTCAGAGGTGGTGGGTTCAGCTCTTAGCTCTGTTGCAGACATCCTCAGCAGCCTTAGGAGGTAGTGGCAAGGGACCACACTCAGCTGAGGTGGCTATTCTACCTAGGCTCCAACCCCTCTGAAGCAGGCACCTTCAAGCTGTGGTTTGTGGACCCCTGAGGGTCAGAGGGTCTAAGACAGTTAATGAAGAAGGACAAACATACTGTCAGGTTGTACCAAAAGCAGCACCATCACTGGAAAGTTGCTGGAGGGCTCTGAACAGAGCCAGGTTTTCTGTAGGTCAATTAAAAGGCACTTGCCCGGGGAGAAAATGTCCTCTTGTTGAATAGCCTTCTATGCCTGAAGATAGTTTTAATTTTTCTGTGACTGAATTCCAGCCAGTAATGTGATGGAGTAGTGGGAATACTGGGAATGTTTCCCACCCTGTCTTCCCTGGTTATTTTATAAACCCATAAGCTCATAGATTCTGTTTCTACAGAGTTTCTTTTGTCTCTACAGGCAATGTTGCTCTTTCTTCTGCTGTTATGAGTGGTACTGAAGCAGTGATCACTAGTGAGCTCCCTCTCCATTTGGGGTTCAGCTCTCCACAGCCTGATCCCTGGGTCTGAGTGGAGACAGCAGCTCTGGCCCACACCATGTGTGGGGACTCCAGTCTCGGGCTGTGACAAGATGCGACGATTTAGGATAAATGCAAAACTTTGAGGCCCTCAGAGCCCCTTACTTTGTTGTCCCAGACTTTTCTCTCAGTTGAATCCTGGACTGGAGCAGAGCTGGACCTAGAGGGTCAAGATTCGTGGGTCTTTATTAATCCATTCTTTGAAGGCTAGGAACTAACATGATCTTTTTTATCTCAGAGCTTCATATTGCTATTGTCTACCACACAGTGTGGTCGATAGCTATGCCTGTGAAATTTATTCAGTGCCATAGAAACAGGTGATGTAAAAAATAGCTTTCATTTAGATCTGTGACAAATTCACAGAAGAGCTGCGTTTCTCTAATGGCTGGAATGAGGAGATGCAAACTATGGCAGCTCTAGGCAGATTCTTATTTTGACAGAAGCAATGACTCACTGTGTGACCATGGACAAGTCATTCAATTTTCTTGTGCTTTAGTCAACAAAACTATAAAATTATTAAAAGACAAAAAACAAAAAGTCCCCAGATTTTACTGAAAAACAAATCCTTCCTCTGAGCTCAGTTGGTGAATAAATGACAAAAACAACAAGATGAAACATGGGTGTAACCCACAGTTTTGCCAAATATACCACAAAAATATGGAGAGGGTACAGATGAAGAGAAGGCAGGGGGAAAAAAAAGATCAGCAAGAACACTGAAATGCCCCAAAGCACATGAAATCATATTAACAGAAACGACTTCAACAAAAGAGAGTATAGATGCCCACAGGGTGGTGAGTAGGAGGGTGTATTCCAAAGAAAAATAGCAGTCAAATGATCTAATGCTCTTTTCATCGCAAGCAGCCTTTAAAACTAGATAGTGATTGTCTCACCCTTTCATGGGGTGCAGTATGACAACTATTTAAATGTGCCCGGAAACAACACCAATCAGACTTTAGCACAGTTAATGAAGGATGGTTTGTCCAATACTAACTGTAGGGAGAAACATGGATGCCTAAAAGGCACCATTGCCTACCAGTGATGGTCTCCTGTTTTAGTCTGCTCAGTGACACCTGCTTTGCCAGGGCCACATGCAGAAACCAGGGGGGCTTAGGTATCGCGCACACTGAGCAAGTCCTGAAGGAACTGCACCATGTAAGAGGGGGACCAGGGGCTACTTTACGTGTTGTTTGGAGTCCCCTGTGCATGCAAGAGATACACCATGCTGCATGGGTGCATTAGCTCTGACGCACCCTACAAAAACCCCACTGCATGCTGGCATCTGGCTTTCTCAGCCATCATTATAGCTGGGGTCTCAGGCCCTTTGGCCCTGGCTGCTGCACTGTACCCTCGGTTCTTGCCCGGGATGAAAGAATGTGAAAAAAGAGTGACACCTCCTGAGACATCAGCATTATTTCTAGGACCTATTCTGTGCTGCCTGGCCACAGCTAGTTTAGTTTTCTACACAGATTGAGGTTGCAGCAAAAAGTGCTGTTGCATTAGACTGCCCCTCGGAAAGAAAGCAGGATGATGCTTTAGCCCTGGCCGCAGCAGCAAAGTGGCTGTAATGGAGTGAGAACATGAAACGCAGGGGAAAACAATGAACAGTGGAAAAGTCAAAGTTAGGCCTGCAGCAGAAGAGTGGCTACAAAGGTATCTTCAAAGGGTTTTCTGGGGGGAAAAAAAAAAAAGGAGCAGACAACATACATATTAATGAACCTGAAACAATATTGAAAAACAACCTATTATCCTTACTCAGATCAAAAGAACATGAAGATTAACACCTCAGACATCAGACCTCTGCAACAGGAGAGTGGGCTTAGCAACAAGTCTGCTTCCCCCCGTCTTCCTTTGTTTTTGTAACTAGGACCAGGCAAAGAGGGAGCAGGTTCATTGCGAGGAGCTGTAGAAGTAGGCCTACAAGCCCAGCAGCTGCATAGTGGAAGTTTAAAAAAAAAAAAAAAAGAGCATTAAAACTGAGCAAAGACTCAGTAAAATCTGGATGAGCATGGGAAGAAAATGAAGATGAAAATTATATGGGCTACAATGCAAAGACAAGATTTACTGTCTTGCCTTGCTTGAGGGGAGTGCTGGAGCACTCAGGGAAAGATGCCGCATTATTTGCACACTCCTCACTGAACTGCCGAAAGGCTTCCCGGTGGCCGTCAATCTCCTCTCCCCTCCTCCCACTCCAGAGCCCTCTTCTCCTACAAGTCTGTGAGGCTCCCGGCTTTCCAAGAGAAAGAGAGTCTTACAGTGCTCGTCCCTGCAAAGGCATTTTCATCTGAAAATCTGAGACATTCTCTGCTGCGGATTGTATCCACTTGCAATGGGAATGGTTCAACGATCTGACAAGTCTTTTCCATGTTTAATTTATTTGACAGGCAAAATAGCAATCTGACCAAATTCGATTTTCTCTTAATAATTTTCCACAGCACAAACTGTTATTTAGGGACTCCTGCCTGGTGCATGAAACCACATCTGCATGGTGAGGGCGTTTATGATAATGAAATGAAAGCTACCCCAGCAGTAGTTGCAAGTGAAGGAAAAGTACCTCTAATGATGACAATGGGGAGAGACACATTCATTCTCTGCCAGAGACTTCATAACAAAAATCCCTCTTTCTACACACCTATCTTCTGGTAGCAGCTCACATTTCAGACCAGCTTCTTTCTGATTTTTTGCACTTATGTTCATACATGCACTGATGATGAAAAAGGGTCAAAATACAAAGTTAGAATCCAGCACATTTTTCATAGCTACTTTGATGCTTCAGAAATTATACAATCCAAAAAGACAAAACAAAAAAACTTGGTTTTGCCACAAATGTGACTGAACAAAATTTCAGCCTTCCTGAGATCAACAGAAGTTTTGCTGCTGATTGCAAAGGATTTTCACTTGATTGCATGCAGGATTCATTAGATAAGAGGTAGCTATGTTGTTTTTACTACAGCCATTTTCCTCATTCTAGCCATTTTCAAAATGATCCAGACTTTTCCTAGCTGTGATAAGAAGAGAGTCACTGGACACAAGGTAGAACATAGGAAATTCCAGTCAGATTTAAGGACAAACTTTTTCAAGATGAAAGTGATTAGCCACTGGAACAACTGTCCAGAGAGGCTGTGGGACCTCCATCTTCTGAGATATTCAAAACTCGGTTGGGCATGCCCCTGAGCAACCTGCTCTAAACAGAAGTGCTTTGAGCAGGACATTGGACTAGATGGACTCTGGAGGTCCCTTCCGTTCTGTGAATCTGCGTACGGGAAGCACAGTAACTTGCTACATAACTGCGCTGTGTGGATTGGATCTCTGACCCTGCTAGTCTTCAGACACTACATAAAACAGTGCTAAATGCTAAGAATAAAGCCAGAATTCATGAATATTGGAATTAGAACCATTTACAGGAAGATGTAGACTTTGGTCCAAAATACTGTTTTGCATAGTAAAAATGCTGTTGCTAAAAGGCTGATCATTTAACCAGTCACTGATGTGTTTTACTGAAAGTTTGCATGGTGGTTTGAAACCCACTCCAATCTTTTCTTTCTACATAACAATAAGATCATCGAAAGCTTTGATTTACCATCAAGAAAGTGGGCCAAATTGACTTATACCTTCTGCARCTTCAGTAGCAATGAAATTTCACAAACAGCGAGGTGGGACAGGACCTGTTCTAGTGCTCTTCAAACTTGTAAAGCTTCTTCGTCTTCAGACTGAGTGGGAATTTTTGCATGAACAGACTGATGCCTGGTGTTTCTCATGCTTCTCRGTTAGGCCAGATTTGAAATACCAAAAACATTTTTTGTGGTATTTTTGCATTCCTATTTCCAATTTTCCCACTCTCTGAATTTTCTTACCTTCTCTTTCCATATATTCTCCCTCTGCCTCACTTCTAAGAAAAAGAAGGTAAGAAAGAAAGATGTAAAAACTTGCATTTCTATGCGGGTGTGAGGAATTAGCAAACCAGTTTTCAAATATCCATTCCTGCTGCAGTCAGGACTGCTCTGGTTTTATATACATAATCTGCAGATCCCATTTTCCTGTCTTTCCTATAGCAGTAAGTAGGTTTCAGATGCCTACTGAAAGCCACTCAAACTGCTGAAGTTTTTATGGGTTAACCCATCATAAATTACTAATTATTCAATTATAATTAATGCCAAGCAAAAATATATAGCAACTGGTTAACTGTATGATGGAAAATAATGAATAAAAGATTTAAGCAGATGAGTCACAACAGATCATTGTTTCCTAAAGTCTGAGACATATCCCTTGCTGGGTATGAAGAGCTAACAATGGGTCACAGAAGATTAATACATTAAAATGGGTGTGTATTTAACAATGTGGTAATTTAGCAGGAGAAGCAAAATTATTTTTCTCTTAATGCAGCARGGCTTAGTTTTCAAAAGTTTGGGAAACAATCTGGTACACCATGGTCCGAGGCAGCATGTTCCTACCAGCCCATGGTACAGGGAGGCTGTTTTTTATAAGAGTTTCAGGCAATTTTTGTAGGTAATGGAGGCTCCCATGATCACTGAATAACAGGACAAAAACGTGACCACGCTCATCTGACCTAATATGCATTTATTTTCTGAGCTACCTGTGAACAGCTACCAAAAATAGAGGTTTAAAAGATAGATGGTAGGGGTGAATTCTTAACATACTAAATTGAATGGAAATTCTTCCTGGACTTCAGTACATCCATCACTCAAGTGGTGCAGCTCACTGAAAAAGTCCAACAGCAATTCCTCTGTCTCTTTGGCTGTGGTTTCAGTATGGGCCCAGAGGTTAAATGAGCCAGCCGTTACTGCTCGTGCGTGAAACTCAACAGCTCTGAAATTCCTCCTTAAAGGCTGCATTCAAACAGGAGCTTAGACTCACTAGGGAAGGACTGTTGCTATCTTGTTCTTCTGGAAAGCGGCATTACTCTCCAATGCAAGTTGTATTTCTGTATAAAATATGTTGCATCCTCCTGACATCAGTCAGGAGTCAAAGTTTTCAGCTGTCTCCTTAGGATGGATTTTCAAGAGCACCCATCCACAAACCAACAAAAAAAGTTGTCAGATTTTCAACAGAGCCAAGAAAACAGGGCAAAGTTTTCTCACAAATAAGGCCACAAGTCTCACAAGAAAACTGTTGGGGCAAAAGAGTTCTGCTGAAAATGTGGCTCCACTTGTGGGCATCAACACTAGACAGTCTGGCACTCTAGTGCATTAAGAATATTGCCTCTTTTGCCCCTCTGATCTGTTGGCCTACTGCCTCACTAGCAAAGATCATGGTCTTGAACTTTAAGGAATTAAAGTTAACATTTGCTTACACATATCAACTTYTGTGTCAGATATGTGTAGGCAGTTACACATGACACACTTCATTCCTCCTACTACCACAAAAAGAGATCACTCTATTCTTTATTGTTATCCGAACCTGAGTGTAATTTTCAAAGCTTCTAAGCCATTTGCAGTCTAGGAAATGTAAAGGCCAAATTGTGTTGGCCATTTATTTCTAAAGAGAAATGCTCATCAATTCATAGCTGAATTTGGTCTAACATAACAGTTCTCAAAATAATGTTAGCGGTCTCTGGGGATCTGCCACGTCGTCCATGTTTGSTTTTTTCCTTCCAGCTATGAAATACTTTACTAAAAGTTAACTTTCAATTAGAAAATAGAGACACATAATTTAGGTCAGGGACTGGACCAAGATTAAGAAGACTTGAGTTTTGTTCTTGGTTGCACAACTGACCTCTTGTGTGGTCTAGGACAAGCCACCTCCTCTTTGTCTAGCTTATTTTGCTCTGCTTACCTGGCTACATTTTGCCTAGTTGAATAAAGAACCTTCAGTAAGTAAATCATGCCTGACCAACTCAATTGCTTTCTATGATAAAATGACTGGATCTGTGGAAAAGTAGAGAGGAGTAGATGCCATTTACCTTGACTTTAGCAAGACTTTAAGCACTGTCTCCTACAGTACACTTGTATCCAAGTTGAAATCTCACAGTCTGGATGGGTGGACAACTAGTTGAGTAAAAAAACTGGTTCAGGCTCAGAGGGTTATGGTTAGTGGATCATACTCTATCTGGGTGCCTGCAATGGGACCTGGACTGTTTAATACCTTTATGAATGACCTGGAGGAGGTGATGGGTTGCAGTCCTGTCAAGTTTGCAGATGGCACCAATTTGGGGCAACCACTCAATACACTTGAGGGCAGGAGCTGCCATCCAGAGGGACCTAGACAGGCCGGAGGAAGGGGCCAACAGAAACTCCATGAAATTCACCAGGACCAAATGCAGAGCCCTGCCACTGGGAAGGAAGAGCCCCTCAGTGACACTGACAAAGTAGCATGAGTTCAGCAGAGGGCCACCATGATGATCAGGTGCTGGAGCACCTGCCCTGTAGGGAGTGGCTGAGGGAGTTGGGCTCATTCAGCCTGGAGAGGAGATGGCTTTAGGGGTCCTAACAGCAGTCTGCCTGTACCTATAGGGAGGTGATTGAAAAGACAGAGCCAGGGTCTTCAGTGGTGCATGGTGGGAGGATTAGAGACAACAGACTTAAGTTGAAGAAAGAGACATTAAGACTGGATATAAGGAAAAACTTCTTCCCCATGAGAGCAGCACCTGCTGGGACTGCCCAAGAGGCTGTGCAGTTTTCAAAATCCAACTGGATAAAGCTCTGAGCAGCCTGGGCTGAGCTCAGAGCTGACGCTGCTTTGAGCAGGAGGTTGGACTAGAGACCTCCAGAGGTCACTTCCAAACTGAATTACTCTGTGATTGCACAAGGTCCAGTGAGCACCAAATCAGATCCTTACTCAAGGATCGGAGTGCACTCTTGCCCTCCCTAGAGCTCCCATGTTCCTGCCTGTGACTCCAGGAAAGAAATATTGGTACATAGACTGACAGTGCAGATGCCATGTACCTGCAAACTAAGTCTCATTCAGCTCGTTTCATTGCACATACATTGAATATGTGACCAGGTCACAAAGAGTAGGTACAACACACCTGAGAACTTGCCCTCCCTGGACAGAGTTGAGAGAGAACTTGATCTGCCACGTACGCCTGTGCCCTCACCCTCTCTCTACAGGATATTCAGGGAAGTGGCTCTAAATCCTTCTCGGGAAAGCTGTTCCATGTTATTATGAAGCTGAAGTATTACAAGGTGCTTAAATAATCACTGTAGCAAAGAGCAAGAGCGCGCTATGGAGAAAAAGGCTTTTTAGCCTGGTGGCTGAGGCAGCTGCATTCAACATCCTGCTCCATGCAGTCCCCGAGACAAAAGGGAGGAGCTGCACACACAGGGCATGGAGCACACCTGCTTTCACAAGAGCTGGTAGCCAGGTGAAGCAGGAGCGCTCACAGGATGTGGAGGTTCATATCAGGTGTGGAAGGAAAGTTACCTTCTGCCTACTGCGTTATGCGCACAAAGATACCTGGGGAAGAGCCTTTTGCCCCTGCAAAAGCTTGTGCTTTCTGCCCCTTTGCTAAGGTCACATAATGAGCCGGGGGGTCACTTTTCAAATAATAGTCATGCATACATATAACATCCCCCACACCAGCTGCTAGGTAAAAAGCACTGCCACCTCTGAAAACCTGGCAAATCCCAGCCCTTTATTTCCTTTACTTTTCCTCCTCATGCTTCAAAATGAACATTTTTGTTTTGGATGAAATGGAATGTATGTTTGCATTTTACACTAAATAAATGTTTTCAGATTTCCATTTTGGCAAGAAAAACAAAAAATGAGGTTCCATTTGGTTTGACTCTAACTTATTTTTTCTCCCTCTTTTTTAGGTTCGGCACTCTAGTTGAAAAAAAACAATTATTCTCACAGCCTTAGTCACACGTTTTCCAGGCAGTGCCTGAAATGTTTCCTTTCAACTCTTTGCAAGCATTTTATAGGTTGTCACTTCGCTGCTGCTTCAAGAACAAGAGACTGCAATTCTTCCAAGTGAACAGCTTCGATGACTTTCCTGACTGATGCAAATGTGTTACACTGTTGACAAATACTAACCATGAGAGTTGACTTGGCTATTGCTGTTTGCTATAACTGGTATTTCCCCTGAAAATTCTCCTCCAACCCGTCAAATGGAGCATTCTGTTTTATCAAGTTAGTTTTTAATAATTTTTTGTATGCCTTATCTTTTATCTAGACAAATAAGAACTAATCAGTTTTCAAGAACCATAATTTGCCACTTAAATGGTTGTAAACGAGTCCCTGACGAGAGGCCAGGCACTGAATGCATATGGAGGCCAGAATATCTCCTACCATTAAAACTGATCCTTTTAGTCCACACTGAAACACATGGACAGGGTAACATGGACATTTCAGCTATATCTCTATATATCTTAATTTCAGCTATTTGCAGCTTGGTTTGAGAAGAAACAGGGAATGCAGTCAATGCACCAAGCCTGTCAGTGTTTAAGAGGCATTTGGACAATGCCCTTAAYARCATGCTTTARCTTGGTCAGCCCTGAAKTGGTCAGGCAGTTGGACTAGATGATCGTTGTAGGTCCCTTCCAACTGAAATAGTCTATTCTATTCTATTCTATTTATCTCTGTAAGTGTTGCCAATACCTATAGCACACAAACATTGACGTGGTTCCTGCCCCAAGGAACTTGCAATCTAAATTAATGCACGACAAAACGCGTGAAGAGAGGCAGTAGATTACAGAGGCCAAAGTCTCAAGCCGTACAAAATGCAATCCTGCCCCTGGTCAAAATCCTTTTCAGGAAAATGTAGGCAAGCATCTATACTTATGGACCAAAGTCCTGAACCAGATCCTTAAAATATATGAAAATATACACACACATTAATAGGAAGATAACGATAGCAATTTTGTCACTGTAGGTTAGCTGCCAGAGTTGGAGCTAACAGGCTTCAGGAGGGAGCAAATTTGGTGTACCGTAACTTTGACACCGTCTTCAAAAGTGGTTCTCAACCTCATCAAAATTACTGCAAGTGAAAAAATAAACCAACAAGTAAATTACTTTTTAGAACTTCTAATCCACATGGATTAACAGCCATAACTCAATTTCAGAAAGATGACTAGATTTTCATAACATGTGCACACACACACAAAATAGACACCAGGATATTGGGGCTCAGTTAAATATTTAAATAAGATCAAAATAAAATTAGAACAGTTTTTGTATTTCATATTTGTATTTTTAATTGACTGGAAAATGGAAAGAGGACATTGAAATACTGTGTTAATATCTATGCTATCTCCACTGGCTACGCAAAGATTTGCTTCTGATTTTAAAGTTTCTCAGCTCAAGAAGATGTAGATTTTCTTGGCAACAGCTGCTGTGTAAAATATTCTGAGATAGAATTTTTTATCATAATTAATAATAGATGAAAATTTCTGTGGTTTTGATGTTCTAAACTCTATGCTGTTTGATTTACGATGTCTTTATAGTTGTTTTTCTAGTAATTCTATGCCTCTTTCTGTTGGTATAAGGCTGGTCGTCTCTTTTATTTCCCTAGTGGAGTTGGTACAATACTCTTCCTTTTCTCGCCTTCTTTTTCTGTAAATATATTTCATAAAGTTCCCCTTTCTTCCTTAATGAGACTGATCCCTATGTTCTGTAATTTTGTTGCTGTGGAATTTTTTTTCTTTTTCTTTTTCTTTTTTTTAACTCCACACAGGGCAGTAATAAAACTTTGGTGGAGGCTATTGCAGTGGGGATTGTGTTCTGTGCGTGCTCTTGTAGAGCTGGTTGTATTCTTTGTAATGAATGTTTTAAACTGGATGGTGACTGAAGAGGTATAGTCTGGTTTGGGGGTTGAGTTTTTTGGCTTGCATAGCGATTTTTTTCATTTGGTGTTGGGGTTTTAGGGAAAACTTACTGAATAATGCTCCATGATTGGTATTTTATGAGAGGTTGGATACAGGTGCTTATAGGCTATAATTACTGCGTCAGCAGCCCCAGCTCTTGTGACAGTAGAGGACCATATGTCATAGCTGGGATGCTAGTGACAGCTGTAGTTAAAGCTGTCAAAGAGTTTCCAATAGAACCCCTTGTTTCCCGTTATTCATAACTTTTTCAGCATTACACCTGCAGAGTGCAAATTTTCCAGGAAACGTTTATACCTCAAAGGGAAGTTTTTTGGATAAGCCTGGCCAGCTGTTGACACATGAGGAAAAAAACAAACAAACAAACAATAAAAAAACCCCAAAAAACAAAAACCACAAACCCCAAATCAACCAAAACTCAAGCCACCTTCTATCATGAAATAGCCTGAAACTTGTTGGGGACGCTCCGCATGGAAGAAAGCAACTCCAGGGAAAACTGTCCGATACTTGATGGGGTTGGGAGGCTCTGACTTACTGCAAACCATGTGCAGGCAAGCTGTTCCTCAGCCCACTGGGGACAGGCTGGGCAGGGTTTGTATTCATAAATATATGGAATCTTTATTTATAAATAAACAAACAAAAACCCTCCAAATCAGCTCCAAACAAAAATAATAAATACCCTCTTTGGCTCTTTGTCAGCATTACTGCAGCACGAAAGCTCGTAAAATTTCACCAGAGAAGCCACTGCTGCAAGTAAAAGGCAGCAGTAAGAAATCCCGTCTGTTCTCCTGCACTGCCTGCTTCCCTGCTTCAGTGCCGTGCAAGTTTAAAAGGCCACTTCCATCCTTACTCTATAATACCCTTTAAGTAGCATTTGTACATCATGACTGTCAATTACCTCATAAACATCTGCAGCAGCATCATTGTTTGGATAGCTGGTTCTCAGTATATATCCTTACAGAAAAATAAGCTTTGCCTCTTATATCATTCAGCTTCTGTGGTTTGGGGTTTTTTTTCAGTAAGATCTATATATTTGCCTATACTGCAACATGCCATATGGGTGTACTCATGGTAGTGTGGCTTTTTCTACTGACTGCATTTTTATTTGTAACACTGCACTTTCCATAAAAGATTTTGGCAAAGGCAATGGAGACTCATAGTTTAAATAGACTAATATTAATTTACCATCCTTTCTTCCCTTTTCATTTTTTCTTTTGGAGTTACAACTTAACAAACAGTCTCTAGTGCACAGACACTAATTTCTTCTTCAATAACCCCAGGAGATAACATTCTGGCATTCCTTAGTAAATTGGACCTTGTAAAAACTATGCCTGGGTGGTCCATGATTATCTTTCTAGAACCAGGCTGTTCTCAGTCAGCATTGTTTTTTCTTTAATGAAAAAGTGCTCACTGAGAAATGTGTGTCCTTCAAATCAATGCAATTTTAAATGCTGGTTAGGAAATAAGAGTTAGACTTACTATATAGTACTCACTTTCATTTTTAAACTATGGTCATTATTGTCTTAGGAGCGCAAATTTGCCAAATCTTAGTACTGTGTTAATACCTTGTATTTATGCAACATCCCTCATCCTGAGGGATCCCCTCATGTTACTTGGAGCCTGACCAGGCACAGACTCATCTCCAGGTCCAAATATGCACTTCCTGAGTGGGTTCCTGTACTTACATTAGCATTTTGCAACAAGTTCTGTGCTAAATAAGAAGAAGGGCAGAAAGATGAGGAAATCTATCAAATGCATGTGGCAGTCTGAAACATCAGTGACTACGTAGTGGTACATGCTGATTAATAACAGAGTTAACTGTATTATAAGAGCTGTGGTCTGCAGCTACAACTGAATGGGACTGACACTGGTATGTGACCACACCTTCATAGCAAGGACCACACAAAACCTACCTAATCGAGGTAATTAAATACACCAGGCAAGGATTTGGCCTCACCCTTTGTGGCAGAGAAAATACACGCATGCATCATACAAAATTACTTTGTCTGAATGTGGTGAGAGAAAATTAATTTTACGTCTGACCACAGCCTCTGGTATTACAATAGCCTAATATTTCTAACAGCGATGTGTTTGGCAAAGCCTGATTCAAGTAGCCAGGAGAAGATGATTTAAAAATAGGTACTAAGTATTCTCTACTCTCACAGACCTGGTTCACTAGTGCCAGAAACTTTCCCTACTCTTTCTTTTTTAGCTCATCAAAGGTCTGAGGACCAAACTGTGCCTTACTCTTCTTTATGCAGTTATGCTTGGCCTGCTGGAGAACACGAACAGTACCAAGCCATAAAAAGGGCCCTGCTTACCAAGGTAGGAAAGACCACAGACGAAGCAGATCGTATTTGTGAGCAATCCCAAAGATGCCCCTTAATCGCATGCTGTAATAACAGGAGCGACAATAATAATAATAATGAATGATCACATTTATAGAAATAAGAGAATAAGCAACAAAAATTATATGTATCCTTATACCAAAAGATAGCAAAAATGATTAACTGTATGAAATCATTGACTACTGCAGTCGATCACAAATTATAGCCACGTTGTGAAAGAAAATAATTGTTTCTTAATAGTTCCGGCAATGCAACAAAATGGCTCTCTAACACTGAATCTTAAAGTCTGAATAAGTGGTGTACAAGCAGTGTACAGACCCATAGTTGCCCCAGTGGTATTTTAAAACTGAAAAGTGTGTTTAATACAGGTAAGTGCTTGAGGCATTACAAAGGCTGAGAACTGGCTCACCAGACCAAAAAACTGGAAAGCCACTGGCTTAGGAGAAGAACAAGGAGAAATACCTTACAGTTGAAACTACAGGAACATATGCAGAATAATATTTCCTATGACAGATTCTGGTCAGGTTGGTAGAATGTCCAAGCACCCCATGATTTTTAATAACCATTAAAAAACAGAAGTCCATTTTATGTTTTACTTGGAAATGTACCTTCTTGGCAGTTGCAGATCCATTGATATCATTTGTTCAGCAAAACGTTTGCTTATTACTGATTCAGAAGGCAGGCCAAAGATTCACTTGGCAATTCTCTGTGTCCATTATCCCACTTCAAGCTTCACTCAAAATTGCTCCGTTACAAGCTCAGATGAGGTAACCACCTACAACAGTATGACAGATGCCAGAAGAAGTCCAGAGGTGTTCACTTAGACATAAATATTTTGGACATAATTTTTAATCAGAGTTAATAATACTCAGAGCATAATTCTAACAGTCCAACAGTTTATGGATAAAAATTGCAGAATTTATCAATAAATGTGAAAGTTCCATTTGTTCTATTACTCCAACTGGGACCATATTTCTGTGAAATAGATTTCTTTTATGTGTCCATTAACATAAGATTGGAAGGGACCTTTTGGGTCATCAAGGCCAGACAACCATCCAACTATCATAAGCAATCACATCACACCATCTCTTATACAGAGATTGACGGAACTGTGTTTTACAAGCAGTTCCATTTTTATTTCCACTACATCTCTGGAGATGCATTCAAAACCTCAATAATTTAATGTTTGAGGACTTTCTTTTGTCTTCTAACTTCCTGCAGTTTTTGTGACTGGTTAAATGCATTTAATCTTTTGTTTTGATACTGAGTTTAACTATCTCTTCTCCCTCCCTGGCATATGCCTTCCTGATATGTTCATAGATATTCCTTTGCTAGGTTAAAAAAGCCAGGTTGTTTTTAGTATCCTCTCAAAATGTAGGTTCTTTGCTTCTCTCCTGGTGGCCCTTCTCTGAACATGCCCTTGCTTTGAGTTCCCCTTTCTTGAACGTGGTTGACCTCATCTGTACACAGTCTTGACATTGCAGTCAAGTTAATACATCCTTATCCCCTTTGGGTTACTTGGCAAGAGCCCACTTGCTTATTCTCCTTGCTGCCCATATTGCACTGGGAATACAGCCCTGCTCAGCCTCTTGTGCTTGGTTTGCTGGAGTCTGAAGATGCAAGCAAACACCGTTTCCTGGAGCTTAGGGAGCTATGGGAAGACTTGATTGATCGCCATTCATCTTTGCACTCTCCTGTCAGACTATAGTGACCCACTACAAAGGTGTCCCAAGAAAGAGCATTAAGAATACTGCCTCTACCTTTGTGGTGGTTTCTCTCTGATTTAAAAACAAGCTCTACAATAACAGATAGGCGAAGTTTCATGATGACTCCATTGGTTAAATATTTTGATGCTGTAAGTACAGAAATGGTAGAAAGACTGCACAACAAAAATTTGCAGTCCAAATAGCATCTACAAAGCTCTCCATCCCTCTTTCTTTTAAATACCAATGAAGAGGAGAACATAGCAGGGAGAAGTACATTCATTCAATTAGTTCAATCATTCTTGTGTTACTTCTGTGGTGCCCTTCATGCAGAATGATCACAAGGAACTTCATTTAAACTAAACTCAAACGCTTACCAAACTACAACAGAAGGAAAGCAGAATAAAACAAATTAGTCTAGTCAAGACTAAGGCTTAAAAATGCCGAGGGCCCTATTAACTATAAAAAGCTTACAGTGTCTCTGTGTGTACGCACTTGCAAGCATGAGAGAGAAACGATATACGTACATGAAAAAAAAGGAATTAGCAATCCATGCTGCTTCAGAGAGATTGTGCACTTCATTCTTGATTCACAAAGAAAACTTGCCTTAAAAGTGACCCACATTCAAGAATTCGAGACCTTCTTAGGCTACCATCCAGATTAACATAGGTAACAAGGCTGGCCGGGAACAGCTAAAATCTCTCCCAGCAATTCAATTATGATATAGCGCATAGACATGTGTTTCAGCATGGATTTAGCACGGGGCCTTATCCATTGGGATAGAAAAGCATGGCACAGCATTCCTCGTGCTCATAAATACTGGAAACATGCAAAGTGCAAATTAGCTGGGATTGGCAGGACCAATATCTGTTACAACATCAGATTAAAAGCCTGCAACTACTGGCAATTTTATGGATCATGCTGCGTTCACATTTTGTTAATGTTTTGCTAGGGAAGTAGGGAAAATAATTGTGAAACTTCCCTGTATAAATGTATACTTGTATCTTAACAGAAAGCTAGGGGAGAAAATCAAGGAAGGAGGCAACTCAATCAGCTACAGACAAGCAACCTCCTAAAAAACATTGAGGGCACAATCACACACAACCATTTCTCTCCTTGTCTACCCCAGCCATCGTGGGCTGTTCTCCCCATGCTGGAAACTAATAGATAAAGAGCTTAAAAAGGCTCCTGTGGGAAAAGAGAGGTGCTCAGGGAAGGGTGAGCTCTGGGGAGAGCAGAGTGGGAAGTGAGGCGACCGCCCTGACTGTGGGAGGGGAGAGAGGCAGCCTGGGGGCTGAGGAGCTCACGCTTGAAGAGATTTGGAGMTGTCACCATGGTGCGGTAAGGGGGGAAAATATGATAGAGTGGTATTTCTGTTATGATACAGTATTTAAGATAGCTGAGCTAGGTAAGGCAGAAGACCAACAAGTCGCAGGACAACAACTTTGTGGAGCTGCAGAAAATACACCCACATTTTGCTAGTAAAACTTAGAGATCACTGAGAAGGCTTTTACATGAACGGCACACTTCCCACTCACACATAAAGACCCCACCCAAAAATGGAGGAAGAGATCATAAGCAATGACAAAATGAAACGGAAGCTTCCCTCAGCAGGAGGGAATTATGTCTAATTTTTAGTTAACATAAATCAGGCACAGTTTTAACGTTAGCTAAGAAGGCTGCTGAGGCACGGTAATCCYGGAGCATGTCCCTATGAACATACAGCCTGAATGAGTGTTGCCTGGCTGTTACCGTGAAACAGCGACCCTGCACCGTCGGCCCATGTGGACACAACTACTGTGCACCATCAGGAACAAACTGATTGAAGTACGTCAAAGCGAATTAAGTATTTCTGCCAGGGGTACTTTTATTATGAAATAAGAGTGTGCATCTCTTAATAAAATTTAAAATAATAATAAAAAACCCCAGACAAAAACCCTACTGTGGAATAGCTTTTCCGCTTTAAAATTGTACCACTGCTTTTTCGCAGTATGTTGACTCTGTAGAACCATTCTTACTGAGGTAAGACAACCTGAGGAAAAAAATCCCATTTAAATTTAATTTTAAGTGGCATCAGAAAAAGTTCTCTATGTTGCCGGGTRGTCGTGGGGAAGTAGTATCTCTAAATAGCTTTTTTCCCTGGACAAAAAAAGTATTTTTGTAGACTTTTTAAAAATCTTTACCTATAATATTTCTTGGGTTTGCCAGTTCAAAGACATTTTAGAATTTAGAGATTTAAAGAACAGGACAAATTTCAAATAATAAAAAACAAAAAAATTAATTTTTTTCAGCTATTGAAAGAATATATCCAGGGTTGCTGTTAGCTTAAAATGCTGAACAGCCTCTATGGTAATCTTCAATGTTTCTTGTCACTGAAAAAATCATATTTTGAAAAAAGAAGTTGAAAACGAAGTGTTTAGAGAATGACATTAACCAGATTACATCCCCACAACTAATTAACAGCACAAGTAGTAAATACTTAATAAAGGCAAGCTGGTTACACAAAAATGTAAAATGGCTTAACATGAATTGGTACATTTTAGGATTGTTGATGAAAACTAGGCTGACTGTCTGAATAATGTAGGCCACATAATTTTATCTAGTGATTCTTGAATCAAAATATAGAAGGTACAAATGAAGTCAAACTTATATCTATGTAAATGTATAGATATATTTATAAAGATGCCTATCTGGATTTAAAGCCTTTGATTAATAGAAAAGTTAAAAACCTCTTGCTTCATCGTTTCAGTGCTCACAAAGTAGAATTTACACCTCGTGAAGAACAGGCATAGAAGAGACACAGTTCTTCTTTTAGAAGAACCAAAATTTACATGAAATCATACTTTAATTAATTAAAAGCCCTGGTCATAAATCTGGAGGGAAAATTATCGTGGTAATTCACCAAAAATAACCCCAAAATTTCAAGGCAATGCATTATTCTTACATGTATTTGTCAATCAGGAAAGATACTCTGCACAAACTGCCAGTGGTAGAAAATCACGGCTAAAACATCTTGGCTACATCAGATTCTCATAATAGAAGGATGAAACATTTTTTGAACACAAGGTTTCTGCTTCCATTGCACCAAACCAAAATTTTCTGAAAACATATTGCTTCATAGTTATTAAAAATAAATCATAAAATGTACTACTTTCTCATATTACAGATATACACATGATAATAGTTTGTTCTCTGTTGCATCCAAATCTTCAGGCTCAATGACATAATCTTTTAGCAGGGTGTCTACTAGTTCTTAAATGGAAGACACAGTGTACTTTTTTTCAGCTTTCAGTTACATTTCACAAGAAGTGCCCAACTATTTTGAACTAAGACATTGTTTGGAAACATATTCCATCCTTTTATAGAAACATGATTGCCGGCTAAAGCAATGGGTATAACTATTATACAAGATGAAAAAAAAGCACATCTTCACAAATATTTTCCAAATGCAAGTGTCCCACTCCCCATACTTATAACTGGTTGGAAATCAGCAACTCTTAAGTTTTCCCAAACTTCATTTATTTAAAAATAAAGGTTACACCCAGGACCAAGTCCAACAGTGAAATCAGCCATGTAAACAGGACGGAAAAATCAGTTATTCTCACATATGGAGAGTTATAAAAGGTATGTGACATATGGAATCTGTATTTCAGTTAGGTCACAGTTTTGCTCTAACACTTTCTTTTACTCTTTTAACCTACTAGGCAAATGGTTTTCAGTCAAGGACATGGAGATGAAAAAGAAAGCCTATTGACTGTTGAATCTGAAGCCCTCTCAGGGCAGGATGTTTGTACCCAGGAAAGATGTGTTAAATAACAAATATGTAACGTGTGTAGAGGATAAGTTAGATAAGTGTGTAATGTGCTTGGATTAAAAAGCAAACAAATAAAAACTTAGAAAAATTAATCCTTGTTTACTCTGTTATGAGAAACTCCAGGTTCTTTAATATTCTGTATATTCATCAGAGTAGGAAAATATGAAAACTAAAATTCTTGTGGGATGGGAAAACTGTTTCCTGCCCATCTCTGACCTCTCAGTGTAAAACTGCTAAGCGCTTTGGTTTACAGTACAAATATTTCTGGATATGGTATCCATCTGTTATGTATTAGTGAAATGTTTCTGATATTCAGCATTCTTTTAAACAGCACTATTACAATTTCATCGAGAAAGGTTAATAGCTAAGTAATAGTCTGACAGGTTTACAGTGGATGGTATTTCTGGAAAGGGTATTTGCTGTTTAGCATTTCTTAAGCAAAGCTGTTAAAATTTCAACCAAAGAGTTTTCGAAACTTCAGGATAACGTATCATATGTGGGGTGATTAYACAGAGTATTAATCTTAAAATGTTTTTTCAAGGAAATTTCACTATTTTTAACACATAACTAAATGGTATGCTTGAGTTCATCATACTTATCCATAAAGATAACTTGCTATCAGTTTTTGAAATGTTCCTTGTCTTGGCTACATCTTGATTGCAGGTCTCTATTTGGTCAGTAAATTTTATAGGTATAACCTCCTTACAGTAATGGAAGAGATGCTGTAATCCTAAGAAGTCAAAGAACACACAGAACAAGAAAGGAAATGAAAAGTCCCAAACTGAAGACCTACAGGAAATGTCTGCTAAAACCAGCAAATGGGTCCCATTTTCATTCCAATTGCTTTCTAGCTGCATGCCATTACTGTGCTGAATGTTTGCTTGCCAGGCTTTCCAATCTTGTATGCATAAATGATTGGGAAGCTGTTTCCCCAGACACGTATATACCTGCAGGAAAATGGTACTAAGGTATGGAAAGCTATTCAGACGCTTCTCACCAGCTCCTGTCTCAGGGCTGAGTCAGAAACTCAGATGCTTCAGAGTCTTTCTGTCAGGATAAGGGTCCCAGGGGCTTGCCTCTAGCTTAACGTTTTCTCTGAGGTCTTCATAAAATCTTTAGATCCTTGGCTCCTTGTCATCAGCAGCAGATTTTGGCTCAGCACACTTTTTCCCAAGCAGCCTCTCCCAAGACCCCTGGTGATGTCATGGCCATGGCATTTTGATTCCCCAGGGGCATGCGAAAGGAGAGATGGTCCAGGTTCCTTTTTAACTTGTTTACTGTGAGGGTGACTGAGCACTGGCACAGGTTGCCCAGGGAGGTTATGGAGTCTCTATCCTTGGAGATATTCAAAACCTGACTGGACATGGTCTTGGGCAACCAGCTCTAGGTGACCCTGCTTGAGCAGGGGGGTTGGACAAGATGACCTCCAGAGGTCGCTTCCAACCTCAACCTTTGTGTGATTCTGTGGGATTATGTGATTCCTTCATGCCGCCCTGCACCTCACCCCCATTTCTCCTTCTCCTCAGCATGTGTGGGAGTTCCCAGTTTTTGACTGGGATACTGATGGTGGTCTCTGGTGACTTTTCTCCATCTCATTAATGGTAATGGCCAATAAACTGAGCTAACATGATGCAAAGCCAACATGTCCAACCACATTAGCTGCAAAACTACAATAACTATAAAAATATTCCTGTGTGCTGCTCTGCCTCCTCCTCTCTCTTCCAATTCTTCCTGGGGATTGGGAAGCTGCTACCTGCTGAGCCTTTCTGCTCCAAGAAAGAGAAGAGAGGAGGAGCTGAGGGACACACTTCCCGTTCCCCCTCTCCAGCCAACAACGCTGCTCCCTCTCTTCCTGAACATGCTGGAGCAGAGCAGAACAGCTGCTTATGTCCGCCATAGGGCAGCTGTAGGTGCAAGGAAGCAAGCTGGATCGCATTTGTGCTAGTACATGGACATCTCAAACCCAGTGGGGAGGGCACAGCAGAAGAAGGTCCTAGACGCCTCACTGCCACTTCTGCTCTAGGGCCAGGGTAAGGACTGCCAGGCAGAGGCCCTAAATAGAGCTGCAGAGAGGACCAAGGAGAGAAGAAGAGCAAGATCCCCAGCACCAGCACTGGTCTGTCAAAACATCTCCATGCCTTTGCTTCCAGTGCTTAGTAGTGTAACAGAAATCAGTGATGTGGAGATGCCTTTTCTGCATCGGTACTGTAAAAGAGTCCAGCGGAGCTGCCCATCGCTACCTCACCGGGTTTCTTCCTGAAGGACTACCTTTTCTTCCAGTTTCAGGTTTAGCTGAAAATAAAGCTACCATTAAAAGGTTTCATGAGCAGCTTTGGTTGAGGAGTCACCCCCCGCAAGCGGGCCTGTCTTTATGCAAAACAGCACTCACTTTTCACAAGTTCTTCAGCAAAATGTTGGCAAGGCTGACAAACAAATGGGAAATCTCACATGCAGGATTTATAATTTTAAACTAAAGAGAAACTTTGGTTTAAATGTACATATTTTTAACCTGGAAAGAAAATAAGCAGCCATGGCAAAAAGAAGAGTTCGCAGATAAACTGCAGTAAATAAACCTTATGTACAGAGAAGTCTGCTGGGATAAAAAGCGCTCTGAGTTTCACCATTAGATGTGGAACCGACACTTACAGCACCACACAGCTGCAGAAAGGAGGCAAAATGAACCTCGCGCTGTTCTGCAATCAAGGCAACAGACCTATTTCACACAAAGAACAAGCTAATCAACCTAGACTGCAAAACCAATGTGATAGACCCACGTATCAACTGTTGTGAAAAGCTGTCTATGTGCTTCACTGATTAGGTTGGCTGAATACATATGGAACTAATTGGAAAAGAAAATTCCAGCTGCAAACAAAATGTATTGTCTGCCCCACTGCGCATGGCTGAATGTAAGCTGCATCACAAGGCTTAAGAAGCCTTGAAAAATACTGAAAAATATTACAGCTGCSCTTTATACACCCATGTGCCAAAAAAAAGCCAGCAAAGAACAACTACCTTCATCACTACGGGAAACAGTTTGTGCTTCTGTCAGAAGCACTCTTCAAAAGGGAATTACATCCACCAGACTCTTTTTCATTACTGCTCCATTTCCAGTTTCCCCTTTCTGCCCAAAAAAGGAGTCATCAGTAAGTTCCTGTCATCCTTAGGGCCTGACAATAAAGTTTGGATGGTGGCACAAAACAGAGCTGGATGTACACAAGACCGGAGCCACTCTGCTCAGAAAGGAAAGTTCTGTGAAGAGCTACAAAATAATGTCTTTACTGAGGGCATTTATTCCCCCACTGGAGGGTTTGAAGCTACAGGGCACATTTGACTTTCTACTAAGCCTGGAGGTCAGGTATCCAGGAATACCTTCAATCAGGTTGAGGAGTGTGAAGGCTTGAGACCAACCCCTGGAAGACTCTTGCATCACCTCTCTCTAGGCTGTGTTACTATCAGTAACTTCAGAGTTGTAACTGAAGCTGAAAATGAAAATAACACTGGACTTTCTCCAGGAAGGAGAAGGAGCTGCCTACCTTATCCACATGACAAGCTATGCCAAGTCTGTCCACCTTCAGCTGACTCCTGTCACCTTTGGTTGGTTTATAATGCCTATTTAATGCTTTGGTCTCAGTCTTCAAAAGCATGACTCACATGCATATGAATGAAATTTGACCTCTGAACCAAAGTGGTAGATGCATCCCTCTGCAGCAATGCAGATCACAAAGCACAGAACAATACAAAAACTGTGGACAAAATATATTCTAATAAAGCCCACTTACGAAGCCATTTTCCAGAGAAATCTCAGTGTTATATAGCACCTGACCATCTTAAGGAACTGTGCAAAACTTTCTTCTGAAAAAGTCTTTGCCCTCTACAGGATGCTTGTTTCATATAAACTGTACTGGGTAACATCATGAGAAAACTGAATTTTTGCAAACTGAGACTGGTTTCTTAGGAAAACAACTTTTTGTGGAGGTACAACAGGCAAGCTTCATAGTCACACTTGTTTTCCTACTCCTAAAAATTATTCTCTTCTACCAACTTTCGTATTTGAATCTCAGTACTTCCTTCTCCTTCCACATCCCTATCAGCCCTTACTCAAACCTCCCACAACACACCCAGGCTTCCCTCCCGTCATAAACAGCTTTATATCCTTATTCCAGACAACATTTCAACGCTGAGAATTGAAACATACAGAGTCTATTTTTATTGATTTTGTCTACTAAGATTGGTGTCTGCTAAGATTATCATTAGGACAGCCAACAACATAAAACGTAAAATAGCGTCCTTGGAAGGCCTCCCCAGGTCACTGTCATACTTCCAAAATAGGAACTACAGGTAGGAGGAAGAGGTTAAGTCACTGAGGGTATTGTACTGATAAAATTTCAGTAATTTTCCACGTTCAAACCAAAGCATAATCCTGTCCAGATACAAACCAGTTTGCAGTAAAGAAAATAACCAGTATTCACCAAGAATCAGCTGTGAAACGGTCTGTGAGAGCCTGCCAACAGGAATAGCATAGACGAAAATGTGCAGTCTGCTCTGGGGTGTCTCTTTCAAGCATCAACAAAAAGCACTGTATCTCTCCCTTCTTATGACTTGCAGATACGTGCAGTAATTATAATTGGACTTGACCCTGCCCCTTGTGTTTGGTAAATGAATGTCAGACCTTCAGACAGAAGGAAGAAGGCAGTTGTTTGAACACCAGAGTGTTTCACAGACCTCCACCATGAGTATTTCGACCTATTGCATTTCTTAGAGCACTTCTCAGTAGGAAATAGTGATGTAAAATTTACATAAAACCAGTAAAAAACCTAGGTAATTCCAGGAATTCAGGAAAAAGAAACTTCATACACATTTTTAAAGCTCAGGAAGCACCATGTGTAATGGCTTGTACATATAGCTGACAAGGTCCAGGTTAATGAAAATATTATTTTAACGGATAACTGCCTGAAATACCAGAAGAACCTTTATTCAACCAAAGCAGTCTCACCTACAACCCAAGGCATTTTAGTGGACAAAGAGTTGAGAAACAAGAAAGAATGAGAGTTGGCAGCAAGTACTGTTCAAAGTAGGTATGGCTGAAATGTCTTGGTCAAAAATTAGAATTTTTAGCATCTTTAGAATTTTTAGAATTCTTCCATTTTTTAATGAAAAAATATAATTCAAGTCCTTTTTGTTTTCAAATTACATAAATAATAGAAAAATTATACGTTCTTAATTCTTTTTGTGTAAAACAAGCAAGCAGATGGTATAAATGCAGATTCCCTAGCATAAAAACTACTCTTCCAAAATTTGTGCTACCTTCTATTTTTAAGATGAGCTTCCATCTTAAAACTGAGATTCCACTTAATAATTTGCCTTCGTGGTCTCAGAGTAATTCACAAAAAATGCCATTGTACTGTGACACTATCTGATTGTGAAAGTTCAGTATTTATTTCATTTACAACTCATATGGCCATTCAGACCTCCTCAGAGTATAGACAACAGAGTTGCATCAATAACTGATGGAGGAAGGCAGAAGTGGAAATGAAGGAGAGAAATAACAATATAAAGGTCTGTTTGTAGTTCATGTAATCAGTCAGATCTCTGATGGAATAGACAGCTCTTCACTAACACATATGTTGCCTACACTTGGGTGTACAATGACACACCACCATCAACTCCCCCTTAACTTTCTTTTGGTAAACTTTTTGTATTCTCTGAGAGCTACTTTATAGGACAGCGCTAAAAAAAAACCCCTTCCTACTTGCACAAGTTACTTCCTACTTTTACCAGTTACAATTTTAATAATTAAATATTAGATTAGCTTATTCAGGCTGTATGTGGGGATAACAGGCATTGGAAGGGTTTTTTTCACAAATGGTTCTGCACAGAACAAGGCACAGCAGGTGTAGGTGCTGGCATTGCTATTGCATCTCAGTCTTACAAGCTGCAAAAGATCTGTTATTCTCCCAGACTAAAGCTGTCAATCAGGAGGGACTGTGAAAAGTGATGCAGTGGTTAGTGATGTGGACTAAAGTTCACAAGAGACCAACTGATCTGCTCTTGTGACCTAACACAAATTTGAAATTCCTGTCTCCAGAGGTAAAAGGTTAATGGAATAACCTATTTTTTCATCTAGCTCCCTACTACAGAACACCCTTTTAATTATTGCTATTATTTATTGATTTATAAAGTAACATGTAACATAAGGTACTCAGCAAGGAAATTATGAAGCATATAAAACACAGTTAAAATGATCAAAGAGATGTCTGATCTGAAGAGATCTGTGATGACAAATATGGAAAAGCACTTCTCCATCTTGGACACAAATATCAACTTCACTGTGTCTGGTTATGCAGACACAGAAAACACACACACACACACACACAAAAAAAATCCATCTTTACGTAAAGGAAGAACAGGGATTTTAAAAACCCACACTTGGTTTAAAAATGTGGAAGATCATCATATTAAGAGTCCAAATACTAAGGAATAAACATTTTAATTCTTACCATGTCTGATCAGTGACCCAAACTTCTTTTAGTGTCCAAAGAAGTCACTTTGATTATTTTAACGCAACAATAGTTGAAGCAGGATTTCAAGCCATATTGCCCTGCAGCACTAAACAAAGAACCAAACCCAAATTTTCCCCACATCTGACTGGAGTCAAATGTGATGTTCCAACGCTATGACCCATAGCAGGGCTCCTAAAGGGTGCAAGAGTGTCATGAGAAGCTGCAAGAACTGGAAAATATCAAGGATGTTGATGTGTTCTCAATACATTGCCAGTAGGAAACGGGAATAGGGGCTGCAAAAGAAAAGAGTACGCTGTGATGGAGACCTGCTGTTGTGTTCCCCTGCATTCATTCGGCTGCCACAAGCGTGTTAGGTGCCCCCAAGTCCGGTGTGCAAACACTACATGCTACCAGCTTCCACAGGCAGTGCTAAGGCTGCATTTGATGCTTTCCTAATGCAGCCTCGAGCCAGTAACTTCAAAGGAGCACATCAAAGCTGTTATTCACAGCAGAGAAGAGAGTGTGAAGCCGGGTGGCATTTTTTTTCTCCCCAGCGAATATGAAACTTTAGGGGGCTTCCCAAAGGACATATGAGTGATTAAAAAAAAAGGAAAACTCTCCTTCGTATCCAAGGGAAAGGAGGGTAGAGGCCCCATAGAGGCAGATGGAGGAAGAAATGAAAATTTCTCTCTATTAATACATCTCCTAGATAGCCTGCTATGCTGCGAAGGGAGGGGGGAGGGGAGAAAAAAGAACTAAGTTTCATCTTTGTTTCATTGGTCTTTTTTTTTTTAATCTGAGTCACAAAAGCTTAAAATGATGAAATGAGCATGTGCAGTCTGACTGAGATAGGAGACAGGCAATTACTGAAACTCTGGGCCACAATATCAGCTGCCTGCTGACTTCTACGATTGAATTAAAACTATCATAAGAATAATGCAAGGACTTGCCCTTGTCCTGCTTGTCTATGTGTTTATTTAATTTTCTGTCCAACTGACTCTCAAATAAATTGGAAACAGCTGCCATTTTTTTGATTCAGTAGCTCCATTACCCCCCAATGACATCATTCTGGGCACGCTCACCAACAATAGGTCATTATGCAGCAATTACTTTATTGATTTATGGAAGTTTTTAAGCTCCACCAGGAATATGCACATTCAAGGAAAAAAAGGACTTTTCCTTCTGCGCTCTTGTAAGTAGTGAGTTGCTGCACCAGGCAGGGATAGTATTACGGACACAAAATTGGAATTTATATTACAAAAGGAAAAGGAGGAAACCTTTTTGCTGTTGGTTACATCACTGAAGAAAAAAGAAGATAAGATTTCAGAGAAGGATCCTGCTGTGAAATGTTTAGAAACCATGATTTAATGTGGTAATTAAACATATGACGCAAGTAAAACTGCTACGTAATAAGCTGGCAATAAAAGCATGCAACATTTGCTATAATCCACCCTAATGAAAGCTCTGATGCATGGGCTCTTTGAGGTAGTGCAAAACACATTTAAGAATTATTATCACATGGAAACATTTGCTTTCTTCTGTTCCTATCAATATGTTAGATCAGCCATCGTTTATACATTATATACAATTCTAAGGGAGGAATGCAAAAATCATATAGTGCAGATCTGATTCATTATGGTCTTTCAGCCTGTAATCATCTGCTCAGTTTGAAAGCGTGGAATTTTGAAGAAGACTGACACTGCAAATTAAGACAATTTGTCATTTTCTGTATTAAAAAAACCTGTTGGAATACTCAGGAAGAAGTATTGCTGTAGTTAATAAAATAGTGGTAGGCAATGCAAGAATTTTATAGTCTTTTGAAATAGAATGGACATTAAGCTGTATGGAACATAGATATAGATATCCCTTTTATGAAAAGTTTAGAAGTGGGTAAATACCTGCAAAAACTGTGTCTGAACATGTATTTGAATATTTGAATGAGGCTCATACTTACACCCCTTAACATTTCCTTCTAAAACTTCTGTCATTTGCTTTTCTTTGTACTAATGTTTGGAGTCTAAAAATGGCCCACTGCAATAATCAGTAGTGTAACTAGGATTTTCAAAAATCTAGAGGAATTGGGTGCCTGAGCATCACAGTATTTAGCAAGAGCCGAGTGCCTTACTTGGATATTCAAACTTCACTCTTTTTTTTCTTCCTGTTCCTGACTTTGATGCTTAAAATGTTTCAGTCATCCACTGAGGGTTAAGAAGCCGAATCATGTGTTTTAGGTGAATCATCAGTCGTACACAACAGAGGCTCTGATCTTCAAGGGCAAATAGGTGACAGCAGCAGGTTCCTAATTCAAAGGATGATATATAGCAACATTTCTGCAATGATTCCAGTTCCTTTTGAAGACCTGGCCATACTGGATAACTGAAATGTACAACTTATGAACATCGTATAGTCAGATATTCCTTCACATTAACTTTTCTATACCAGTTGCACATAACAGGCAGAGTCACAGAAACTAGCCTCAGCTTGTGAATGATTCATAAAGAGAAAAAAACGGTTGGCTAATTTAATTATAATGAAAAAATGATGATTTTTAGAAAACACCTCAGGGAATGTTTTCAGGTCTGCAATCAGCACCATGTGGGTATATTACTGTGCCTAGCAGACTCTCATATTATGACTTGCAGAACTGGGGCTTAGCTGTAGATTGCCATCACAAGTGCTTTGAGAAAGTATCAGAATAATATTTGTGAATTTTTCTTCATTTTATGGATGCATTTTACAATCAAGTCATTTCATTTGTTGTGATATGTCCAATGTCCCTTTCCACATCATGTTAATATTTGAAATATATGTTAATATTTGAAAAGTTGGGTGTTTTTCAGCGAAATGGTCCTGGATGAAAGACAGATCCTAATTTTTAGGAGGTCATGTTTTGAAATGCAAAAAAACCTAAACAGCTCATTAGATCTGCTGGTATCATATTAGAAGGAACTACATAAAATGCAGTAAAAGATACTATGATTAAAATAATAACATATCTGTATTTGATAATATTTTTGCATCTCACACATTAAAATAAATACGACTGAATGATCCAGTCCAATGGCATAAGTTTAACTCCTTTTTTTCTACTTGTGACACACCACCAATTGCACTTTGATTGAAAAACATGAAATGGCGTGAGACGCCTTCTCCATAGTCTGATTAGTCTTTTACATTTCTTTAATACAGCTGTTGTATCTTGCATCATCATGAAGAATATGTAATGAAGTCAGATACAATACCCTTTTAGTAATGTGCCTGTAAAGTACTTGAAATACAAGCCTGGACTCTATGATGCTCACACAGTGGCCATACAGTTGTACAACCTGGTTGTGTGCTTATGCCGTTTTTATCACGTTCAACGCAAATGTGAGATCTCTGTGTGGCTCGGATGTTGCGTTAATAAAACCACACCAGCAAATTGCATTACTCTGACCTTTTTGGTTTTGTTAACTTTGCCAGACTCCTCCCATTTATAAGAGCAACTTAAGAGGACCAGTCAATTATTACAATAATTAGCATTTAATTCATTTAAGTAGCACTTTCAATAACACAGCAATGCAGAGAAGTTAAAAAGCCAAAACAGCTGCAAAGAGAGCGCCTTTCACACAGACTGTGAGGGACCCCAATCTCATTTCTTCCTCCCGTGCATCTCCCACGGGCAGCGTGGGAGGTTTTCCTGCATGTGGAAGCTGTGGTTAGACCACAGGTATTGAAATTCAAATTTCTCATTCTGGTCACAAAATTGGTCAGGAGTACAGAAAAATGTTATAGCAGGCATTCGCTCTCACACTGACGAATGAAACAAGAATGAGGAAGGGTACAAACTGAATGTCTCTAACAATCCTACCCTGTGGTTCTCCTTGGAATGCCGTTCCCAACCCCCCAAGCTCGGCTCTTGCTGACTGCATTAGGTGAGACTCGGCAGCCCCCGGGGCTCTAGGCATGCAGGGTCACAGCACCGTGTTGAACCACAGTGGAGCTGACAATGGATCGATGAAGCTGGAAAGGAAACAGGACAAATCCACTGTGGACTCATGGAAACGGAGCACGGAGGTAGGACAACACTGGGTGCTAAAATTCCCCTTTGGCTACTGGAAATCCTTCAAAGCCAGCAAACTGGCATAGTACCAAAACCAATTGCTACTGCCAGAGCACATTTCTATGGTAAATCAAGTGACAGATTTTGCAGTCATACTGTAAATAACGCACCTTCTCCTCAAGTGGTGTGAAATGTAGTTCTACCGAAATTAATAGCGCTACCTCGATTTATAGTTGATGAGAATCTGGTTCAGCGTGTTAATATCTCCATTGACTTCTGGTACTAAGTTATGACTCCTCAGTTTAAAAATTCCACCTGGAGTTATTAGTAATAAAAAGGACATTCCTCTCTCTTCCACCATCTCGCTGGTATTGAGAAGGCTGCGGAGGTTACAAAACTACACATTTTGTGCCTTTACGATAAACAGGTTTTCTCATGAAACAGACATTCTTCTTGACAGTAGAGTGGCCAAGATGAAACCCTATGTTTCAGCCAACTGATGTAATTACACTTTAGTCAGTGGTACAATGTTAAGCCTCCATTATACCCCTGTGGCATTTTTCTATCTTGAAACCTTAGGTAAACAGTCCCCTATATCATTATTTATCCCCAAAAGGCACAGTAGGTAAGAGAGGCAACAGTTAAATGAACTGCCTGCTGCTACAAAAGATCGGAGCCAGAGGTAGGATCAAAAGTCATGAATTTCTGGATCTGCTAACAAAATTTCTCTGTGTAATTATATTCACCATTTACAGATTTTAAAGATATGTAGATATTGAAAAATGACAGAAAAAAATACCCGCTTTCTGTAATGGTATCCGTGTCTGTCCCATTGTTCGTATAGACTTTCCAGGAAAATACATGAACATACAAAGGTGAACAGCCAGTTAGCTAGATAGTTATAGAGACAGCCAAGGGATGCATTAGCAAAAATAATCACTGGTTATCCTCAACAAATGAAGAATTAAATTTTGCTCTTTGGCCTAGGCAGCCTGGCTTTCAGTCCCATGTTTTTTCTCTCTCTCTTTGTACAATTTCCATTTGCTCTGGATACTTTCATCACCTTTATGAATGGGGTTTTAGCTTCACAGTAGCCTGTGAGGCAAGCCTACTTTCAGAATTAGGAAAGTAAGGCATGGCGTATTTTCAAGTGTAAATCACAGAAGCTGAGTTGCGAGAGAGACCCAATTTTCTCGCATGTCAAAGCAGCACTCTGTGCACAAGATCATCTCTTGCAGCTCAAGAGCACCACAGGTTATCATGTATGAGAGGAGTGAAGCATGCAGCGCCCAGTTGAGTCCCCATGGGTGTACCAGCAGCATCCTGCCTTTGCGCTCCCCGCTGCCTTTCATATGCACAAGGCCACATAGGGCAAGATGGTACCACAGAGGCATTTCACTGACTGTAAAAGTAAGCCTGAGATCCAAACTGTGGACAGGGAATTCAGTCTGTCCTGCTCTGAACTGGAGTGCCATTTGGAAAGACCGTGGTACTCTCTCCCACAAGGATGGCATTGGCTGATGCAGCCGCCTCTCCCTGGGCCTGGGGTCAGACACCAAACCAAGCAGAGCTGCACTTTTTCCTTTGAACCGCCAGGACCATCCCCGGTTCTGCAGCCATCCCTCTGGCTGATATAGCTCAGATGTCACAATAAAAACTGATATATGCAAATTGGCAAAGAGTGTTTGCTTTTTACCTTAAACATAGTTTTTCAGCTGAACTTTGCATTCTATGGAGATGCATTTTTGAAAACCAGAACTGAGCATAAAATTCCATTATTTAAGTGGCATATACTAGGTTGGTATGGTCTAAGAAACCTGGCAGTAACTTACTCTGTTTGTGGTTTCTACTTTGTTAGACTCTGTGGAGCCATGAATCTATCTTGTCCTTAAAAAACTGAAAGAGGGGGCCTTTAAAATGAATATAATGCTAAATTTATGTGCCACAGGAGCAGCATATCAAGGCCTCTGTGCTGATTAGACCCAGATGTTGGTAACAATGTTAGTGTTATGGACCAACTGCAGGTGTGGGAATAAATCCCTTTCCCTGGGACCCTCAGCAATCAGACCAGTGGTTTCTTCTGGCTCTCAGCTCACAGTTTTCAATTAGCACTACAATGGTATTGTTGTTCTCCAGCATTAGATCATATGTCATGTAAATGAAGTTGAATATACACTTTAACTCGACAAGGTGATTAAGGCCAAGGATACATATGTTCACTATTATAACACGATCAAGGTTAAAAAATAATAATAAAAAATAGCCCTGACATGCCATAAAGTTTTTATTATTTTGGCTTATCAGTAGATTTTCACATTTTACTTTCAAAAAAGAGAACATAGTGTAAAGCAGGGCTAGACCAGAATTTGAATAAAAGGCAGACAAAAATACTGTATGTGTAAAATTATATATATATATGTGTCTGTGTGAGTATAATGCTTAATTTTGGACTTTTATGTATTTATGTGACAGTCTGACATCTGACAACTTGGATCGCTCTGTATTTCCTTTCCTCATTTTCTGTCCACTCTCCTTACCTTTTCCTCTTTCATGTCAATGAATAGTGCATGCACAACTMTTTCCAGAGGAGGAGAAACTGGGATATTCCTGAAAAGCCATCCACCTCAGAGCAATGAATCCAGCTCATCAGTGCCAGAGGTTGTTTTCTCTATCTCCTCTGGGTTTCATGATATTTAGAACACCACCATGGCTCACTAAAACATATTAAGGGCTCTATTAAGTAAAGGGGCCATACTCCTCTTCCACACATGCATAATTCCCATTAATGTCAATGGCCATTACCTCTGCAATGAAGAGTACAGCCACTAATATTTTTCTTATATGTTCACTTTCATCAGGTTCYCTGTGCCAGAGCTGTGGGGCTGCATATTATTCAGCGGTAGCAAAACAAAAATAAAAGGGAAAGCTATGGAAAAGTAAAGTAAAAGAATGACACAAACCACCATAGAGACAGGTTCTGATATATCATTTGCAGGGAAACAAGATGATTTCTCTTTTCTGGCAGTACAAGGGAACAGCAGACACAAACCCATTAGGAATACAGGAACTGTAGGAGGTCCCCAGGGTTATTAAGTCTTACCAAAGATTATCAAGCACCAATCTCTTGCCACCGTAGGCCATCACAGAATAGATATGGGACCTATTCTGAACTCAGAGCAAACCACAGAACGACRGGACTCCACTGCCCCTGCAGATCCCATGAACCCCAACACTGACAACCACATTTCCTCTCTTAGAGAGTGGAGCTCAAGAGCTCATCAGTTTATTACTGATAATCACAGGAAGGACTATCAGCTTCTCTGTTGCCTGCCTACACTCTGGCAGTCAGCAGTGTAGGTGCCTTTGAGTGTTCCTGGCCACCTGAATATGAAATCACAAAGAAAATGTCCCTTAAGGAGATGCATCTTGGTGGAAGAGCAAGAAACTGCAAGTCTTGGATGCTATGTTCTGCTCTGATCCTTTGCTATTCTGCACATGCCATAACCTCCTCTGTGTCTCGCCTTCCAATAAAATGGGTACAACAGTTGATAAACAGGAATTATCTAGATGTACATTCACCACTTATGTACATTTCAACCCAGAAGCCCGAGAAAACTGCATAGCACAGGCCATATAAATATTCAATGAATAAAAATGATTCTGTGAACATCTATCAGTAACAAATATTTTCTATACATTGTTTACTCTGCAGTAATTCTAAAATATCTGTTGCGTCCACCTGCCTTAGGTATGTCCCCTTCTCTTGCCTTAAACTTTTCCTGCAAGCTCCTTGGAACAGAGACTTCTGTTGTGCATCCAGAGGCTGTGACATGATAAGGAATGRAGTACTGAGTCTCTAGGTGTTATTGTTATATAGTTACATACTACTGCTACTATTCATAGATTTATGTTTTTGCGCCCCAACTTCAGTTTCAACAGCATTGAGAAACATGTATTCTGCCTATGAAGAGTAATAATTCAAGATGACCAGAGAAAAGTAAGTCTAGTTCACGTAGGATTTGAGAACTCAATGTTTCTTTTCYGCACAGATTGGAAACAAAACTGAGAAAACTCATATATTTCTTTATGAGGAGGAGTTGCAGGTCCTAGGAAGTCTGGGATTCCTGACTCAGAGGCAGACTGGTGAGGACACAGCACAGAAGCACAAACTTAAAAGAAGAACAAGAATCCCAGAAAGACATCCAAGCCAGAATCTTACCTGGGCTTCATTAGAATTTACAGTTCACCCCTGGGAAGCCTCTGAATTTCCATGAGTTTAGGTGTACTCCAATGAAAAAAATGTTGTCTGACTTGTTTCAACTATTTCTGGCTATAAAAATAGTAAGTACTACTGTATAGTGATGAAGCTACCTGGAAACCTGCCTCGTACAGTTTTATCCACACTGTATTAACTCAGGACACTGGAAAGTCCCAGAATAGGTGATGTAGGAAAAAAGAAAAACTSCAGCATTAATGATGAATAAATGGGCATAGCCCAGTGACCACTGGCATGCTCACTCACAGGTGACAGGTCTCAAACACACACTCACACAAACAATGTCGTGTTTGTGGCTTGTATGCAGGACATGTTGTGCGAAAAATCATTCACTCCTGTTAAGAAGTACCKCCTTTGTAACAATGTCAGCATACATTAACTTCAGCAGAAATGTAAGCAACATAAGTTAGCAATGATATGTAAGATTTAACTTACAAAAGGGCTTCAGAAGTTTGTAGATTTTGAGGCAGGAAACCATAAACTTATTTGGGGACAAGGTTCTCCCTCCTAGCTTTATCTTCTGAATGTTCCCTCAAATGGTGTGCTCTGTATGGCTAACAATTCTGCTGAACAACAATTAATCCATGCTGACAAATTTGTCAGATGTATTGGAGTTATTAGCCAAGGTTTCAACAGGTTATTCCCAAGTTACCTAAACAGGAGCCTTTGTGTACAGTTGTAACAGTAAATCATAATAATAAAAGTGCTCATACTGGTATATAAAAATAGTATTAATAATATCTAACTCCTATATGGAACTTCTAAAGTTATTCAAAAGTTTCAGGGGAAAAAATAAAATTGGGGGGGAGGGAGGAAACTATCATAAAGATACAAATATGTTCATTTAATATGAGCAACATAAAGAAGAACTCATAAATGGTCTGTCTAGGAAACAAACATATCAATCAAGGAATAGTCAAGCCTACTAAAATCTATGAAGTATTGAGGAATACAAAACACTAAACAGTATTTTCAGCCTATGACACCCCTTCTATCCAGTGATTATAAATGTTCTACAATACTTGCCAGAAGCATCTGTCCTGTTTTAGAGACTGATAGAACAATGTAATGTGCAAGATAAAATTTTCCTCTCATCCACACTCTAAAAATACCTCCAGCTCAATGACCCCAAATCATGCATGCACATGAACAGTGGGAGGGTGCATGTGTAGAGGAGAAAAGAGGGGACAGAGACCTGGTCTCAATCCAAGGTAGAGAAGTCGGCTCCCTGCTGTAAGTGAAGAAGATTGGCTTGTTCCAGGAACTGTATCTCGGAATATGCAAGGATGGTCTCACCTCTCATGTAGCTGGATATACTCTTTGAACCAGGGAATGATACAGGAATTTCTACARAAACTTTGTCTCTAGCAAAGATTTCCCAAGCAAGAGGACTCCTCCAGGACTTCATTCTGCCAGCCTTAAAATCAGACTCAGGGTCAGAAGAGGTGGTACAGAAGGTATGTATATCAAGTTCAAATCTATATCCAGTAGCATGGCTGCAGTGAAAGACAGACAGAAACTAACTAGAACTCTTAACACATAATTTCTAGTCTTTGTCTTCAACCATTCCACATTACTTTCATTCATTATTTTACTCACTATCCTAGACACTGACCCACCTTTTAAACTTATAAAATAGAGACTGCAAAGGCAAAGTTAAAGGTGTAGTCGAGTCAAGTAGCAGCATGAAACTAGTAAAGGCCAAGCTAACAGGAGTTTATTGTAGTAGACGTTGATTCATAGTTGTTAACCACTGTGAATAAAATATAGACAAGTGTGCCACTTAAAACTGACTAGGTGTGCCATTTACCCGTTGACTGGAGGGAATGAAATCAACGGTGTGGGCTCTGCTCCACAGCAATTGCGCCACAGATGGAGGAGTATATTTCAACAAGGCACCAATTAAATGGATTCTTCTGTTGTTATAGCCCCATCATCTGAGCAGTTTTGGTTCTCAGTAAAAGCAATGGGCCCGTGTAATCACAACCCATTAAAAAAAAGTCAGTCTATAATTTAGATCATTTCAGTGCAGGTGTCAAAGCACAAAAGTTAATATGAACTTAGGATATGTAATAAACTTAGGCCGTGATAGTCCTGTGTAGTTATCTTTCYGAGCTCTGCCTCCTATTAGCAAGGCAAGCACGGAGAAGCAAGGCCAACCCTTGCATCTTGGGGTGGACAAAAGGCTGGAGAAATTGAGAAGAGACTATTATCCTACTGTTTGCTTTCTGTTGACAGGAGGTTAGTGAGTTCAAAAGGAAGTCTGTAGAGACAAAAGGTCATTTCTTGTGTTATAAGAAACTCCCAGCTCCTTCCCACTCCTCTGCCAATGGTTTATAATGAAAACTGTAAGAGTGGTTTAGGCACTTAAAGGCTTCTTCTAAGTGTAGGCAAAATACCTTTCAAATTAAATACAAGTACTCAGATGCAAGCCACCAGCACAGCAAGCACTGTAAATAATACTTACATAGAGTGGGTTTAATGAGTCATATATCAAAGAACTAGAAATACCCACCTCAAACAGACCCCTCATAGTAATCACTAAGCCCAGTGGCTGAGCTGTTTACACTAAAGGCCATTCGTTATGCATGCCCTAGCAGTGAACAATAGGAATATTATGCTGAAAAGTTGAGTAAATTTATCCCACCTTTCACCAATACCTTCGTGAACCAATGAATCCATGGGGATGGATGGCATTATTCCACAAAGTATTGTGAAAACAGGCACCATTGTTAGACCCACAATACATTACTGATAACCAAGTAGAGGCAGAGCATAAAGGAAAATATCACTATTACAGGTGAAGAAAAGAGAAGTGTTCTGCAAACACATGTAGAGGAAAGAACATGCTTTTTGTTCTTCTCACTCATGGTTAAAGTATAACTGATTTTCACACTTAAGCAACAGCTTCCTAAATACAGCCTTGACAAACATCTGCCTTTCCTTCACTTTCCTGTCTGTTTTTGGAACACATTCTGACCAATGCTAAGATGAGGAATTTGAATTAAACGTAGGATGCTTGAAAAATTGGTTCTTTTTTGAAGCTCTATCTTACTTGTACCGGGAGATCTAGCCTGAAGGCCAACAGTGGCTGAGGTTGGAAGGGGAGAGGAGGGAGGTGAAGGAGAGAGGGGTGGTGAAGAAGGAGAGGATGAGACTAAAGTCCCTGCACGGATGTCTTGTTAGTGCAAGAGCATCCCTCGCTGGCCAAGAGGAGGCAATGACCTAGAATAGGTTTTGCCTCTCTTCTGGATGAAATACTAGCCCTGAATCCACCAATAGCAGAAACACCTTGAGGTGTAAGAAAATGTGTTACAAAAGCACGGATGATGTCTGAGCAATTACAAACAATGAAGGATTTCTCTGTCTCATATTCATGCCTCACACATTGCATGTGTTTACGCCTGTATTAAACACAGAGAAACACATGAATTGAGTATTTCCATACAGATAACACACGTATTTCTAGAGAGAGTGAGCGAGCATACAGTTATTTCTATTTAATCCAAATTATGGAAATTTCCTTTTAAATGTTACATTTAACTTAAATGTATTAATCAGGTAAGGATATAGCCTAGATTTTGGCAGTTCCCATGGGATGAACATTAAAGCAGTGAAAGCAGCTGTAACAGCAGTTCTTATGTTTTAATGTAACTGCTCTGGAAACAAGCTGTATACGCACCCCACACTGTCTATTGCTAGTCTAGAGGAGGCATAGAAGTAGGAAATGTAGATAAAAAGGGTCTCACTGTCCAGTCATGCTAGGCACCTTACAAACACATGAAAAAGCAAAGTCCATGGCTAACAGAGTTTATAACCTCATTTAGGGCTAGCTGTAACTTACAGTAGACCTCTCGACTGCTGTATCCCCCTCTGTCATTTATATCTATTGGACATATGTGCAGAAAGTGAACATAAAGTAACCACATCTTACTCAAATGTCATACACCCCTTAAGTGAAAATTAACTAGGCCCTGTGTTTATTACAGTGGAGCTTGCTAGACCTCCTTGGGTTCAGGGTCAGTTGGTGTTTCTTTATGAACCCCTTTATGAAAGTTTTCAGTGCTTTATAGTTCAGCCATTAAATTTTGCTCCAGGCTGAAGCTTCTCACAAAAGGTTTAATTCTAGGAGCTTTTTTTTTTTTTTGGTAATATATTTTCAAAGAGATCTCTTTGGTCATTTTTAAAACATAAAAAGAGTAAAAAAAAAAAAAAGTTAATTGGTTTTAGGCCGTCTTTAGGGCTCGCCATAATTCAGAAACAACTTAGAGTGGGCCATTTTTGGTGTTTGAAGCCTGTCTACTGAGTTTGTACTGGGACTTTTTATTGCATTTCTAATATGCATGTCTATAAATAAGCAGTCCTACACCTTTTTATGGTTATTACAGTTTGTTTTTCACCCCCATGGGCTGAAATCCTGCTTGTCTGACTCATGCAAACTAATCCATATCGAGTATGATAAGCGGTTCTAGGCTTCCGTTGTTAGCGATTAAATTCTAGAGAACTAAATCTTTGCTTCATTTAATTGTGTAATTTTAGGATGTTCTTTACATTTCATGTTTTCATAGAATTTCAGTAGTGTTGAATGTTGCATGGCACTTTCATGTTTGTGCTGAAATTAGTTCCTGCCCTGGCCACACTGGTGCGTTTATTTCAGTTCTAAGAAGATGAGCTTGTCCGCAGCGCTACCTAAAACTGATCCTGCTCAAACTGCCCTGCTACGAATGATTTCTGCATGTTCCTGGCTCCTGGAGTCAGGGAAGGTTAAGGCTTGAATGTTTAATAACAGTCCCCTCATACGTGACTCGCACAACAAACAGAGAGGCATGTCTTGTCCTTGTGAGTATTGGTGAGCTTCACAGGAAGGGGACCGCGACTGACATTCAGTCTCGGCGTGCTGTGGGAGCCTTCCCACACGATTTCTCCCGAAGAGCTATAAATGAAATGCAAAAGCATCTCTGTGAATACCCACACTGAAGAACTTGAAAGCAAAAAGTGCTGAGAGGTGTATCAAAAATCTCCACGTGGCTGACTTTTGGCTATGGATCTCGAGAGCTGTGAAACCCCAACAGCACGCTCTGCTGCCCCAGTCCTGGCGCAGCTTGTACATCCCTCTCTCACCAGATCCATCAGGGCTCTAAGCTAGCTTTAGTGCAGAAATCTGTTTCTTTAAAAGTGCTGTAGTTTCCTTTTCTCTCATCTGGGAGCCAACTAAGGCTCATCTTCAACCTGGCTTTCCCACCTGGGTCCCATCTCTTCTCACTACAGACTGGTGCCCCACTCAAACCCTTATGTCTCCCCATCCCTCCTCGCTCTTCCTGCCACCTCCACAGCTCCCTCCACCAGGTCCACTTTCCTTTCTCTCTGTCTCACACATCTTCCTCCTAAAATCTCCCCACCCCAGCCCCACACTCTCACCTCAAAGAATCAGTGTACCACTATTTTAAATGCTGATACAGGCAATGACAAGTTGGGGGCAACTGATAAGTGGTAACTGCAGCACACAGGCTGTGCGTGCCTGTAGTTATCATGATCTGACTGCATTATCATGCACCAACTGGTATATGGCATGCAGAGAGCATGCCCTGTGCATCCTGCCAGACCTGCGACACAGCAGCTTGATGGGAGGAGATGCCCTGCAAGCATGAGTCCAAAGCTCTTGTACGTGCTACGTCTACCTAAGGGTGACCCTGAGCTCACCTAAGCTAGGAGGATTACACTTAAGGTAGTTCACATTGCTATGCACATCACGTGATTAATGCAATACGACTGATATCAAATTAAAGGAGCAGCAACAAAGAAAAGTTCCTTGTAATTTATGATAAAAGGAGAAACAGATGTTTATAAAAAGACAAAGGAAGCAAGCAAAAAATAGAGAAATAAACTTTCACATGCTCTATTTTTGGTAAACCTCAGGGGCAAAACTCAGGTTTGAGCAGGAAAAAATATCTGTTGCATATTAAACTAAGATTTATTAGCATTGTTAGGACAGCCAGCATAAATACAAGCCTATACTTTACCTGTAAACTTAAACTTTTATTAGATGGTTTCATCCTAGAGCTGAATCTCTCTCTACAACCACCCCTTCGGGCTATGTCTCTATCTAGTAGATTCTTTCTGCATAACAGCTCTAATATATAGCTCTTCCCATCCACTAATCACGGCACATCTTGATTACTGCAACATTCTTTTCTCTGGCCTTGACAAAAGCAATCATCCTCATGTCCATTAAGAATATGCCTGGCAAAAATTATTTTCTAGACTGTTTCTTTTAACCATTTCACTCCCTCTTTTCATTTTCTTCTGTTGGCATCCTTTCCCTATTACATCAAATACAAAACTACTTGTTGTTATTTTAAAGTAACCTCATAGCTGATCTCACTCACACTTCCTATCAGCTTTTCTTCATTAATGAGTTGTTTACTCCTGTCTGGGCTATTAAAATTTCAAACAAATACTTTCATGGTTTGTCCCACAGGTTCTCCTTACAATCTTCAAAACAAAAGGTTTTCATGGTCATAAATAAATATCATTTCAGTGTTCTTCAAACTTCTCCTTAAAACATTCCTTCTCCATGAAATCTGGAAAAACTTGACAATGGTTAAACTCACAGTGTGCTGAGACCACCGTCTACCATGCTGACCTATATTGTCCCTTGGTTTCCTTGAAATACCCTCAGTTATGTCTGCAGCCATATGTTGTCTCTTGTCTTGGGCTCAGATGTATAATCAAATTGCCACAGCTTAATGAGTACCACGTGTTAGCTGAGCCAAAGTAGTAATTTGCATAGTTTTAAGCCACAGCACATGCAAGTTAAAATGCACTAACTTAAACCTCAGTGAAATGGGTTTAAGAACATAAGTTTACATTACGACAGCTAAGAGTATGCATGCAGCGAGTCATCATGGCAACTGGTTAGACCATTGCAACTTAATGATGTGTCTGGAGCTTTACACCTTGAACTGTGTTTGGAGCAAAAACTGTTTTTTTCGCACATCCATGTAACATTTAGAGGTTTTGTCCAGAACAGAGCTTCTAGAATTTACTACCATGGATTGAGTAACTACAAGAAGCAGCACTACATAAAGACAATGTTGTTATGTTAACAGCCAGATGCACTGTTCCTGAAGCGGACTGATCTGTCTCTGTTCTTACGACATCTCCCTGCTGTAGCATGCTTCTCAAGAGCTGCTAACACATGATCACATTGTTCAGAGGTCGAGTGTTTTTCTCTCTACTCAAAGTCATTTTGACCATGTATTTGACTTCCACATTTACATCTTGCTCTCTCCTCTCCTGCAGTTTTTTTCCCTCTGTCTTCTTCTTCAGTACCTAAACCATGTCCTCAACATACTTTCTCCTCTTCTTCCTCCACCCACCTTTTTTTTCTYCTTGTTTGTAGCAGCAGCTCTGGGAAACAGAAACTGAAGAA
This sequence comes from Phoebastria nigripes, assembly GCA_035582835.1. Lineage (NCBI taxonomy): Eukaryota > Metazoa > Chordata > Aves > Procellariiformes > Diomedeidae > Phoebastria > Phoebastria nigripes. The sequence continues at coordinate 2,573,468 of JAYKAV010003032.1, forward strand.
GTGTTTTTCACCCTCTAAAGCTCTTGAGAGTTGGTACTGCCAATGTGACAAGGTAACACTTTCCTGGCATAAACAAAACTTTTAAAAACTTTTTTGTATTGGAGTTCCCATTGTTTGGGACTGAGTTGCAGTCCCAAAGTCACACAGGATTGTGTGGCCAAGATCATGACAATAAATTAAAGTATATTCTTTCACTTGTGATACTGGAGAGGATGCAGACAGAAGTTGAGGACGTGTCTCAACAAGAGCTGCAGAATAATTTGAAAATATTAGAGGATGAGCTTTTTTGTCAATGAAAAAGAGATAATTGTTAGGCTTCCATTCTCCCATTCCGTAAGTGCTACCTTCCAGTACTTCTGCCTGGTGTATATCTCTCTCTGTCTGTTTAAGCCTCAAAACTGGCTGCAGCAGGAATCCTGGGCTGCAGTGGTATAAAGCATTATATCTTTATACATAACCCAAGTGGCCAGGGAGAGATGAGAAAGTTAATGATTCATCCCTTGATGAGCTGGAGAAGATATGAACTGGCATATTCATTTTTAAATAAAGAATTCCCTCCATCAGCAATACAGGCTTGTACAAGCAGCTATCAAATACAATTCTCAGAATTGCTAAACTGTCTTTGGAATACAAGTCCAACTGAAAAGTATTATTAAAACACGTACTTTCCTAGATTGTTTAGCCAGAAAATGCAACCAGAGGTTCTGAATGCCTAAGGAAAAACACAGGCACATGTTCAATTTCAAACACTCTCAGCAACAAAATAATTAATTCTCTCTGTAATCGATTGAAGCAAGCATTTAACCCTCTGAAAAACTAGAAGATCAGGGGAAAGGAAGACAGGGAGAAAGAAAGAGGAGAGGAATCAGCCTGGCATGGTCAAGTGATTTGCTCATGAATAAGATCATGAAAATCAAAGAATGATCCAGCTTCCACTAAGTTTCACAAAAGAAGCTTAGAAGCTCCAAGCATCATTCTCAAATACAGGGAGTATGCGATCCTTACATACCTACATAATTGGTTAATAGTTCTTTGCATAGTACGCATAGTTTAGGCCAAGAATGAAAGAATACGGGTTTTGCTATTGAGGATCTTTTTCCAACGTTACTGTCTAAAAACAATAATGAAGCAAACATTGCAAGAAGACAAGCTAAATCATTGGCATTCCTGCAAACAGAATAGCCAAATACTGATAATGCTGCCACTACCCTAAGATGTGGCTGGTTTGAAAACAACTTAGCAAGCATGTGCTTGGCTCTTTTCTAGGTCGTGGTCACAGTTGATGCTACAATTGCAAACAGAGCCAGGCCAAATTCAGGGCCAATTCATAGCTGACCTTTGGCTAATATAATTTATGCAACAAGAAAAAGAGAAGTTACAACTTGAAAAGCACTGATCAGGAAGGCTACAAGGTATAGCAACCCCCTTTACTCTTCCCTCTTACCCACTTCAATATGCACTTTGGCTTTTTGGTCCTCTTAATATTTCTCATAACAGATTGCTGTCATTGGGCTAACCCACTGTCGCCACAGCTATCTGAGATGTGCTGGCTTATTGAAGACGTCATAGGGAAGGATATGACACAGGAGACCCACCTGCCTCTGCGAATGCAGGTGGAGGTCTAACAGGATAACCTAGAATATCTAAAATGGCACTAAATGGCTGTGTTTAAGTAAGTGGATTGACACCTTAAAGTCAACAGCAAAATATCTACTGATGTCAAAATAGGTAAACTGCATTCTCACTGGATATCTCCAAAATGCCATAAAACAAATTCTGATCTAAGGGATAGACCAGTTCTGCCCAGCTGAGGCTATCTGGGCTATTATGGTGATAGCATTATATTCTGGAGCTGAATTTGAACCAATGTTAACCTGCATCATGCTGCTCGTTGCTGGTACCTAGGCTCGTGCTGAAAGCCTACACCTTGGCCAGTCTGTGTAGCACTTTCTGACTGAACCAGTGAGCATGGATATGATCTGGTCATCTCATTTGTGCTCTGTTCAAATAGTGAGAGAAGAAAGGGGGTCTCACAAGGGTAGAGACTCAGTACAGAAACCATCAGACTCTTACACTGCACAGTCCGACCCGCAATCAGCAGGACACGGGTTGTTTTTACAGGTTCATGTGTAACATGGCACTGGTTTCTTTCTTTTGCAGTTCCCATATTACAATTCCTGTCCCAAGTAGCAACTGGACACAAAATTATTAAATGATTCGAATATTTTGAAGCCTGAGAAATAAATAAGCCTGGGCCCTGCGCTCCTGAGTTTTAATAACTTGTGCATTTAGATATTTATTGTGTAGTAACTACCATCCATGTAGTAGGCTGAGAGATGTTCCTAGATCTCAAGGACCCCAGTCTTTAGCAACATTGAAATCTAGATCCTTCCAGCTTTATCAGTATTTCCTTTGAGGAGGGGGAAAAGGAAGCTTTGGCTTTTTCAGTGGTTGATTTATTTTCTGAGGTGAGGGAAATCTTATTAGGTCTGTTTGTAGTATAAGAGACAACCCCTCTAATTACATGTTTTATATTTTTCTAAGATTCTAAGCCAATTTATTTCTGCAGAAAACCGTATCTTTAAATTGTGAAAATCACTCCATAAATTCTGAGTTAGAACAGTCAAGGTCTGATACCTTATCTGTGCTCTTTCTGTGTACAAGGTCACATCATCAGCATGTAGATGTACAGAATATTTCATGAACTATACAGCGTCGACAGGTCATTAATAAAAACTGCAAAAGTAAAAGCCCTCTAATTAGCTCCTGAGGTAACTTCGCATGTAACATTTTCACCTCAGATTCAACACCATTAAACAAAATGACTAGTGTTTGCTCTCTAATGTAGCCAGAGAACCATTCTACTGTAGTTAAACTCAGCCAAATTGAGGGAAACTTAGATAGCAATATGTTGTGATTTATTGGATCAAAGGCCACAGTCAAATCAATATAGATAGTTCCAGCATAAAAAATTATAATGTATGTCTATAACAATATCAAGGTTACCTTGAAAAGAGCAATGTAGCAGGCCAAAACATGACTAAAATAGGGTCAATACATTATCTTTGAAAAGAACACTCATTAATTTTTGAGCAATTGGGAGAAAACAGAGAAAACACAAATAGGTTATAATTAGGGCAGTACAACAGGGTTACTATAGCATCATTTCAAATGGTTGGTTATCTCAAATTAGAAAGTAGATATTATAATAAAGATCCAGCAACAGGTTTGAGAAGAGCTTACAGAAGCTATTTAAAGAAACACAGGGTAATGTTCCCAATGGCTAGCACACTGACTAGAAGGTGGGCCGAGAGCAATGAGGCCACTGTTTTTGTGGACTCAGTTTCTCCATTGCAGTACAGATGACTGAAAGGACATTTTCATGAGCATTTTGTAAGGCAAGGTAAAGCTAAGCATACAGGTGTTATCAGATACAACAGGAATGTAAAAGGCAAAACAGCACATTAAACCATCAACTCTTTCTCCATATTAAAAAAAAATGCTTTTCATATGGGAAGGGAGGAATGCAAGATTAACTGGGTGACACTCGCTGGGTTGAAAAGGAGTAAATTCCTCTTCCCGCATTAACTGCTTGTGATTAGGAACAGCTTGTTAATCAGAAATGAACTGCTCCAAGGTCTCCAAGGCTGCACCTCTGCTAGGAAATAAAACGGGGCAAAAGCGTGTTCAAAACATCAGCAGGCAACATGCTCTGCTGTTAGCACGCTCCCTGCCACAGCTTTGGCCCACTAGCATGTCCCATTCGATACCTGGGTACACCTCATGGGGTAACATGGGGAAGGACTATTTCCTATTAGCGTCATGGCCTGTTTTATTTAACAGTTTAGATCCAGCCCTTGAGTCCAATCAAGCTAAGTGAACAGAGCAACGTGTTCCCTGTGTGGAGCAGGGAGAACTCTCTATTGCAAATAATATATTTGGTAAATGTCACCCTTTCTTCTGTTTGCAAATTGCCACCAACCGATTTTTCATTAATGTGTTTGTTATTTGATCTTGTCTGATGAATATGTTGTGAAAAAAGATACTTCAGTCTATGTTCTGGGGGCTTTTTGGTGAGCATATTACTTTTTACTGTTTGCTATTCGATATTTATAGTGGTTGGTCACCCAAAATACATTTGCATTGCTTCTGCTTTCTAGATTACTTGAGAGAAAAAGATTAATGAGAATTTAAGATGGCCAGACAAACTAATCCAAGTGTGAAGAGATTAGCATGCATACCCATGAATTACATTCTGTAACCATCTTGTAACCTTAAAGTCCTTAGCGTAAAAGGTATACAAGGACTTTTACATCACTATCTAAACTTGAATGACATGTTGACAATTTAAAACAACTGGAATTTATTTTAAAGCCAATTAAAAACCTGATAACCTACTTCACTCTGATATTATGGAGGCGTTAAAACTGAAATCAATTAATTTGTGTCAGTTTATAACAGCTATAAATTTTGACACCCTTCCATCAGATAACTTGAACAATGTGATGTTTTATGGTTTTTAAATCTCATAATTCTTCTAAAATGTAACATGAAAGAAGCTCAGGCCCAATGTTTTCACATTCCCCTCAGAGGGGCAAGTTGCCAGTCTTTAAATGAGACTTTCTCTAAAATCACACCCCAACTGCTCCTTCTGTCACCCCTCATATTCAAGATAGGTTATGTCCACAGAGGAGTGGTGGTCTTGAACACGGAGCAAACAAATGGGCAGAGCTGCAGGTATGGGAACCTCAGGTCTCATCCAGGGTCTCATACTGATGACCACCCACCGCGAGGCAAAAAAGATGAAGGAACAGAAGGGACAAATTTTATGTCAGTGACTTTCATGACAGTGAGGCAAATTTATTAGACATCTGAAGAATTTTTCAAAGGGTGCAGAGTCATTGCTTGGTCCTAGATGAAGTACAGTAATGGAGAGTGTATTCCTGGGAATCATTCTGCAGTGGCCCATAGAGGGTTCACTGCAAGACCTAATGGCTCTTTAGCCAACTGTCCTGTGATTTCTTTCTACTCAGGCTTAATAACTTTCTTAACAAGTTTCTTTGTACAACTACATATGAAGCTGGGTTTTTTTCCAAGTGGTAATTGCCCCAAATATACTGGAATAGAGCTATTATCACTAGCAGTGAGGTTGTTACCATAGTTCCTAAGCAGAAGATTGCAATAATATTCCAAGAGAGTGCTGGTCCTGAGCACTCAGGCTGTGCCTAGAAGTCAATAGGACTTCCTCCTACTCTACCATGGACCTGCCAGGTGGTGGTCTTTGTCTTATGTTCCCCAGTTTGTAAATGGATAACAAAAATATAACCCATCTACATAAAATGCTTTCAGATCTACTGCTGAGAACAGCTATATTTCACCCTTGCATCCATATGATTGGACAGAAAGAAAATAAAATTAGTATTTACTGCTAATTGTTTAGCCTAAGTAGGAAACATGGAATAATAGTACTATAAGAGAAACTCCTTATGGTGTTACTCAAAGCAGTTAACATTGTCCAGATATTATTGAAAAGTTACCTTCCCATATCTGAATATGAGAGATACATAGAAATAAATACAAATTATTAGAACTTAGCATAGGTGTTATATTTGATGAATAAAATGCTAAAAACACAGGCAATAAAAAGTAAAATCATGTGCTAGCTGGCAAGAAAATATTTCTACATTATTACAGCATCAACTTGTTAATCATATTAACAATTTTATATTATGTTTAATGTCACATAAGTCCTACGCTGAGTTGTCAGTGTTGTCTGTGGCAGTCATAAGAAATACTAACATCTGGGAATAACAGTAGAAAGTAGTGATACCTTTTACTTTAAATTGAGAGATGATATGATTGAATAGTTACTACTTGACATCCTGAAGTCTTTTCTCACTAAACTTAATTCAGATAGTGACTTATGTAGAGATAGTGGCACAAATTTTTGCACATGCAAATGAGTAAGAGTTATACGCTGCAGGCAGCTCCCATTCATGTGCTTATCCAAACCGAGGTCCATGCTTGCATGTGTCCATAACTATGGCTACCCTTCCAGACTCAGCATAGCTGTATCTGTCTACACAAGGACAAGCTCCAAGGTACCACCCAATGAACATGATATAACTCATGACCTAACCAGATGGTCAGCCATGGTTTCTGTGTCGGGGTGCTGTTAATCTGTACTAAATTTAACTGAGGGAGAAAGGCTTATAAGTTTCAGCCTATCAGCCCTATTTTACTTCATGTTTTGCAGACACATTTTTATTTCAGTGGTTCAGTAATGAATATGCACCTGTATTTACTCCAAAATTCATAGCTGAATGTTATTTAATAGGCACTTACAATAGTTTCTATTAAAACGAACATACTCTTCTATAAAAATAAACTAAATGTCAACTCAAAAACTGATGGAAAAGGATGTTAAAACAAATTGTAAGTTGTTGGTGAAGAACTAGAGACATGCACTAGGACTACAATCTCTTCCACTGAACAGTTTTTTTTYCCTTCTGGCGCTACTAAGATCCAGGGATCCTCAGTCTGACTGTTCTGCTTATGAGAAGAGACATTCTTGAATGCTGTGTTTTCAGTTGTCCTAACCGGACATCTGATTGATTGCCAAGGCCCTCGTTTCTGCTTTAATTGCTAAGAATAATCTTTAACATGGATAAAATTCTGAGCAAAATTAGAATACAATTAAAAAACACCTTAGAGTGCCCTACTCAACAGCTTGCATTGCTCTTCCCAGCAGAAGATAGGTTTGACAATGAATAGAAGATCTCATATATGGAGATGATTACAGAAAGTGTCTAGGGATTTGAAAGAATTTGAGCAAGAAAAATGTGTGTGGAGCAGATGCAGACACATTGCCACAATGAGGTTTAGCCATAGGAGGCAGCAAACCAAATGGTAAGAGGTTAGGTGGAAAAGGAACTAAACCAGTTTCGTATCAGCTGGCATTTGTTCCTTTTTTTTTACAGTTTATAGCTGAAGGCAAAGTATTGCAGCTATTGAACACCAAGGTCCAGTTCTCTTTGTCTGGAGGAGCTGAGCCCAAGCAAAGAACAAGGCATTTGATCCAACAGAAATATGCAAATAAAGAACTACACTATAATATATAGAAGAAAATATTGTGTTGCTTTCTTCACCTAAATCTAAGCCTTCACAGAAATCTGATGATCTTATTTAGTCCATAGATTAAGATCTCAGCAGAAATGTAATAAAATTACAATAAAGGTTATGTATCAATAAGGTGTCAGTTGTGCATAGGGATGAAGTATTCTAGTCATAATTAAATTTCAAATCTAATTATAATTTGAGGAGTCCTTTTAATTACATTGCAATATTTTGCTTTTGTAGGAAGATGATTGCTATAGCATCTTTTATCTGTAATTTTCTTTTAATTAAAAAATGTAAATAAATCAAAACCACCTACTTAAAATATTTACAACTTAAATGAAAACAAACAAAAAATGCAGGAATTTCTCCATCCAGGTCTTATCTACCAAATCACACCTAGATCTACTTCTTTTTTTTTGTAATGAAGTGGTGAATTTTACATTATCACTTGTTTCTTTCACATAACCAGAAATGGCCAAATGACTTTGACCAAAGGAGAAAAAAGAGCTTCCTCAAAGCAAAGACTGTCAGACAGGAAAGATATCAAACCTTTTTTTCAAAAGATGTTGGGACTGTGGGGCATCCTTTGAAAAGCTGCTGGATGCTTCCCTACACTGCACCCCTCCAGCCAGTCCCACCAGCCTCAACTGTTCAATAGAACAGCAATTTCAGGTGCCTCTGCTTATTAATACTTACAAGCCTCCTTGTGCTTACATTTCTTTGTCCTCCTTGTGTTTCTTTGAAGCACTTAGTCATGGTCAGTTTATATCACCTGCCTGTGTGCTAACATTGTGTGTTGGTTTAAGCAGTTCCTTTTTCTCCCTGCCATTAGGCTTCCTGATGTGATGGCTTGATAAGAAAAATCTTTCTTCTTGGCTTTCATTTCTCTAAGTGAAACAGGCAATTGTCTTTTACTCTTTTAAGATTGAGTCTCAGTTTGCCTGAGCACCTCCTCCAGTTTGACTTAGTCTTTCCTGAATAGAGGAGACGAGAATTTTACCAGGAGAGTGCAAGGTACTCCAGGCGGATTCCCCAGGGCCTCTGCAGTGGCAAAAATCCTTCACTGTCCCTATGGTAAATACCTCCCTTACTACATATTAAGGCCAGATTTGCCTTTTCCATAAACTCCTCATACAGGAGGCTTGTCATCCACAGTCATTTCCAGGTGGCAGCTAGAACACCCTGTATGATCATGCATTTTCTAGTGTTCAGCTTTATTCCATCCCCACTACATAAGACCTCAAGATCTAGTTCTGGCTGCAAGATATTTATGCCGTTCTTTTTTTTTTCCCCCATCAACAAGCTTCATTGCAACATTTTATACCAAAATTATTTAATCGAATCAACCTAACACTTGTATAGGAACTCCATTAATAATTTCTCTCAACCTCTACCCCTCCTTTGTGTCTCTGCTGTAGTAAATTCCTTACTCAGCTGTTTTAATCTACTGTAGTAGATTCCTTACTTGGTTGTGTTAATCTAGTGTTCTTTTGTTTATCTTCCTTTCTCCAGTTGAAAACATGATTCAAAGATTTTAATGACGCATTAACTACTTACTGCAGTACTACATATCAGTCCAGATAGATTGGATATACCACTTTTCCTTTGCTTGGAAGACCAGCTATTTTATGAAAGAAAGCTATAAATTTAGTCTGGCATAATCTATCTTTTGTAAACTCAAGTTGTATTCTATCTCATTTTCTATTTGTCCTGCATCTTTACTGTATTCTACAGACTTTGCTTTAAAGCCTGATTCACAACTGATGCCAGACAACTAGGCTTATAGTTGTCCAGATACTCTTTTTCCTACTCTTAAATATATATGTAATTGCAAATACGTATGTCAATAGATATGTGTATATACTTGTGTGTATATACATATATAGTTATTCTCCTTTCACACAGTACTGTCCTGACTTGGCAGCTGTTTCTGCCACAACACATGAAAAATCAGATACCATTTCTTCAGAGTACTGGAGTGGAAGTTATCTGGTACCCCAAGACTTGAACAGGTTAAACTCTTCGAACCTTGTTACCTTCCATGTGATAATCTCCACTTTCATTTCCATACCTTTGCTCCTATTAGCTGACCTACCTTTGCTTTCCATATTAAATATTACTATGTTAATGGCAAAAGGCAAATTTTTTACCCTCCTTTTGGGGCCTTACGCTATTTTTCATCTCTATCCCATCCTACTGTAGAGTAACTCTGTTTCGTCTTTCCTTAGCCTCTTCCTATTTATAAGCCTGGGTAAAAAAAACCTATTTGTTTTAATAGTCTTTGCAAAGCATACCATAGCTTTACTACTAGCAATTCTTGCTTTATCAATACAACTCCTGACCTTTAAGACATAGTTTTCATTGCTGTTCACTCCTCTCTTTTATTCCTCTTAGGCTTTGTGCTTATTTCTACTGTACAGGTAGTTGGGGCATATTTTTTTGTTAGATAATATTTCCCCTTTTGCTGAGATACAAATTCTTAACAGATTTTGAAATGTGGATTAAATTCTAAATTTCTTCTGCATTTAAACCCATAGTTTCTCAGCCCAACTCATTTTAAAAACTACATTTATTAGAGTTTGTCTTTTTGAACTGGACCTTTGAACCTTCACTTATCCTGCCATTAAATTTAAATTCTATCAACTCATGGTCACTCTTTGCAAGGGTTATTTTCTACCACCCTGCGCCCCCCACGTCTAAATTAGTATTGATTCTCAGGTGTTCAGTGAATTTTGTTGAAAGAAACAATCTTTCTCCCATTGTATTCCATCATAACTAAACTTTATCATTATTCCTAGGATTTGATCTCCAAACTAGTTGTTGATGTGTTAGTCCATAATTGCTAGAATGAAAACAAATATAAGCACCACTTCGGAAAGGATTGGGCACAGAAATTAAATACTCCCTTTAAATTCAAGTAGACTATTCACATGTGTTCAGCTAGTCATATGTGTGAGTTATTCCTGGATCGTGACAGTCTTGTGGACTGGACCAAACCAATTAATTAAAATCTTCTTGAATGTGCAAAAATGTGTGATAAAAAAGTGTGAGCATTTGATAGTACATTCAGACAGGTCCTTAGATCATTCAGAATTAATAAAATGTAATCTGATCCTTATCCATAAATTTTCTTCATCGGTAATAGTAACGAAGATTGCCTTTTTACTTCCATGATCTGTAATTTCTGTGTGAGTGAAGAATAGTGGCTGGTGAAGAATATCTATTTGCATTACTTAATCTATACCTTTGTCAGCAGGAGAGCAGGGAGGAAGCTCTGGATCTGTTCCTGACCCCAACAACTCTCCTGATATATGGGGCAGGAGGGTTGCAAAGGGGCAGACAGAGGAGGCAGATGGCATAATCCACATTAAACTGTGTATACTCAGAGACCCGAGAGTCACCACTACATACTGACTGTCATACAGAGATTTCTTAGGCCGTAGGTATACACCCAGTTTATCAATGTCAGTGACACTTAAGACATTAATGCTCCCTAGCTGCTTGCTGCCTTTATTCTTCCAGTGGTGACCAACCCTACAGCAGACCCGGTGGTAGGGAATCTATGAGCAGTTCTCATTTGTTTCAGCACAGAATTAGACAGATTAGTTTAATCTGCTGATGAAGACAGTTTGAGCTGACCTTGCTGAGTCTGCACTGGGGCTGACTGGAGTGCGTTCACACATTGGTTTCTCCAGGCAGGACTGCGAAAGTGAGAGCTCGCAGCTGGTAGGCAGCCTCCCAAGCAGCTGGGAAGCCCGTAACGTATTCACCACACAGATGTTTGTAAAGTGAGTATCTATCTACAGCTTTATTTTCCAGAGGAATCAACCACAAGCTGCAGAGATTCTGGGGTGAGTATCATCCAGGCCATGCCCCTTCTCTGTAGGTTCAACTCTCAGATGTGGGATACCTTGCACACAAAATGAGAGAAAGAACAAAAGTAACTGTACATCTTGATGCCCCACCTAATCCCTGGGCTTCAACAGATATATGCTCCAGACTCCAGGGAAATGCAAAACATCTGTAAGTAGCTGGATTAGCAGCCAGTGGTCACTGAGGTACAGCAGCACTCCAGGCTTGGCTTTTTCCCTCAGACTCTTTATTTGAAGTTACGAGAGTGTAACTTACATTGGATAATTGCAGTGTTCCACTTAGATAAATGAAGTTATTGGCTCAACGCCTATTAGCATTACCTAACAAAATTTTAATTAGTCTAGAATTGCAAATACTGTTAAAGTTCATGTTAGCACATCAAGTGACTATCGCCAGACAATTTTTTTTAATCAATGTCCCAACTTTCCTGTTAACAGTTTTGGGTTGTTGGCTTTTACCTTTAACTTTAGTACTAACATCTTCTAATTTTCAAGCATACTTTACGTGTTTAATGCAACATTATAATGTCATTGTGCATCAACGGTCTACATAGAACCTGAAGGTTATTTTAATAAAGTTCTTAACTGGGACTATTTTTTGAGGGCAACTTTTATAACAATATGTGAAAATGATGTTTTCACATCAGCAGAAAGAGATTATAGATTGGCATTCATATGCAGTATGTGCTTTGAAGGCATTTCTGAAGCACTCCTAAACCACTGGATCACAAGAGAACTTTAAAAACTCTTCTTGTCTTGAATCATCCATAAATTAACACTTTTATATTTACAAAGTCATCTACAACCAGCAAAAACTCTAGTAACTGCAATAGATGTGTAACAGAATGAAAAGAGCCAAATAACTCCAATATTTGACTTCTACATTTTGTATATGTTGATAGCATTTGGCCTTGGAGGGAGAAAAGAATAAGCCAAACCTGGAGTTTCTAGGTCAGGTTACTAAGTTTTTTAAAAAGTCCAAATATCTGACTCTGCATTGCTTCCTCTTCTAGAAGCAGCTTGCTGATGGTGGTCAGACCTAAACAGCAACAGCAGTAAGTTCTTCCTCAGCACAGCGCCATAGGAAAAAAACAATCACAATTATTTTTGGACTGGATGCAGCTGCAGCAGTTGCCATCACTGTCAGATGTACCCCCCGCCAAAGGTCACCAGCCACCGAGGAGCCGGCAGGGTACGTGTTTCTCACCCACGGCAGCTCACAGCCCGGTGCATTAATGGAAAATGCCATAACCTTCCTTTTACCTCTGTGCATGGAGAAGGGGCAAAGACAGGGCCCTTTCTCCCAGCATAACCATTGTGGAGGCAACCTCCCGCAGAGGCAGGGGACATAGCTGGGGAGAGAAGGTGTTTTGCGGCCATGGCCGCATCCAGCCAAGCTGCTAGATCAGAGTCCTGGAGCAAACGCAGCCAGATGGGACATTTAACAATACCACAGTCACTGTCACACTGAGCTGAGCGTATACTGCTGCCATAAACGTTTTAATGGATAGTTTATGGTCCAAATGATTCTGAGTGGTATTCTTTAAAAACATGCTGTGTTGGTGTAACTTCCCCTTAAAAAAATCCTCACAAGATTCCACGTGACTTCAGTAGGAGCAGAATTAGGCCAAAGCCAAACAGCTCTGAAATGCTGCCCTCTGCACTCGCTGAGCAGGGCAGGGGTGGGAGCGGAGCAGTGTTTGACATTTAGCATGACCATTTCAGTGCCAGTTTTCTAACACAGTTTTCTAACTGTCATCTTTACAGAGCTGAGCTTGCTTTCCCTTTTTTTTTCTTTTTTCCTTTTTTTTCTCGTTTACTTTGGGTTTTTTTAATGTGACTTTTTTGGACCGAAGAAAAAGTTATTGTAGTGCTCTTTTGCAATTTGGCTCTAGCCAGCGTCTCTGGGTGATCACAAAAGCTTACGCTGTTTTGCAATAACTCCCATCCTGATGCACAGTATGAGCGCAGCGCTCTCGCAGAGGAGCTCAGGAGTTTCCTACACTAATTGTACCCCCGCCAGTTGCCGATTTCCCCGCAGCAGCACAAGCCAGACTTTCTTACAGGCTGTTAATATTTTCCACTCCAGTACCTGGTGCCAAATTCTCCCACGGCTTGCTACAAGTTTCCTGACAAGATATGCTTTTAGTGTAACGTACAGGGGACTCACACAGGCAGCCAAGGCCGGGCTCCCACCAACCCACCGGCCGGCATTGGAGGAGGGCCTGGGTGGCGAGGTGGGGCCCAGCCTCCTTGGCCTTCCCAGTGGACCCCCTGGCCCTGGAGGGCTYGTGCCAGCATGACCAAAATCAGAGGGCTGCCCGCTGGGGCCTGCAGTCGTGCCACCACCCTCCCTGAGGTGCAAGGACATGAAGTTTCCTGGGGAAAGAAGACGTGGGTGCCGCCCGCAGCCGAGGGGGAGCCGAGGCACGGCTCCAGGCGAGCAGCAGTGACTAAGCCGTGCCAGGCCCAGAGGAGCCCAGGGGACGCGGTGACTCAGAGGCACACCTCTGGCTCCCCGTCCTTCCCCCGCGTCCTCCAGCACGGAGGGAGGCCAGCCACAAACCGCAGCGCACCCCCACGGCTCCCTGGAGGGGGGCACACACCACTGCAGGGCGTCTGCGCCCAGAAATCCCTCCCTGGCCTCCTCTGCCCACGTCTGGAGCTGCTGTGGGGCTGGGTGGTGATAGGACACGGGCCAGCCCCTGGGGGTATGTCCCTGCCCTCCGGGGCTGCCGAAAGGACAGCTCGGAGCTGCCCCAGCCAAGGGAGCCCCGCGGTTAAAAACTAACCTGGCAGGAGCAAGGAAACAGCAGAAACTGTGTCTGTGCTGGCCAGGAGACAGAGAAAGGGATAGGCTTTTGCTGGTGCTTGAGAGAAAAATAGGCCTGATGTTGCACCAGTTTTGGGGGGCTCAGAACGATGCCCTGCAAGAACTAGACGGCCGCCGATAAGGGGGACAAGCAGTATGAGTCACTTGAGTCCACTCATTCTTACTGTAACACAGAGGAAAAAGAAAAAAAAGGCCCAAAATTCGGTTTTGGAAGTTGCGTTACTATTTTCCCAAAGAGGCTGGGCAAAGCGGTGATCTGTCCGGCTGTCAGCATTGGGGAGGAGATGCCAGRTGCAGATGCAGGACCCTGGGGGGACGGCGGAGGGCTGCCTGCCGCCTCTGCCCTGCCCACGAGCATTGCCCAGTGAGACACGGCCACAACTGTGCCGCTCCACGCAGCAGAGCTCAACCGGCCACAGCCAGCCTCTGTCAGCCCTGAGCCCCAGGGAAGGGTGGCAGAGGYAGGCAGGAACATCCCCGGGAAGGGCATAAGCTTTGCTGACAATGCTTTTGATRTTGCAAAACTTCAAGCTCTGAGTCCTGGAGTCAGGGGATGATATGAGGAGCTATGCTTTTGGTTTCTTGAATGCTAGATTTTTAGCCCTAAAAAGACCAAAAGGCTACAAGTGTGATCTACAAGGATGTTGAAAGGTACACACACAAAAGACAAATACACAAAAATCCCGAGCTAACCAATGCTGTAAACACTCATGACTTTTAAATTGGCCTTGAAATTTTTAGGTGGGTCAGTTTCTAGTTCTGACTTGCAGCTCTTTAATTGCTGGAGTTAGTGATACCACATACCAAAAAAACACCTCAGAAAAAGCTGAAGCATATATTGCTCTCATTCTTCTGCTAGTAAAGAGTGTGTTCATTTTTAACAAAAGCAGTAAGAAAGAACAGCACATCATGATGAAAGTAGTAGGTTTACAACACTGCACGTGCATTTTCCTAAGACACTCCYGTCTTCCTCTGTCACCTGGCCCCAGGGGTGCTGGTGCGCACACGCACACACATCACGTCCCTGAAGCAGGGGCTCTTGCCTGTTCCCTGACAGATGCAAGCCAGGACTGTGGGGGTCCACTGGACCAGATCAGCATTTAAGTGGGGAAAAACAAGCTCCCAGAACCATGGTACACCCCACCTCTCTTATACAGAAGTAGCCAAGAGCAAGTACTCAGTCAGTAATGCATACAGTTTGTTGCATATTTCCAAAAAAATACACATTTCTTTCTGTATCCTGGAAGCAGCCTAATCAACACAGAGCTGTTTCCCGGTCTGCCGCAGCCTGCTTAGTTCAGTAGTTCCCACAATACTGTAAGTGTCAGTTTATCTTTGCTGGCTACAACTCTCTCAGTCTCCTGCCCTTTACTCTCCGCTCACAGATCTCTTTCCCAGACAGCTACTATTTTCCATGCAGCAGAAGCAGCCACAGTTTCTCAAACATATTATGATTTTTCCCAGTACCATTGTCTCTGTGTTTGCTGCTGCTTTGGAAGGGCACAGCTTCTCCCCACTTGCTGATTTCCCTCCGGTCTTCCAGACATCATCTCACATAATTTTGCCACAGTTTTACTGCCCAATCACTTGCCAAACCACTTGTAGCTTTTTTTCTGAGCTGCTCTGCAGAGATTCTGTGCTTTGGTTCTGTACATGCCTCTCAGCGTCAACTTTTTTTCCCTTGTACTCTACCAGCCAAAGATTATCCATATAAAGCAATGTAAAACACACCATTAAAAGGCCTCCTTGCCATAGTGTTCCCAGTTATTTTAGCTTTAGGCTTCTGTCCTGGGTTACTATAATATTTTGTTAAGTTCATTTTTCCAAGATTGAGTCCAGAAATATGTGATCTGACAGGCTTTTGTAGAACACTGCAGAAATACCTCCACAAAGCTCAGGAGTGTCTGCATGATTTACAGCTTTTTTTCCCTGTTTAGTTCAAAGTTTGGAAATGCTGGGATCTAAGCATTTGACCCCAGTTGTTTTTTCTAATTTGGTTGACAGCCCCTTTTGGCAGAGACCTGCCATCTTCTCAGTGCAAAGAACTAGACTAGATCTTTAAAGAATTGACAGGTAGTGACACCCCCGGAAATCAGGTTACTCAGCACATAGAAATACTTAAGGAGTAGAACATGGCCGCAGTGTTTGGGTCCGGGCAATAACTAATTCAAGCCCCTAAAGAAAGAAGATGCGCTAACATGAAGATGGACTGATGGCTGGAGTTGAGAAGTAGTAAGGTTACGTAGACTGTACGATAGAAAGTTGTGCCGGTTTTGGCTGGGGTAGAGTTAATTTTCTTCACAGTAGCTAGTATGGGGCTATGTTTTGGATTTGTGCTGGAAACAGTGTTGATTACACAGGGATGTTTTTGTTATTGCTGATCAGTGCTTACACAGAGTCAAGGCCTTTTCTGCTTCTCACACCACCCCGCCAGCGAGTAGGCTCAACCCACGAGTTTTCTCTTCTTATTCTCTCCCCCAYCCCACCGGGGGGAGTGAGTGAGCAGCGGTGTGGTGCGTAGTTGCCGGCTGGGGTTAAACCATGACAAAACTTTTACAAGACCCTGAGCCAAACTGAGCACCAGAAGTGATGCTGATGCACTGGAGTGATGTGGTGTAAAACTAATTAACACTGCTGCTGGTAATGCTGCTTTCCAAAATGCTCTGCACCAAGCCATGTGGGTGCACCACTTCTAGTTCTGCTACTCTGAAACTGTGCACCATGTCCCCAAGCTCTCTAGCTGCTGAGCTCCTCAGATCAAGTTTAGACACTTAATAGATCCATATAGTTAATTAAGGACAGTAAATTGTCTCTGCTCATGAAGTAGGACTGGAGAAACAGTTGGGGGAATAGGGGATGGCAAAGGGAATGAACTGAGGTGACACATGGATTTTATTTTCTCAGGACTAAAGTTTGTTTTTATGAAGCAAAATGAGGAAGGTGGAGACACGATGTCATTTCATGAAGGGACTGAAATAGAAGACAGACCTCTGGGCAAGTGGCAACATCTTCATCTCCAAGCCATTAGCGTACTGGTCTTAGAAGGGAGGAAGCATCCAACAAGACCTATAATATATTTCAGTATCATGTAATGAAAACTATTAAGCTCCATTAATGAGCAATCTCTAGAGTGAAAAGGACCTGGTGTCAGGTTATGGCCAAGGATTTTATTGGACTGTAGGATCATTGAGGAACATATTTAAAATCTTGATTAATTTTTTAAACTCTAATTGTGGAGTCTATTTCTTTTGGCATATGTAGTTTGCTTCTTTGAATAGGTAATATGACATATTTATGCGTGAGATTATCAATTACTGTGTGATGAGTGATTAAATTTATATGTTCAAAACCTGATTGACTTTCACTGACTGTTTTCCATTTAAAGAAACCCATGCTTATATGGAAAGCATAAATCATCAGCCCATTCTTAAAAGGCAATGATTGCAGAATAATAATTTATAATAGCAACATTAATATCAATTATTCTGCCTGTAAGAACAGTTCCCGCATACACTAAAATATGAATGTGAAGGAGGTAATAACTAACTAAGATTATATGTTCTTTTACTTGTGACTGTGTTTGCAAAGACTCGGGCGCTAGCATATATGAAAGGGGCAAAAGCTTTGTATAGTCCCATGTAGCTACACTTCTGACAATGCAAATATTACTCACTTTGAAATTTTACCACTAGCTACACTAAATTCAACATTGTGTTGGTTCACTACTAGTAAGTCAGCTGGAATTGGAGCAAGACTGCWGAGGGAGAGAATCCAACAAAGAACTTTGGATGGGTAAAATAATGCAACGGAGTCCCAGAGAACAAACTAAATCCCTTGTTTTCAGAGCAATAGATAAAACAGATACACGTATAGATAATTCACGAGGATATTTTTTGTTCTTGCTGTTAAGATTAAAAAACACTTTGGGTTGACCAGACATTTAGAACAGAGATTTCTGAATGTTGGGAGAGCTGTGGGGTTTTCCCCAACAACAGGTGATGCAAAAGACCTAACACATAAACCAAGACACCTACTGAGAGTTTCTGCTTCAGGCCAGGGATCAAAGACACTGTCATTTCAATAGGTTTAGTCATTTCACTGTCTCATGTGTCATTTTCCTCAGTTTCAATCCTTAYGATTTTGAAGGAAAGCTTGAAAACAAGAGCTACTCATGTAAGATTCTGCCACATCCCCATATATAGAGAGCCCTAAACAATTGCATAAATGTCCTTGTGAACCTTATGTGGATCTTAGCTACAAGACTTGCATGATCTCCACCAATGTTTTCACAGCAGAAGACCTTGGCAGGGAAGAAGATAGAAGTGGAGCAGGCCTGACAAGCAACCGTCTATCAAAAGAGAAGCCTCTCTTTTGACCTCTGAAACCTCAAAAGAGAGGTTTCTCTTTGTGACAGATGATTGCAATGCAGAGATAAGAGCACGGAGAGGAGAAATACCTCACCTCTGCATACTAGAAACCCTAGGTATCTGTTGGTCCTGTCTCTCTCTTACTACCCACCACTTACCCCAGTGCTGTCACAAGAGGAAAAAAGGTAGGCGAATGATCCCAGGCTGCTGGGAACCTGCTCTTGCAGGAAACCTTTCCAGGTAACATAAATGACCACAGCAGCAGAGGGGGGTGGGCTACACAGCACAGTGTGCCTAAGTACGTCCTCTATCTCAAACAGCCTAAATGACTATAAATTACCACAGACAAAGCCTGTGGTCATTATTTAGTCCCTCTTCAAGTAAAGCTTCCCTTGACTTGAAGGAGGGAAGTGCTCTGATGTTAATGAAAGGTATCTGAGAGGAGAATATACCCCCTTGGCTTGTTATGATCATATCGGACACTAACTTGGCAAATACATTCCCAAACTTAAACAACTTCAGCTTTAGCAATAGAAAAGTACAGCCAAGAACCATGTTGGCTTAAGAAATGAGCATGTTCACATAAAGTTAGAACTGACCTAACTAGATCATGATATTCTCTGAGATTTGTTAAAAAAAAAAAAAAATGTTTTTGTATGTCTCTGCACTTCAACACTCACTGTAGAGACTGCAGTTATAGGTTCTTTGGAAATGCAAATTAGACAACAGTGCCTGATTTTGCCTGGCACAAGGAAGGGAAGCGCTAAAATATTTTGTGATGGGTCTGAGCCAGAAGTCTAGAAGACTAGATTTAAAGCTAGAGGTTTAGATCGATTTTTAAAAGAAAAGCTATTGTCACAGATTTTCTATTCCACTGAATTCAGGACATACTGAAATCTGACAACTGATATTCTCTTGAGATTTTCTACCTCCCAGTTTCCGTCAAGTTTGTACAAAAGCACTACCTCATTTCATGACTAGTTTTGAAAACTTGCATAAGAAATGTGAGACCAAACCACAAAGTTTGGATAGTGATCTGTACTTTTTGCAAGTTTGTGGGGGGTATTAGGATCACAACTGCTCTACTTCGAATAACTCCCACTAGGTCTGAACTGAAAAATAAAACTAGGCTTGTCTGMAAACACTGGAACAAACTCTGATCCAAGTTATGTCCAACAAAATAATGGGGGGGCGTAATTGGCCTGTTTTCCTCTTGCTCCTGGGACTACTTAATAGATATACATCTATTCCATCACTGTACATTTGTAAATTAATGTCCATCCATTTTGTAATGCTTTTCTAGCACTGCCCTGTACTTTTACATCAACATACATATTTCTATTCAAGAGATCATTACTATTATTTTAAAACAGATGGTTTGAACATAATCCACATAAATAGTAGATTGGCACTGCCAGTCATGATGGCATGTGTAGAAAAGAGCTGGCTGATGCGACAATATTTAAAGATTAGCAGTCTGGGACACTACAAATGACAGTGTCTCTTGCCACTGAACCTAATGCTTGTGCTACAGCATTCAAATAAAGGCACAGCAGTCATCATGCCAAGAGATCTGATAAACTCACAGATTAAAAAAAAAAGTTAAGTTTTACTGTAGGTATCTACCGAAAA
Source organism: Phoebastria nigripes (assembly GCA_035582835.1). Lineage (NCBI taxonomy): Eukaryota > Metazoa > Chordata > Aves > Procellariiformes > Diomedeidae > Phoebastria > Phoebastria nigripes. The sequence continues at coordinate 2,593,291 of JAYKAV010003032.1, forward strand.
CAGTGCGGCGTGGCATAGACCCCTCTGTAGAAAGGGGGTATGAAACTCACACTCCTTCCTGTCCTTGTGTTGGCATCAACAGATGGAGGGCTCACAAAAATCTGTGCCCTGACCACTTCGGTGAACGTGCCAGGCACGGCTTTGGCTTTTTCTCTGGGACACTAGGAAATTACCATTAATATAAAATATGTAATTGTTTAAAATTACCTATAATCAGCATCCAGTAGAACCTGTGAAAACACTGCATATTTTAGAAGTGCTCTCGGTCTATGTGTGCCCTGCAGCTTACCCTACCGCAGCTGTAACTATCTCAAGTTGCAGCTGATCAGGAGGAATGCGACATCACTCCAAGCAGTCAGTTGTGTCCATGACACTTCATCAAAATACCCACTTAATAGCCCACATCTCTGCTGTCTGGCCAGCTTATTCCCTCTGCTTGGGTTGCCATGCTGACTCATCTCCCACTCCTAAGCTTGCGCATATTAAGGCTGGCATATTCATTCAGGCAGTTCTCTTGGGTCTGGCTTGTTTGCAGGCATGTTAGGTCTTCTTGACCAACCTAGGTCCAAACTTCTCCTGGCTACAAGAGCATCTAGGACCTGGTCGCATTTGTCATTAGGTAGCGGATACATGTCCTGCTTACTGTTTTGACACATGGGTCCTTATTTTGGCTCCAAGGGCAACATTCTCACTGACGTCAGGGAGGAGAACTGAGACCCATGCGACACCCCATAAATACTAAGAAACAGCAAAAACAGCAAGGCTGTCAGTGTGGTTTCCATTGCTGGTTAAAGGGAGGGGATAATGTGCTAGTTCAAACAACAGAGCTAATAAAGGACACATTTTGAATTTCAGTAGCTAGTCGAAAGACTGAATGCTTCAAGGGCACGACAAACCCTTTGAGGGTTTACACGTGATACACATTCACAAGTCATGAAGTCTGCCCACAACGCTTGTTTAACCACATGACACTTCAGTAGAACAGCCAGCTGCATGTTCAAAGTGCCACTGCTGCCTTCCTGGCCGTGCACTGACATGCCTCAAGGATACTGAGGGGGTTTATCCAGTACCCAGGGAAAAAACAAAACAAAACAAAACAAACAAACAAAAAAAAAACCCAAACAGAAATCGGTTGAAGACTTAGCTTGCAGACTCCTAAGACCATTACAACATACATGGAAATGTAAAACAACTTCTTGCGCAAGCTGTAGCACACCAACAGAAAAACCACTTAAAATATCTTCAAACTATCAAAGTCAGAGATGATTTGATAGAACCTCACAAATCCCATAATCTACTGTAAGTAGTAGCTAAGACTTTGGCTTCACCCATGCGTCTGCAACTGGGGAAGAAGCAGGAGGATAATTTATCCAAGTCTGGGGTAATGAAGTGTTAACAAAAACCATATGAAGTTATTACTACAACCACAGGCCGCAGAATGTGAAGGAAGGAGGATCTCAGGAGACCTACCTATTTTCAGTCATCTCCTGCTTCATAGTTCRTCAAAAGGTGTTCACCAAAACAGGAGGCAAGCAACAGAAATCAAGTGATTCATTAGGCCTAATGAACAATGCTGATCATATCATCTCTAAAATACAGTCAGCCGACATTGATATATACATAGTTTAACTCATTCTTCCCAACTTTATTAGGTACATATGTCTACAGCAGACACAAATGAAACATTCTACAACTAGGCTCCAAGCCAAAAACTAATTTATTCTTTAATGTGGTAGTGATTACTTGGTGGTTCCTTGAGCAGAGATGACAGGTCTGAGCTAATGGAGTTGTACTGTAAGTTAATATAAATCATGACAGAGCAATTAATTACAGAAACCACTGCAAATCCCTTTGTTAGTTTTCCCCATCACCAGAAGGATTTAATAATGTTCATTTTGCTAAGTTCCAGTGACATTTACAAGTCTTAAACCATTTTTAATCAAATCAATATCTCTGGCTGCTAAATTTAGTTGTGCTTTGCTAGCAAGTCCTGGAATGCATCGATACTAATGTTTCCTACCTTCTGTTCAAGTAAATTGTACTGAAGCTCCACACTTCCTCTTCATTTGTTTACATTGAGTAATTGGGACTTTTTTTTTTAATGAGCAACATAAGAAATAAGTGCATCCAAAGGAGTGAGGAGACAGTGAGCTAGACAGATATACAAATATCAGTGCTTATGATGCATATCACGTAGTTGAAAAATTTAAGGAAACTTCCCTTAATTGGCTGAAAGCACTCCAAACCAAAGAACTGTGGCTTGTTTGGGAAGCGGGGTGCTCAAACAGAGCTATGGGTAAGCCCGCGTGGCTAATACAAGATACAGGGCACAGTGACCTCTTTCTGTCCCTATGTGTTCTTGGATCTGTTACCTAAGTGTTCAAACGACTTGAGTAACACCTAATTTCCATTTATCTCAATGTGAACTGAACACATACCTAAATACCGTTGAGGACTGTGGGTGGTGATCTCACACATTGTTTTGCATGGGAGAGTCTCTCTTTCCCTGTATCTCACATTTATAGCTGTAATCTAGGGATAATCATACTCCCTCTGTTTGTCATATCCACTTAGATTTTAAGTCCTTTGAGRCACATGTTGTCTATAATTTTATGTGCATACTATGCCTAACAAAAAGGGAGTTGTGAGGCCAATCGCACTACAAGAAAATTAGCAGAAATACCAATAACAGTCCTGTATGATTATATCTACGGACCTTTTCCAGATAAGTTACTGTACAACACTGAATATTTGCAAAGCAGTTTGAAAAGTGTCATTACAAACATCAAGAACAATTAGGTCCAGTCTGTGTTTTCCTAAAATGGTTTTAGTTTTGAAATGGACTTTTCTAAGAGCAGTATTAGAACCATTATCTTTTAGTATGGGTTTTTTCATTTACATGTTTTTTAATATTATTGCCATCAAGCCCCCCAAAATACAGCTGGTTTGTGAATTTTTCAGCAAAGTAATTCAGCAAAGATATTTAATTTTACTCTGCAAAAACAAAGCACAGAAATTTACCAGCTCTGGATTGTTATTTTGCTCTGTCCTTAAGAGCAACAACAACAAAATCTGGAGAGGTTTGACATTCTGTTGCACTTAGATCAGTATCTTTTTCTTCATACCTAATGAACACATTCACAACAATGGCTCTCAGATCTCTGACATCCTCAAGGGACTGCACATAGGTCATGGACTCCAAACACCAGCACATCAGCATGGAATAATAATAATAATAATAATAATAATAATAATAATAATAATAAAAAGAAGTAAAACTTCAAAGTCACTGCTAGCTGCAAGGTTTCTTCTTTAGAAACTTTGTAGCAAATTCTACCTTATTTATTTCATTTCAAGTATTTATTTAATTAATTTTGGTGAGATTCAGCAATAATGTAGTAATATAGTTCCTTGGTCAATGACCTGTGTGCTATTCCCCATAGACAGGAAAGAATTGTTGTAGCTTTTTTATTTTTCATTTTTCTGCAAGCGTAAAAACAAAACAACAAGATCTAAAGAAAGAATGGGAGAGAAAAAAGAAAAATCCAGACTTCAAAAATAGAATTACTCCCACTGAGGTTCAAAGGATGAGCTGAGCCAGAGTTCCTCATCTGCACTTTCCATTAATGTTGGGTCTTTGTGTAAATAGTATAGATTGGTAACTAGAGTTTCATTTCTTTTGTTCTTCCTCTGGACAATTGCTTTCCATTTTACCTCAGATGACACCAAGTCATTGTGACAGAGGCCCCCAAGACCTTGCTGTGATTCTGTAATGACTTAAATTCCCCACTTTCCCAAAGTGCACTAAGACATCAGGCTTTTATGTCTTGAGCTGCTGCATTAAGTCCTAATGGAAAATTTCTCTCCTAACTTAAGAACTACCTTACCCCCCATGAATAAACAATGACAGCATATGGATCAAGAATGACCTCTGATACATCTGTCTTTAATGGAGGAATCACTGTAAAAATTGATTTCCTTTCACCCTCAAGCAACAAGGTCTTCCCTGTGCAGACTTAAACACATACAAAGCATAAGATATATTCAAATGCAGTACTGCAAGTAGAGGCATTTCATTTAATATGCAGCTATGCTGGAGGCTCAGACCAATCTGAGATTCAATTTGCATTATAATTCTAAAAATAATAATTCTCTAATGAGAATATTTGAGTGTATGTAAGTGTGCAGACATAAAATTCACTCTAGGAAAAAAAAGACCAAACACAATTGATTTTCTGTGGGGAGCTTAAAGGAAACTTTAAAAAAAAAACCACCACACAACAACAACAACAACAAAGAACCACACCACCAAAACTTAAAAATCAAAAGCTGACCTTTTTTGAAATTTGCTTAGTTGACTGTGTGTTTTCTGAAGTAAACACTGAAAGACATCTGAGCAGGGAATGTATTCCCTTTTGTATAAGGACAATATACATGGCACAAGCATGACTTTGCTATTACAGGTATGGAAAAATCATGTTCTGCACGTTGTTGGCTAAACACAATCTAACTTCAGCTAATTACGATCCATAATACCATGCCCTTTTTAATCATGAACAGGACTTCTCCAAATCCACACTAAAACCAGTATGAATTCTGGACTGGATCCGATAATATTACATCCCTCACAGTTTTGTAAAGATGCTAGAATTTCTCTGCAGTGTACAGGAGCACCTATTGTCCAAATTAGTATTGCATTTACAAAGGGATAGTTATTAACAGAATCAATATTTGGTTATTGGGTATTGCAAAAAAAAAAAAATGGCTTTTAGTTTTCTAGTACTAAAAATTGTTATTATTGTTGCTGCTGTTGTTTACCCTTCAGTCAGGAAAAATGTAATTTCTTAGAGAAAAAAAAAAAAAAACTCTAGGCTAAATACTAGAAACTATTTATACCCCACCTCTCTTTTCTAGATGGAAAATGGACCAAGAAGCAAAAAATATTGCATCTTCCGGATGTAACCAATAAACAAAACTGAACTGAAATATCATGCCCCTCTAAGCAGCTACTTTCTCCTATTAATATGATACTAAGTAAGTCCCCTCCTTCCCCTATCACAGCCTATCACCACATTGTAAAAAAACAATAAAATATTTACTACTGAATTATTAGAATACTAACTAGGACTAATATGTTTTCTTCTTCACGCTTTTCTAGGGTCTGGCCCTCAAAATACTGTGGAGTAAAGTGTCAGCCTATACTACAAATTATTTATATCACATCCTGTTTGTCTAATAATGGCTTCAATTTTAATTCAAAGTTTATATGCACATGCAAAGAAAGCACGATGTCTAAGATAAAAGAAGAAAATGAAAGGTGTGCTATTTTAAAAAGACTTAGGAATGTATCCAGATTTTAAATGTGGCCACTCCCCATAGCAGTATACCCAGTTCAGCACTGAATTTTTAAGCTAAATATTTAACTTGATAGAATTTAAAGGGTACGTATGTATGTGTTTGTATAGGAGGTAGAGATACTCTTGTTTTATCCTCTATATGCAGTTTGTTTTTTAATTTGAAAGGCATTAATTTGCTTTCAAGATACTCTAAGGACAGAACATGAGCTTTTGGGCTGCTTTGGGGCTTTTTTTGCCTCCTGCGAGAATTCTCAAAATCTCATTCTGGGAAGATGCACGGCCACAGCCTTTCCCCCTCTTCTCACCCTATGCAAAAGCTGCAATAGAGCAGATGGTTTCACAAAGACATCCTGCTATTTCCACTGTTGTTTTTCTTTCTAAGTGCAAGGAATAATCTGTATAGCTCTTCTTCCAATGGCAAAAAACTTCAATTAAAATTCACTGTCACACTGTCACACAGGTATAACATCTAACACAAGTGGGCTTCCTGGTCCTTGCTATCCCCAATCTCCACAATTATCCACCCTCCCCTGCTTCCTTAGGCTCCTTCCCTGGTCAATAGGAACTCCATGCTCCCTACTAGAGTCATGGCCCATCTTCTGCTCCCTCCAGCAGCATCACTTGCAGAGAAATGGGAAAAAGGAGTTTGCGGTTGCTCAATGACCCTGAATAAGCCACTTTTTCTTGACTGTCTRAGCATTCAGAGCAGAGCACAGCCTTGGGTGCCATTGAGAACTCTGGGCCATTTCATATTGCTATAAATATTGCAAAGTATGTGTGGAAGTCCTTATCAGTGTAAAAACCAGAGAGATAAAAGCATTAACATATAGATCAGATATCAGCCCAAATACACCCAGACTGTATTCATGAAGGATTCATATGGCCACATCTGGGGTGAAAACAGCAGCCAACACAGCATGTAGCTGTAAGGAAAAAATGGTATTGCCTGCCTTCTTTCTTCCTTTCTTAATTCTTGCATTGTGTTTACTGCTTCTTTGGGCAGACTGATAGCTGACTTGGGCAGCAACATACTGGGAAGTATTTCGAAGGTATTGATCTTTGTTACAGGCTTTATTATTTGACAGTTAAATTGCTTGTATAATTTCAAAAAAAGCAAGCTCTCCGTTGTCTGTATTTCCAGTAACAGCACACTCTGTATTTGGACTTAACTTCTGTATCAGCAATTTCCAGATACCAGGTCTCCCCACTCCTCTAAGGGAAGCTGAGGATTAGATTTATCAGCTCGATAGCCTTATTTTCTAGGTGATGCTTGGACGCCATAGGAGTGGGAGTATCATGACTATTTAGACGCTTTTAAGTTCTCTGTGGCAACATCTGTCATTTACCATGTATTTGTGCAGCACAGAGCACAGTGGGCTGCCAGCGTAACTGAGACCCCATGCCCTAGATGAGAAAAAGTTTATAACTGGCCATCAGTATATGTCTATCAGCAAACTCCTCTTGAAGTGGCAGCTCACCGTGAAATCAAAAGGGATCAAAGCTGGCATACAGCTCCGGCTGGCTTCGGTGCAAATAGTAAAGCTGGGTACAGCTGCTCCATAAGCAAAGGGTGTTTGCAAAGACACATCCACAGGCTCACTGTGCAACACTGAACAGGTACGTACCCTACTGAAGACAGTGTCTTGCACTTCCCTCGCAGGAGGAAAGTACAGTGCTCCATACTACCAGCCCAAAGAAAACAGCACCAGCATTTAAGGAAGTTTCCATAAAAGCACTCAGCAAAGACAGGAGTACAAGTCAAACTGATACAGACCTGATTGAAAGCCCATTTGAGTAATGGGCAAGACCCCCATTCATTTCAGCGCTTTTGGGCTCAGTTTTTGGAGGTAGCTTATAGTAAAGCCAATGGCAAAGAACTGTCACAAAGACAATAAACACTCAAAGGAGGAAGGAATGGAAGTATTTTGTGTGGCCAGATCAATCAGATTCACTGCTTCATAGCTACATTTCTTTCTTAGCATTGCAAATTGCCATCTCTAAATTACAGTACTTTAACACCTGACAGACAGGTTTTCCTCCAAATAATAATATTGCATGCCTGAGTAAGTTGCTTGTAATGAGGTTTACATTTTAACCTTACAATACCTTTTTTAATTCAAATAGTGCTGACCACTGGAGGGAGTTGAAGAATTCACATATCCTAGAAGATGGTTTGATTAGAAGTGGTTGTTAAATTTTAAGATCAGAGTGATTCGTTCTGCTCCTTGCTCATTCTCCTGCATTCTCGCTTTACAGGAAGCTCATTAATAGATCAGTTTGCCCAGTTTGTCATCTTTTTCATTAGGCAAAATACATAAGTTTCATTTACCTTTCCTGTGGAAAAATCAGTTATCTTCAGCTAGATAAAATGATGACTTTGGGTTTCTTTTCAACCCCTGAACAGCTCAAAAATCTCTAAAATCTCAACTGGTGGTAGAATATCAGGGAACCCTGATGTGTGCCAGTCGCAATGTAATGATCTTTATGTTCACATTTAAATGGGAAGTGCAATAGCTTAGAAAGCTGACCACGAGGCAAACCTTACATTGACCTGAAAGGAAAATAAAATAGTTTAAAAGCTCTCTGAACATTATCAAAAGATCTATTTGACATAGAAATTAAAGAGGGAATTCCTAAAATGGAGCTTTAGTTCCCAGCTCTTTGGTTTTGCAATATCTATGGAATTAAGTGCAAAAAGTTTTTTTGGTTGCTTGTCTTATTTCTTGACTTTTCTTAGTAAAGTTCCAGCTTCTCTTCACTAAATAGATCAGAAACACCTAGGCCTATGGATCTGCTTCAATATTTTTCTAAAATAATGGAGATCACATCTGACCAGTCTCTAATAAACATACCAGCACCCTACAGAGATAGTACATTCTATTTCTTGCTCTTTCTTGGAGATGCACTGCAGACTCATAAAGATGCACAAAACACTATAAATTTTAAATAATGACAATTTCATTCCCCTAACTGATCATAATTTAAGTTCAACAAAGCATTTAAACACATGGTTAATTTTATGCAAGCATCTTTGTCCCTCTGACTTCATAGGAACTGGAAGGGACCACCAGCATGATGAAGTTCAGTCCTTACATATAAGCCTAGCGGCTTTGATGATTTTATTACCTAATAAAACATGGGCAGGTATTTAAGAGTTTTGTTGTTTAGAGTCTCGGTCATGTTAATAAGTATGTGTGAGACAAAATCTTCATGCAAATACCCCCATGAATTCAGCATAAATTGCTTGCCTACTTGCGAGAGGTTCAAATGGATATGACAATAACTGAAAGACAGGAGAAGACTGAAGTGGGGAAGGACGGAAAGAAGTCAATATGTTTACATGTTCACTTARTACATCTATAAGATAATGGGGCTTTGCCACAATCAGAGAAGTGTGTGAGTTGTTGTCATATGAAGCCCCTATTAACTGCAAATGTATGCATTGATGAGAGTGGTGGAAACAGGGACTGCAGGAGAATCCCTGCTGGCAGTCACGTGACATATCACTTCCAGGGAAATTCATAGGAGAATGCAGCATATGCACTGCCAAGACACATAATGATAAAATCATATCTTGTGTAAGGAAAGTAAACTCTTAAAGTATACTGCTGCAGAAAAAAATATGTAGAGTTAGAAAATATTAAACTGAAGTCTACTCTTAGCACCAAACCATTAGATTTCTTTCACTTGACTCTGGTTTCACGCTCAGTCCTGAAAAATGTGTGTTTTATAGAATAGTGTATTGCAAAAAACAATTTCATCATTCCAGGATGTTTAAGCTACATCTCAGATCTGCACTGTGCAGGGACACCAGAACAAGTTTTCAATGAACTCCCTTGGGTAGCAAACAGGTCAGAGCTCTGCCCAGAAGAATATGCCCCATTTCTGTACAGGACAACTAGCCATTAACATGTATCAGCAGGCTTCTTCATCCAGACTTCTGATACCTCTGGAGTTGTTTCTTTCAGCATCACCTTAACTGCCTCTGAGCTCGGCTGCAAAGACATACTCCATAGCCACATACAAGGCATGGACTTTTTCCGTTTACATAGCTTTTTACGCAGTCACAATATTGGAGCACTTCCTGGTTAGATGGAGAGAAGGCAAACAAATCATTGTCTTGCTTTTGTTTCTCTCTTCTGCCCACAGAAAAGTTTCAAAAGCAAATTTTGTCTGACAGCTTCCTCAGTTTGGTGGGCTGAAGTTCTAAGCTGAAACTCATGATTGTCACTGGAGTTTTAAAGATAAAAGAGGTGTGTATTAAAGAAACAAGAGAAAGAACTCCATTTAATTCCATATGAGAATATGCATTGTTTTCCTGAGGTTTGTATGATCCATGAAACTAGTGCAAAGTTCATGTTAGGATTAGACTTCCACAAGGTTTTGGAACAAAGCCAAATGTTTCAAGATGCAATCTCTATTTTTTAATGGAGAGAAGACATCATCATGACCTCTGGGACTATACAGATCATAGAAACTTGTTCAGTAAACTTTAAATATGACCTATAACTATGGGTCAGACATCCTTGACTGAAAAGCTTCAGGTGATGAAGAACTATTACATCCTTACAGAAATTGTGGCAACGGGTGACCCTCTACCATGAAAATCTCCCCATTATTTGGTTTGAATTTTCTAGCTACTGGATCTTGCAGTACCTTTTGTTGGGTTATTTGGTTTTGTTTTACTAGATTAAACAGCTATCTCCTAGAATTCTTTTCCTTATGCAGATGCTTAGAGCCAACAATCACCCCTAGCCTTGTCTCAAATAACCTGATAGTTTATGCTTCTGAAGTTTCTGAGAGGCATACTTTCCAGACCACTTTTTGAATTTTTTCTGATTTTAGTGTTCCACCTCACACAGTTTTCTTTAAATAGTCTCACTAATTCTGAATACAATGGCGATTTTACATTCCTACTCCTACATAACAGTTTYGGCACATGCAGCCAAACATAATTTTGTCCTCTTTACTCAAGTTTCATACTAGGACCAAATTTTCAGTTATTAATTCTAAAGACTTCTTATTGCCGTGCTATCCTGCATACAAACCCTTAAACTGTAAACATGGTTTACATTAGTTTTGGACAAATGAACATGTATTTAACAGTGTTAAAAGGTATGTTTGTTTAAATGTGCCCATTATGTCAAGCAATCCAGACCTCAGTGTAACAGATGACCTGCTTCCCTCACAGCCTTTCACTTCACAAACACTTGTATTATTAACGTCAGCCAAGAGTTGTTTCATGTTTTCCAGACAAAAGATACTGACTAACCAGATATGACCTTATAAATGTCTTCTTTAGGTGACGATTCCCATTTATAATTCCTTTTGAGACAATTCTATAAGATTATAATTAATTTAATATGGATGCAATTAATTTAACTCAATATGACTTATTTTAAGTTTTTGCTATATTTTTTCCACAGGACTATGTCAAATACTTACAATAATTTTTATTATATCAACACAGCTACATTGTATTAATACACAACGAAATTAAGAGAACATCAGGTATGCTTGAGAAAACATTTTCTTACATACAATCATTCCGACAGGCAATAATAAGGCACCCATCATTCCACTCTTTAATGGCAATGTCCACTTCAACTTTTCCACATTTTTCCCAGGATCCCTATCTTAACTAGCCTGGTCAGGTATTCCAATTTATTTTTTTTTTAAATGCTGGAATGACATTACCTTTTTTCCAGTACTCTGGCATTTTGCCCATCTTTAAAGATTAATTCAGTGTCCACAATCTTACTTTAAGACGCCCCTTGGCCAATTCTTTTAATAGAATTGGCATTAACTTATTCAGTTCTGAAGATTTTGAAACATTTCATTTAAACCATTGCTGTTTAATCTCCTAAATATTAGCTGAAGGTATTTCAGTATTGTGCTAAAATATAATCCTGCTTCTTTCCAGTTATAAAATATAATATCTATTGATTACATCTTTATGTATATTGCTAGAAAATTTTGTCATCTTTATCCAATATTGGGCATACATCAGTGCTAAGATTTGATTTGTTCTTCATGCACTTCAGAAATGCTTTCCTGGTTTTGGTACCCTCTTGGGCACAGAGGGTTTTTTATTGATGTATTTAGTTTTCTCTACCGGTTGATTTTATTTCCTAAATGTTGGTTTATGCTCCCTATGATGAGCTTCTCCTTTTTTCATTTGCTACATACTGTTGTTTTGTAGGTTTTTTTGATTTTCAGAGGGGGTTTGTAACTGTCTTCACCTCCCTTTTTAGCAGGATTTTTTTCAGCCATAGAAACCTTTCTTGATTGCAGAGCTGGGGTTTTTTTGGCACCTAATAAAGCATTCTTAAACAATTCCTAATTATCATGCACATTCTTGTGTTTAAATTTTTCCTCCCACTCAATTTTGCTCATGATTGTTTTCCGCTTTGGGAAATTGGCCTTTTTAAAGCACCAAGAATATAATACTGTTTGCACAAAACAAATAAAATTAGATCATGATTGCTTGCACCTAGGCAACCATCTAGTTCAGTGATCAATTCATCTTTATCTGTCAGAATATGTAATTAGGAATGTCCCAACTTGGCTGCAGTGCCAACACTACTAGTTTTAGAAACTTACCTTTTGGAAGTAGCAGCATGAAACTTCCAACACACATGCCACAAACTAATACGGCAGTTCTTTGTAGGACAGAGAGGTGTTTAAAAAGTTGCCTCAAATGCTTCCTTTCCTTCATTTCATGGTCTGTAACATAGTTCCCTTTTTCTACATGATCATCAGCAAGACCCTCATTTCTTAGATGTTCACTGTCTTGTGCCAAAAGCTAGCAATCATTAACAGGACATAATGAAGTAATACCTAAATTGAAACTGTAATCAGAAAATATGCCCTGTCTGGTTTTGAATCAGGACATGCGTGAAATCTTTCGGGGACAGATCCTAGCACAGGGATCTGATCCAGTCCCTCTAAATACAGGGTTCAGTATTCCAGCTTTTATTCATCATTTATTTTGCCTCCAAATATGGGAAGCACTATGGTAAGTTTTCTTTTTCATCTTGAAACACAGACTATCTGAAAACTGAAATGATATATGTTCTTCAACCGATGTCTGCTCTCAGGGTTTTATGGGACTTCCTAATCCCTTAGAAAGACAGATTTCTGCATTGCAAGACTGTCATTGTGTGGTTAATATTTTAATGGAATCAAGTCAAGGAAGAATACAGAACTCCCATTTTCCATAGAAAAATCTAAAAATGTATACATCCCTAGCTTTCAACTTTTTCAGAGAAACTTTAAAAATGCATTAGAGAGATTATCCTTTGCAGCATCACCTATATTACAAAATAGTTCATTTGTATTTTTGTGGGCAAAATCAAAGAACACCAGATGAAGACATTTGACTCTTCTTGTAGTTTTAATTCTTGATCTTTTCCTAAGTTTGTGCTGTCAAGGCATTAATAATTAAACCACAGAGATTGCATAAAAACAGAACTCCCAACTCATGAAAAATGCTGAAAAGCCAAAACCTTCTTTTTTTCTGTTTTCCTTTCTCTCTCCCCCCCCCCCCAAGACAGCTTCAGTTTGGAAATTCCAAAATGTTCCCAAGGTAGGAACAATCTTCTCAGATTTTTTGGCTCCTGCTTGCCCAGCTGGCAGGCTGCTCAGCTCCCTACATTTGTGGAAACATAGAACCCAGGTAACAACACTCCTGGGGAAACTGGTAGACCAGAGGAAGGATAACAGGCAGCTCCCTCACCTAGATGGCAGGCACCAGCTGATAGGGGGCTGGGGGAAGCTGCAAGCAAGGCAGCCCACCTGGTAAGCTGTAGGGTCCATCACAGAATTTGTTATCTGAAAATCTGCAGATAAACTATTGACTGGGCTGTAAGGTTGGTGGAAATCTTGCTATCAAAAAATTGTGGCAGGGAGAAGTGAATAATATATGCACAAATGTAAACAGCTTGAGTGTTGAGGCAGCTCTGGTTTTAAAGGACTGGTATGCTGAGAAGCTCCTCTCCCAATGACCTCACAAAATGCTGCAACATTTTACATTTGCCTGAGATGTATTTTTTATTTATACATAGGTGTGCACAGATCTTGAGCATACCATGGTCTGTCTTACGTCTGTCTTACCCTCCCAAATGAATTTTTATCATAGAAATGATTCAGAGTTCATCACTGGTGGGGAGCCTGTTCATTGAAACTCATTATTGTTCTAATGAATTACACGCGAGAGCTGTAAGTGATTACATTATAATAGTCAGACTCAGTCATTCAATGAAAATTTAATTACAGAGTACAGGGACATGACAAAAAATGCATGCCTGTGTTCTGGAATGCAGCCTCCCCAGCCACAGCTGGCTATTGAAAGTCTTCATGCAATCATACTTTCTCTTAATCACACCCATTTTTTAAGAAATGAAACAGGAACTGAAGTACACAGCAGTTGTAGCAGCTCCCCTGCCTGCCACTCTGCTGGCAATTCTGAAGATCTTTGGTTCGCTCTTTGGGTGATCCACATACCCAAAATCTGAGAATATCCCACTCTTGATAAGTAGAAAGGATGGGATCCTGCAAGCCTGGCAAAGTAATTGACATCAGCAGAGTTACACCAACTTACTGCAAACAAGGATCCCCTCTTTATGGTCACACAAAAGGATTCAAAGCCACCCTACTGGATCTGTTTTAAAGCACTGGTACAGAGACTTTGCCTTTGGTCTCCTTTTTTCTTCTGTAAAACACCACATAAATCAATGGATTACTGTAAGCAATTAGGAGGTTGCTCTTTCAATAGGGTCCATAGTAGGATCCATGCTAACACATATGTCTTGGTGCAAATAACACAGTGCCTGATGGGAGTGACTCCCAGACATGAATCTGGGGCTCTCTGAAGGAGCCCAAAGGCCTCCTGAAATGGCTTCTCCTCCTTGTCTGCCAACTTCATTTTACAACCAATGAAGAATCTCCCATCTCTACTGCAATAATTGGACTATAAACCAACACTACCTGAGCATCAACCATAGCATCCTCGTAGCAGGCAGCTCTGGGCTTAAGAAGTCAACCACCAGTATCACGTTATCCTTGACTAGTAACATGAACAGGTTGAGGAAGGAGAGATCTACCATCCTGAAAATAATCCCTGAACCAAGGGTATTGCACTTATACCAAGAAACATCATTTGTTGCTTATACAATAACAACAATAATTGCTCTGCATCAAAACAATCTTTGTTAATAATTGTGAAAATAACCCCCACCTTGTATATACAATGCTCTGAACTTACTTCCTAAATCACATTCACTGTTTTACTTTTTGTGCCTCTTTACAATGCCACTGTGAAAGAATAAAAAGTTTCTAAGAAGAATTTTTTAATTTTTCCAACCGTTTTTGACATCCCTTTGGGAAATTTATGGAAGATCTTGCTGGAGAATTTTAAAGCAATTATTGAATATGTCTTCTTGAATATCCACATCATCCTTTTTTCAGCAATCTTTATAAGATGAGAAACAACTTCACCCTACGCCTGAGGTGCTTAAAAGAAAGTCCTTTTTGATCAGGAGATTGGGGAAATGGGAGAGTAGGGGTTAGGAATCATGACAAACAGAGCCCACTGTTCCTTTCAGTGAATCATCTACGAGTCAGAATTTCTTCATTTCCCTTAAAAAAAAAAAATATTACTCTTCACATAAACTTGAATTGTTGCTAAAGTTATATTGCAGTCTAATGAGATAATGTAATTGCTAACACATGCCTCCAAATCACATACTGCGATTAAAGCTGTGTATGTTCCATGAGCACGCCGTGGAGTGCATGTCTGATATTAGCTGGTCAGTGTTATTAAAATAGAGAGGTTATAACCTGCCAAAATAACATCCTTGCTATGTTTTCAGTTTATTCTCTTTTATATATGCACACAAATGCCCTCCCACACAGAGTTCACATTAGCTATGTCTGTGGGCACTTTAACGGTCAGAGTATTTGACAACATATATTCACATTAGGAATGTTTCCCAGTGGCATACCAATGATGTTCAAAATTAAATCACATCTGTTTAACGTTGCACTTGTCATAGTCTGCAAACTACAAAGACAAATTTACTAAATTCAAGTCACTATGGTCTTACCTAAAGAAATGGGCACACTAGAAAACATCTGTAACCATGAGTGACAATACAGATAGCATCTGGAAATTGGGAAGGTGTTACTGACATACCTAATCATCAGATCCCCTTGGAAAGGGCTTCTATATTTTGCACGAAAGTAGCTGAAAGCCTGTGCCTGATTCTTGTTTCCACCTCATGTGTAATTATAAATAGTGTGTTACTTTAAATACCAGAGTTTAAAAAAGGACCTATTTTTACAAATTAGTTTCTGGTACTTACTGGATGTCAGGGGTATATTGCGAAAGTCAAGACCAGCATCATCCAACTCAGCTAAGAGCTGCTTTAAAACAGGCTGGAGGTTTCTAAGGTGGCTGGACTTCAGCTGCAGCTCTGCTGCAATCACTTACAGATGTGAACTGATTTAGGAGGAGGATAAGGAGGAGGAATTATATTTTTTTCATTTCCAAGTAAAAGTGAAAGTATTCATGAACAAAAAAAAAAATCATAAAAGCCAGTATAATATTTTTGCCTTCAGAGAAAGGTGGCCAGGTCTGGGATACTCCTAAATAAAGGGTTAGGGCCTAGTGATGGCTGATCCCAGATGAATTTTCACAATACCAACACTTTAGGAAACATTACAGATAAGCAAGGAAGAGGACAAGACATCAGGACTGTTATTTGGAGTTCCCCTTGCACGGAAGATCATGAGACCTTGCTAGGGGGGGACTAGCCCTTCTAGGGTTTCTTCCCATGGTGGCTGCTAGGATTCTTTTTTCCCTGGTGCCCAGATCCTGCCATCTCAGACCAGCCAGCTTTCTCACCCACTGACTGGGGACCAGGGACCCCCGCAGAGCCCTCCTCAGCTGTAAATATGTTGCTGACAAGAAGAAGGAGGGACACTGGCTGGGGTAGAGAAAGAGTAGAGGCAGTGAAAGTGAAGTGGGAAGGTACACAGGAGTCCATGAATGAGAGAGTTTGGCCAGAGGCAGAGCAGAGCATGAAACCATCACCACGACTATTGTGATCCTACCAGTACCTGATAGCTTTGGCATTACACTCGTGAAGCACTGCAATACTGGCATGGCACTGCTTTAATGCCCATCACACTTACTTCATGAGAAACCTCAGAGGATGGCTGGAAGAAATTAAACAACAGTGCTGGATACACCACATGCAGATGTTAACAAAAAGCCCTGGAGAGAGGCTCCTCAACGAGGGCCCGATTTGGTAGGTGCGCTGCATTCTGCCAGAAGTGACACTGATATTCCAGTCCAGGAGAAAATGAGTCTCTACCCAAAAGCCAGGACCCTACAGCAGGATTTATCACAAGCCACAAGACTTGCTCAACACTACATGCTTTGTAGTTTCCTCTGCTTCTGCCCACTGTGGATGCTAGCACTCCCGCATTCATCAAGTACAGCTTTCCTGATGTCCCGATCTCCAGCTTTACAATTAAATGACAATTAAAACACAGGATTCCTGGCTGCTGGTTCTCTCTTCTAGCCCCAGAGGATGGCAGAGACCACATACTCAGCTCTGTGGCTGGGACAGAGTTGATAGTTTGCTCCGTGACTGCTGTCCCTAACACCTGTCAAAATTGGTTATATTTTGGATATCAGTTGGGTTGGATATGTTAGATATGTATGTGTCAGGCAGCCCTCATTAAAGGGATGTAAAATAAGGAGCAAATCTTTGGGATACTGAGTAAGCTGAAATCATAAAACTATGGTCTATGTGAGTAGTATACAAGCAGAAGCATAAGTACACTCATACGAATTCTATCAGATGATACCACACAGTACAAAAAATATAGAAAATATCTTTGAAACTATAGAAGAAACCTTTTGTATGAGTACAATTAAAAAGTATCCCAACCCTGCCTACATTGTGTCAGTGTTTATCTAACTTGAGAGAAAGCAAAGGTATGTGGACTGTTAGAATAATATTTTCCACTATCACAAGGGAATCTTAAGTTCGGACAATTTTCATATAAATAGGAATTTATAAGTTGGTTATGATCCAAAACAGAGTATTTTAGTAAGTGAACCAYGTCACTTTATATACTAGAGCAATTAATTATCCTTTTAATAAAATTGATTGTAGCAAGAGTACATTTTTCCCCACAAGGAAAAAAAAAAACCTACAAAATTTTAACCAATTAAATTCAAGGAACTAATAAAATCCAGCAGCAATTAACATGCAAAATGTTTTGCTCTTTTAATATTATTTGGTCTCATTCTATTTGAAAAACCAATACAGAGGAAGTAAGCTCTTTGCTATATCTGGCAAGGAAAGAGAAATAAAAGAAATAAAGGAAGGGATGAATGAAAAAAGTTGGTTTTTTTCAAATGTAGATTTGATACAGTAGTGATAATTTAACTCGGTCCTAAGTACACTGGGCAATAAATAGCCTCATAAATGTGCTGGGTAAACTCTGAGGATACAGCAAGGAGCCATTTATTGCCTTGTAACCTCAACAGCAAACTAAAATTATCTCCTAAATAACAGATTTTCTAGTTGCACTGAATTATTGTGTAACAGAGGGGCAATAACTTCCTTGTATCTCTCCCCTGGTTACCAGTAAAATGAACAGCATGAATTAGTTCCAGGTAATGTTAGGTGTCACTATTTTTAGCAAATTCAACCTTGAAAACTTTTCCAAGTTAATGAAAGTGAAAACCAGGCTGGATTTGGGGTTCATTCATGTGGCTTCCAGGAAAAACATAAAGCAATTGTTACCTTCTGTTGAGACTCCATATCGAAATTCACCTATGTATCCCCTGGCAAAGCTGGCACTTAAGCTATGGGGCACCATGACACCACAGGGTAACAAGTGATGCTGACTGGTGACACCCAAGCTTCAACAGCTTTGGGGGGTTCACTGCTGGTGCAATTAAAGTTCAGTCTGACAAAAATCAATCTGAAGACTTCATGAGATTTTTACCAATTCATGCTCTGACCTGTCTTTATGTCAGATCTCCAGGGAGCACTTAAGAGCTGTGCTGGGGGACGAGCTGCCCCTTGGAGGTGCACAAAGTGCCCCCCACAGACCAAGCACCTCTACAGCTTCCCCAGCAGGTTGCACGCAGTTGTAGTGAATGAGGTGATTAGCTAAAGACTACTAAGAGGTAGATATGGGGCTGGGTGGGGAGGGGTTTTGGGGCAGGCAAAGCTGAAAAAAGCCAGAAGTAACTGATAATACAAGAACTCACAGACTACATACATGGGCATGTTAAGTTCAGATGGTCTAAATGTCTCTAATCAAGGTACTCTCCCCCTCCAACCATTACCCAGCGACACTGAAGTATGCACTAATGAAAACAGTGTTCTCATGCACCTTTCTGAACTTCAAGCAAAACCTAGTTCAAGTTTTGGAAGAAGATTTATTTTACCTAAGCTATCTCACCCTAAGTTATCTGCATCTGCCAGTATTCTTACAACTCACTAATATTGGCATTATAACTAGGAGTTAACTGGTCTTACAAAATTCTATATATGGAAAATAACAACAAAAAGCATAAAAGGGTAGAACAAAACGTTCTTTGTCAAATGCCAGTTCAAGTTTGCACTCAGAAATACACAAAGATCTATAATAATAATATTTATCTATCACTTATCTAGTATCTTAGACATTTTACAATGAAACAAACAGATAAATTAATTCCCAAGTTACAAGAGTAAAACAGTCCAAGTTAGTATAAAACCATAAATAAAATCAAGATACAATGCCAAGGGCTTTCTGGAATGGAGATGTTTTTTATTTCAAAACAACTAATGCTGTGTTGGTTCACAGGTCAAAAAGTCATGTAGGCAAAAATACTGGCAACACATCAAGTGCTCTTGAATATGCCAACAGTCCCATTTCTTTCTTAAAGGGATAAATATTCATATAAAACAATTTTTGCACTTTGAGGTCGTCTTGGCAGCAGAGGGAATTGTAGGCCTATCTGAATAAGGAGGTAAATCAATAAGTAGGTAAATTCTTGATGCTGGGAATGAACACATGGATTGGAGGGAATGCAAATCTAATTGGGTTTCCCAAGCTTCAAACACTGCTATGTGAACAATCACCAAATATGCTGTTTTTTCACATGGCCTGCATGGATTCTGGAGAGAAAGCAAGGCAAGATAGGCAGCATAGGTCTGGTAGGATAAGGGAAAGATGCCTAGCCCGAGGCTTTGGCAAGAAGAAAACCATCTGTGAGCTGAACGTGCTGCTTCTGTTCAGAGGATCAGACTCTTCCCTACATTTTAAATATATGGCAATTATACTAAGAAAATACACTGACTCCATGTCACTTTTTTTTTTTTTCAGCCAAATAGAAACTAACTTCCAAAGCTCCAAATTATCTTTATTAATTAGTCTAGGAAGTGAGAGTATAATGCAGTCAGAGATTACAAAAAATGTCTAGAAACAAGTTCTTTAAAACCCCGGAAGTCAAAAACTACCGTTCATAAAATTGAACTTCAGCTTTGCTGGAATTTCATGGCACTCTCTTGGCATATCACAGTTCCTTACATATAGCTGAGTTTGAGAGATGCCCTTCAGACCTCTTCTGAAAAAGTAAGCAGTTCTGTGGGTAAGTAGTGACATACAGTCATCTTCTTGGCAGTGAGATTTGCCAAGTAAAGCCACTGGATAGACATAAGACCCTCCAGAAGATGAAACACCTAATCAAAGTAGAAGTTTAGGCATGACACAAACAATATTATTAATTATGTTGGACATGCTCTGCCAAAAAACAGTTGAGCAGGGGAGAAAGGCACAGAATGTAAAAGAGAAAGAGACAGAAAGAATACCATCCTGGACATGCCCTGCCAGCATCTGCCAGACGGACTCAAGCAATATCCAGTTTGGATAGTGGCCAGTACTGTCTGTGTAATATCTTATACTATATGAAAGTGAGAGCCAAACTGAGGCGCTTTACTTCATTTAATACCAGGAGCTCTCCACTCCACCTCCGATTTTGTGGAACATCCCCCTTCCAGACTTCCTCTGAAAGTCCCAACGCAACAAAATAACACCAAGAAATAGAAAGGTTTTTTACCAGTAGGAGAACTTTGAAATCAATCAGTGACGGTACATTTCAAATTCTGAAACTACAGAAGTAAAAATGCTTAAATCTGCCTCTTACAAAGACTCTAAAATTATGGATATCCTCTTACTTAACAAGTACATCCATAAATGGGTGCTACCAATATGGTCAAATCGGATAACAGAAAAAACTACCAACATATTAGGAGAAAGTGCATCTTTTCCGTAATTCTGTTGACCTCAATGCTTGTTTTTGACTCCTTAACTTAAATATAGCAAGTTCTTTTTTTCAGTCAATGAAAAATGTGAAAGGACAAAGAAATTTTGCCCAAGACAGAAAGACCCTTTTGAAAGGAGGATTAATAAATAAGAAAAAATAGTGCATTTACTTTTTGTTAGTGGGAGAATGAAAAATCGAATGGAATCAAGTCCAGTGTGTATTAGCAGTGCATTTCTTTCTGAAATACTTGATCAAGCACTTACGTTGCCTTATCATAGCTATTCAATTTTGCCTGGTATTCAGCATACCTCTTAACTTCAGGAATTTGACATGCACATCAACCTTCTGGAGATGTACTGAAGATTTCAGAAATGTCCCTAAAGACTCAAGACTTTGACTTCATACTTACATCCATTAAAATAATGTATGTTTGCCTAAGAAATTCTTGTTGGAAAGTGTAGAAATTTGTATGCCTCATTTGAAAGTTCTTGTAAGACTTAATCCAACAAGGCAGTCAGAAAACACTACAATAAAAGGACAAACAGTATGAGTGCTTATCAAGTCATTTGCTCATTCAGTGAAAGCACCTCTGATGGCTTATTTTGCCACAATGTGCAGACCTAATTGAGCAACCTTGGCAGAAAATAAAGGCTCTGAAGCTCTGTGAGGAGACTATACTATACTATACTATTGTCCTTTACTCCAAGTTCAGTCCTCCTTTTCTTCAGTATCCACCTAAGTCTGCTAGAGATACGCTCCTTCCTAAGAGATTTTAAATTCTTCCCTTTCTCCATTTTTGCCTCTTCAGACATGCCTGGCTCCTTCCTGTGTCAGAGGTTTGTCCCTAGAGGAACAGACTGGTGTTGGGCATGTTTAAAGTGCTTGGTGCTGTTCATATACTTAGCATGCTGGTGAGTTGTTTCTTCACTGGTATTTACAAAATAAGACTAGCATGGCAGCTCACAATGTGAAATTTGAGCAGTTCATATTACTAAATCACTAGTCAAATCTGTTGTGAAGTAAATTATTTCCCTTGAAAATAGAGACAACTGAATGAAGTTTGGCTTGGACAACAAGGTGCCATGAACACTTTCAATGTCCATCTTGTAATTTTCATCCAGGGAATTTTAATTAACGTTTCCTGAATGCAAGCTTCTATGCTAGCTAGAGCCTTTGACTTACTCTAAAGCCAAGAATTTAAAGTGCATTTCTTCCACATTGGCTGGAGGTGCACATAGATCATTGCCACTAGAGTCTGCCAATTTGTCAATTTATATTGAGCAATTCTGCATTCTCAGTTCAGTAAGTGACTTGAATAATCCTACTTACGAAAAACTGCTTCTCTGGGGAAGTCAAATAAGGGAATCTGTACAACATCCTCCAGGTAGCAAGTCAGTATTAAGCCTAAAAACCACATATAGATGTATATATGTACGTATGTACTTATGTATGTTTCTGTGTTTATCTATTTATATATATTTCCATGGCCCTCATTAGCACTCCAAAAATGATGCAAAGTCCACTGAAGTCTGTGGAATAATTCCTCTGTGTGCCAAATGCAGACTTCAGGTAAGCTGGTGGAATTGTTCCATAGATTTGAAATGCATCCACTTGCAAATTATGTGTGGAAATCTGAATCACAGTCTCATAAGAATTAGTAATTACACACACTGACAAAAGTCCAAGGATTGTGAATATTATCATAGATCCTCTAGTAAGAAGATCGTACCTAGATATTCTTACAGAACAGGAATACATGGTAAGAAGTTCACACATGAGTAACTTTACACTTTTGTCATAATGCAGTTCAGCATATACAGAGGAAGAAATTATGTATTCGTAAAGAAAAGCAATGTGGTCACTGCCACATTCTAGTTACCAGTTCAAATGAAAAAGCTGAGCAAGTTAATACATTAACTTCTCCTGCCAACCAATATAAAATTGATTATACCGTGCCAATTCCAAAATGCAGATTAGACACTCTTATTGCTGTTCTTTGCCTCTGACATGTTATCCATTTTTTTAATCTCCTCCTACAACCTTATCTCAAGATTCAAATCTTGTGCCATTTCCTGTCCTCCTTACAATCTTTTCCCCTAGAATAAGGTTTTTAAATCCTTCTTCCTTTCTGTGAAAAATAGCACTTTACCTGACTCACTCTGACCTTTCAGTGTTCCTAATTTATTTGGATGGACAATTTCCTTCCCTACTCTTCTATCTTTTTAGCAGGCTGTGAGAAAGTGCTGGAAACAGCAAGCCCTTAGGGGTCGCCAGCACTTAAAGAGTTAATGCGTTGTTTTCTTCCTAGGGACTAGGTAGGATGGCTGAGATCACTGTCATCACCACAACACCAAAACTGTGCAGTCCTGATTCCCTGTTAACCAAGGTTCCAGGGAAAAAGTCCCCAAAATGTTGGATCAAAAAATCCCAAAACCCAAAAATTCCCATTAAGAAAAAGATGTTCCAATAACCGCATTGATCTAGACAGAAAGGAAAACTCAGTATGAATCAAAAGGCATCTAACTATCATGGCAGTTCTGTGATACCGTTAAAGGCACAGAAAATGTAGATTGTCAGAAGACCAAAGCAAATTAAAGATTTGCAACATTTCAATATGTAATAAGTAAATTAAAACTTTATAGGCCACTTCTTAAGCACTTTTAATGGACTGTTAGAAATAACTTAAGAAAACAATAATATTTTACTTTCTCTGCATTGAAAAATCATCTCCCCCAACATGATTTTTAGCATGAGGAATTAAATATACAGAACTGGTCCTGCTCTGGGTTACTAGATTACTATGGCAGGTAAACGGTGCAGTAATTAAGAGCCAAACTTCGCCTCTAGGTAATGAAATGCAACTCCCAGTGAAGCACATGAGAAGCTTTGTGAATATTAGATGACTACACCAGAGAAAAGTAAAACGTATGTTAAAGGAAGACAGATGAACATTTTTTCTAAGGAGTTTACTGTGGGCAAGACAAACGCTTAGCAAAGCCCATGGTAGTCCTGTTGATTTCAGGGAGCATTAGATGAGAAATACATTCAGTCAAAAACCCTGTGGAAAGGAAACTACTAAGAGATTTTGTAAACTGTATATTTGGGTTAGTTAGGTTATATATATACACTGTGAAATAAAGACCTTTGCCTGTCTTAAATAACAAAGCTTATCAGTACTGTCTTTTCAAAATCTGTTTTCTATTATGTTTTCAGGTTCTTCCTTTTGGGATGCTCTGTAGATATTTGCGGGCTGTCAGGGCTGCTGCAGAGGATTGATCACCGAGGCATATACAGCATCATAACGTACGCCCCACGGCCATCACCCTCCTCCCTGAAGCTGATTATCCAGGAAAGAGCCCACAGCTCTTTTTTTGTATAAAAAAATAGACACCTTTGACATGATTCTTCTGTAACTGCCTTTCCAGAAGAAAAAAAGTTCTTTCATAAACAAGTTTGCAATTAAAATCCTTCCAAATTTTTAGATATTGAAATTACAGCATGAATATTTCACAGCCATCAGTTTTAAAAGGCAAAACAACCCGCAACAAAATATGCTGAAAGTTTAAGCACTGTAATTATATTCCTTAAGGCATTTATAAATACGTATAGTATCTAAATATTTATAATGAAATTCTACATTTTAAAAACTTGTTTTATTTCTTTTAAATGTACATTTCTTAGTTTCCTATTAAGCAGATCAATAATATGGTCCAAGATTTTTCAAGTGTGTATATCTTTGCTCTATGTGACTGTTGAAACTAAAGCAAAAAAAAAATATTCTGCACTCAAGTTTTTCTAGTTGCTAATATCTTAACAATATTTTTTAGCTTTTGTCAGGCCCAATTTAAGGCTTCTAAAAGAAGACTGACTTTCACAAAATGGATGTTAGGCATTTTCTGACATTCAGCCATATTTTAAGGGATTCTAACCAGGAAACAAATTCAGGGATGCTGAATCTGTAGTCGCTTTAGCCCTTGGCAAATGGGGGTTAGTAAACGTGGCCACCTCCCTGTCRTACAGCCCGCTAAGGAGTTCAAGATCCTGCACTGTAGTGTAGGCAGTGTACAACTTGTTACCATCAAGTTTTGCTGATCATAGCACTGCAGACAAGGATCCAATTAAGCCAATAATATCACTTCTTTCAGACATCCTCATTTGCCTTTGAAAAGAAATTAAGAGTTCATCCAGCATCATTAATTTTCAATCCTGTGCTGTTGAAAATAAATGTGGCTTAGTGTAGGCTTTCCAGTCTGAGTCTACTGAAACTCTTGCTGAGAGAAGTATGGGACTTTATCTCAATTCATCTCACCTGACTCTGAAATTAATGACAGTTGGCAGTATGAACATCTCACAGATATCATCCCTTATCATCTCAGCTTTTGGACCTCAGGTGAAGACTGTTAACAAGTCTCTCCATCTAATGAGCCTCATTATCAATGGATCCAAGATGCAGAAGGAATATAAAAAAATGAATGCAGGCACTGTAGTGTCAGTAGATGTACTTTACAGGGTACTAAATTTATATGCGGAGCTAAAAATCTCTCAAGAAATTAAAAGACTTGCCTGCTTTTCTCTGAAGCCAACTCACCCTACGTGATGGACCGACAGTGAATAGCACCACACAAGTAGAAGTGGAGAGCTTCATGCTCTAACCCTGCCTGCTCAGGGAGAGCCCGCACAGTAAGTCTAGCTGTGATGGTGGATGCTGCTGTGAAAGCAGCAGAGCAGTGTGAGCGTGAGGCAGCAAAGTGGGGCTGATACCATATATTCAGACTTGAACAGGATTTCCGGGGCGTTTCTGCTTTGGCATGTGAAGGGATGTTTAATTCCAACTCCCTGCTGACCCAGACTCTTCTTCACTCAGAGCTCAACCAAAAGCTGTTAATAGTAAATTTCTGTAGTCGCTGGTGAAAGGTCTCAGAGTGCACCATGGTGCTGAGCCTGCCACTGAACGGGAAAGGGAGAAGAGGGAGGAAGCAATACCAATAGACAATTGCCCGGAGCATTTATTCAGGATGCAAAATATCTACTAATGCCTCAAGCAACTGAGACCCATGTTTTGTGCTTCAAAAAGCTATGCCTGCACAACAGAAGGAAAAACCCCCCTGACAGACCTCGGCCCATCTGACCTGGGGCAGAACCCCTTGGATCCGTGATGAGTTATTGGTTCATCCCAGCTCCCTTGTTGGAGATCACCAGCCCTCCTTTCCTACCCTCCTCCTGATGCACTGACCATGGCAACCAAGGGACGAGGATTTTGATGCTTGCTCCTGGGGTGAGGGCTGTCCATGCAGGCTGCTGCTATGGGCGGCAGGGAGCAGCCACGTCTGAGGAGCTCAGCAGTAACCTGCAGTGAGTCCCATACCCTGAGATGGCCCCTGTTGCTGCTGGGGCTGGATTATACTGACCTAACGCCTCACACGTGCCAGGCATTGCACAGGGAGTTGAACAATTTAAATTCTCCTAGAAGCTGCAGAGAACAGAGAGAAGCTTAAACACAGATCCTCTTCCAAATGTAACCTGACAGGCTCACCTATAACAAAGGAAGTAAAAACACAGAAACAGCAGTGGAGGAATATTGATGGCAATAGAAACCATATAGCAGGGGGTATAAGGATGCAATTAAAAAGAAGAATCTTTCATGATGTATTTTCTGATATCTTCAAAATACAAGTTGATCTGTAAGGGTGGTAATTAGAGTTCTGACACTGGGAGGATGAGAGATCTGAAAACGTGCACGGGACAGACTCCTGAAACTCAAACACTCATCCTAATTAAAATCTATTATTACAAATCAGTATTGCCTTTTTCCTTTCTTCAAAGTTACATTAATTTGATAAAACAAGTAGCAGAATTTTGAATGTTAATCAAAGAGATAACAGTTTCACAGGACAGATCTTTAAAATTCTCTCTCTTGTACTTTCAGAGAGAAGACTGGAGCTGAAAAAAACCCTGAAGAAATGTTTTCCTATTATTGCTTAACAAGAAATAGGCAGCTAATCAAAAGAAGATGCAGTAAAAACAAAAATACACAAAACCCCACGTCTGCTATCGCAATAAGGTATCAGAAAAATCCTCTTCATTTCTGTGTAATGAGACAGCATAGTTTAAAACACGACGGCAAATTTTCAAAGCAGCAAGCTGATCTAACTATACAGAACCTATTGACTCTACCCTGGCCAGGCAGCTAAATCCCCAAGTGAATCTTTGACAACATATCCCTAAAGAAGATTAAAGGTGCCAGCTGATCTTGGTGTTAAAGATGTGGACTGCCTTGTGGAAAACCATATAGCAATAAAAATTCTTTTCATAAAATCATAGAAGTTAAAGTAACATCCATCTTCCTTTCACAGAGGATCATTCCTTTCTGTGCACCAGGAGAGAATTTCTCTGGGAAGACGAGGAAATTATATTTTTAGTTACAGGCCACAGATCAAAAACTGACTTTGTCACTCTGACCAACTTTCTATGCAAGATCTGAAACCAGGTTTTGTACCTAATAATTTTGCAGCTATGGTTAAATACCGTATACGAGATAATTGATGTGCACTGATCTAGCCTATTATCAGGTACCACAATCTTGCCAGACCACGCTACTGTGCTTACTCACACTTATTTGTTTGTATATGGTAGATGTAGGTTATAACAGTGCTTGAATGTAAGGGAGATTTGCTCTTTGAGAGAAGGCAGAGATGGCCCATAGGTGAGCTGTTATAAAGCACTGAAATCAAAGAAAAGTGATAGGATAGTAATGATTTCCACAGAAAAACATATGTCAAGAGAAAAAAATGAAACAAATAATGAAAGAGATGGTCTTCTAGGTTTTTCACTACCTGTAGGGAAATATATCTGGTAGCCTTTAAAGATCCTATCATTAGCCTTTCACAAACTCAGTTCTGCGTAATTCTGCTTTCAGATCATTCCAGGGAACTGTGTAAATATTTTCTTCAGCATGAGTTTTTTAGTGAGCTTCACGCTTCTGAATTTTACTTTGAATTTTTATTTTAAAAAATCATGAAGAAAACTAATTTTCCACTTCTGAAGGTTACCTAGTCTCACTTGGAATTGTGTAACCAAAACCAAAACTATGCCAAGCTCTATAGCTTGTAAATACTTTCAGCCATTTGCACTGAGATTCAGGATTGTATTGATATGTGGTTTCATGTTTTGTTGTCAAAGTATTATGTGGTTCTCTGTAAATAACGTATCAGAGTTGAGACAAGGAAGAGGAGTTCTCAAATCCAAATAAATTATTTTAGGACAAAACTCTTGGAGGAACCATGTCATGTGGCTCAGATAAATACAACATATCAAACTTTCACTCATTTTCCAATCTGAAACAATCAGACCCAAAGCTATCCTGGCATTTGAAAAAGTTTATCTACTTATTTGTGGTTTTGGAGAGCCTTTAATTATTACAGAATAACAATAATTTTTACTTGCCTTTCTCTTTTAGACCAGAGAAACTTATAACAAAGTGCTAATTGTTCTTGAAATATATTTTAGCTAGAAATAAGAAAATACTGATTGATCACCTCTCTAGAAGGTACACTCTCCAGTTATCTCCAGCCCAGTATTTTCACCCACAGTTCAGGTACGTTCAACCCTACTCTCAAAGAAAATTCAACTCTAATCCCCAGATTCTAAATAGCAAGCACTAAGTATTACGCTTTCACAGATTAAAAATAAACAAATAAAGGGAAGGTGTCAAAATGACAGCAAACAGAACATTTAAATGTCGGCCTGCTACAAAATTGAAATGGTAAACAAATATTAAAAGTGGTGCAGAAGCTGCAGCCTTCTTTCCTTCACATAAGGGCTGCTAAATTACTACACTGCCCAATCTCGAAAACTGTTAAATAGAACTTCAAACTAAAAATAAGTGCTGTCAGAAACACTGAATTTTGGAAATGAAAATGAGTCCGATGTGTAAAGACATTTTCAAACCCTCCCACAGCTCCAAGCAGCTCTGCAGGCCGAGTCCCCGATTCCCCTCCCTGGCTGCGTCTGCACCCCTTGGTCTCTCCCTCCTCCTGCCCCCCAGGAGGACGTGCCCCCCTCACCTGCCTGGCCACTGCCCTCCTCTTGTCCGTTGCAAACCTGGCGCAGGGAGCCTTGAAGAAGGAAGGTGGGGGAAGGAAGGGGTGGAAAGCAGAGGGATGGAGACCAGCCTTGGATGTGCAGTTGGGGAGCTGGTGCTTGGGGGACGTGGTGGGGAGCAGGGAGTGCCCATGGGGGAAGGATCTGCCCTGTATGGGCAGCAAGTGGGACAGCCAGGCCCATGATTCTGCAGTTCTGTGACGCTTGGGGGAGAAACAGGTAGGAGGTTTTCACCCACATACTTTATTTGTTTCCACTCACAGATCTGCTTGTTTCTTCCCCTTCCACATTTGTCACCCCTCTGGGGGCAGGTGGGAGCAGGAATGGGTGTTAGGCTGACCATGTTGTTTGCTCAGCTGCATGCCAGGGTATGATGCTTTTCAAACCTGAATGGTGTAATTTGTCAGATATTACTTGTTTTCAAAACAAATGGGAAGCTCCCCTACAAGTAAAATTGTGATATCAACACTATGGATTCATTTCTTAACTAAAAAATTGTATTGGGTTTGTGCGGCAAGGTTTTGGTAACGCTACCAAAACCTTGCCATATAAACCCACTACAAAAGTATATGTTGCCTGGTTTTTGGAAAGGAAAAGTCTGCTTGGAGGTAAGTCTTTTCCCCTCCAGGTAAGCACTGTACTGCATACAGCCTTCGCTGTCTGTACTCCACAGATCATACGTTGCCTGATGCCAGCGTCTCAATGATGAAGATTTCACATTGAACTAGGGCTGGTAACTGGGGTGATATTAGCTCTCAAGGAATTATTTTTGTGGTCACGATTTCGTCAGTGGAGGAACTGACAGGCAGCAGACCTGAGGCTAAGGCAAGGCAGGAAACAGCTTGCTAGTCTAAAACATCCAGAAAGAGGGATTCAAGCCCAGACTGCCTGAACTCTGCCATCACCTCATGAGGGCAATGATAAAGAACAACAGCTATTTCTGCATGCATGGACGAGGACAGACAGATGTTTTGGGCATCTGTATTAGTAAATCCTTGCCCCTTTGAATGCAGCCTTCTCTTTTGTTAAGCAGTTACCGCAAGAGAAACCAACTGGCGTATTTGCTACTGGTGTGTGTTTCATCAAAGCCACTGGGATTACATTAGGTGCAGCCTTGCAGTGACTCTGGTTCAGAGCACTCTGTGCTGCTCCTAGGCTCTTCATGGAGAGACCTCCCCACCTCCCTGCAGCTTTTGGTCCCTTGGCAGACCTGCATGTGAATCAGTAACTTACTGTCCTCTTCAGCACAGAGTTTTGGAGATCCTTAGTTTGCCTCAGCCATGAGCGCCAACAGTTCCCTTTAACATACATGTGCACACAGCACATGCTTTCCATTCAAAGCACGGCTGCCAGGATCACCTTCTCTGCCCAGAATTCAAATGATGTTATTTCATCTTTAAACCTCCAAAACAGGAAATCACTTAAATATATGATAAACCTAAAGTGTGTGCTTAAGCCCAGCACTTTTGAAATTCATTTCCATTGAACTCCATGGTAGTTCAGCTTGTGCTGGATGGCTTTGCAGAGACAAGGTCTGAAACTTTCCACAAACAACTTCCATTTTACAGCATTGAGCCCAAGTATCATTTGGGTTTAGGATTAAGTTCTCACTATATTAAATACATTTTTAAAATTGCCRATTATTGCAGCAGAATGAATATTTGGGGTTTTGTTTTTAAGTTGCATGCTTCAGAGAAGGAAGCAAACTAAAGCTTCTGAAAAGATGAGTAAAATTTTCTTATCACTTGTAGTCCACAGCCACTACATCAGAACATGACAGAAGTAAGCTATATGATATTCATGTTAAAAATAGGGGTCAGCAAAGAAAGTAAGCTTTTCCACACAGTGAGTTGGCAGAGTTTGTTTGCCACTACCATTTTTTGGAGCGTAGTAGGAATAGCATTGGGCTGTATATATTGTACTGGTCGGTAACCCCCTGGTAGCACTGGGGTGCAGAGTTAATTTACTGTTTCACAAACAAAACCCCATCTATGACCTACTAATCCAATATTCCAGGACTCAGTTCATACAAGGAGTAGATTCTTAATGTTAACTCTTCTTCTTCTTAAAATGTTTCCATCTGCTCATGGAGAATGCCAGTTACTAATACCGTACTCTGGCAACTACAGCTCTAATTTCTGCAATTCCAGCTTTTCAATGTTTTAAAGATTAATTTAAAGTAYTAACAGAAAAGAGTTTACAATTAATATGTGGCAGGGGCAAAGAGAGAAGCAAAGCACATCCCTAAAAATAAAACATTTATAAAATGGTGTATACACCATCACTTGGGCATGCTGAGTCTCAAAAGTAATGCAAAGAGACAGAGTTTGTTTTCCTTTTCTTCTGCAAAACTACAATGAAGTGATAATGACCTCAGGAGTGTATGTGTGTGTTTATTCCATCTTTGGCCCATTTGATGTGGTTTTGGCCTAAGGAAAAGCTAAAGGCTAAATGTATTTTAAGTGGGCTAAAACCAAGATAAACACATGTCCCTGAGGTCATTATTTCCATTAGATGACAGCTTGCATAAAATATCAAAAGCATTGTAAAAACAGTGTAAACTTTAAAAAATATATTCTTTCATAGGKCAGCACATCTTTTAGAAAGTGTATACTGTTTCTAAGCAATTGTTTCTTCTATTGTCAAAGTTCCTTCTTCAGGAACAGAGAAACCAAAGTTTATTTGGACTTTGGCTATGCATGAGATAGTCTGGGCTTTGTAAATCCTACACATAGCACTGTAAAATGCAAACAGTATATCCAAGCAGTAATCATGCTCATCACGCACATAATAACTGTGTACATAGAAATATCTATCAGCTACACGACAACTTCAAAGATTTGATCTACATGAGGAAGATTGTCAGTGCTTTAGAAACCATGCTAGGACATTATGGGTACACACACAGTTTAATAAGATTTGTGCCTGGTGTGAACAAAATCAGTGCTTGTAACCAAGAAAATTACGTTAGCACAGTTTTGTCTTGATTTTGGTACATATTTTGAGGGGAGTGATGATCAGTGAGCCGAGAAAGCTGTTTGAAAAACACACTTCTTTCTCCGCAGGTGAGTCAGAGGAGCAGGGAGTTCTTCCATGGTGTTGGCACTCCGGCTTTCCCCTGCAGCGTCGGACTGTGCTGGCAAAGTTTGTCAATAGAGGGTTTGTTGACTCACACCCCCTCCCCCCTTTTTTCTTCTCAACTCCCCCAGATATAAAACTGGCATGCTTTCTATTGCTTGCTCTTGAGCAACTCCATCCTGCTGATACCCTTAGAGTGTTTTAGTGGATCACAGTTTGAAAACTATTTTCCACATAGAAGGTTAGTGATGGAAAGATTCACTTTTGGGGAAAAATAACAGAAAAAACCCTGAATAATTCTTTTTCTCTCCTTCTTTTTAAAGCCCTAATTCTGCAGACCCTGTATTTAACCAGAACTTCTTTTTTCTCATTTTCTGCATTGTGAAAGTCAAAAAGGAGCCTGAAATTTTACATTTGTTTTCTCAAAATTGTTTTGCTGAATCCAGGGTTGAATTAAAAGCTGCAAGTATTTCACAGTTCCCAGCAACCAAACCAATTTGGGAGGCATTGTGCCTTCAAGATGTCAATTGTGCTCCAGTTAATTTACAACTTTTCTTTTCCAGCCACTCAGAATAGAAAAAAGTGAAAAGCTGAGGCTTTTATCAATGAGCGTGTCACAAGACAAAAGTATGGCTGAGTCTAAATCCACACCTGGGTTTCATCTATTTTCAGTCTGGCCCCTTCTCCTTAGTCCTGTTAGACTTTAATGTTGTCCACAATGTTTCTTTTCTGTAATATTATCACTTCATTGTTGGTTTAGGCAAAATGCAGTAGTTTTTTAACCTTCCCTGAGTGACATATAGAAGACCTTTCTGCACAGGGAGCAGGAAAGCAAGGAGGACAGCTTCTAACAATACCATTGCTTTGTTCTCGGAACACAACTTTCCTAAAATTAGCTTTTGGTAAATTTTTGTTTGCAATAGACTGGAGGGCAGTAGACCATTTCAGCTAAGACTACTCTTCCTTTTCTTTGGATCATTCATGCTTTCAAAGATAATCTAATACTACTACACCATATTTGTAATAACTTAGCTCTTTTTTACCTGGCATTAGATAAGTGACTTGCATTAAATATGTGAATTAATTTGTATAATGACTGAAGTGCTGTGCTTTTTGTACTTTCATGCAATTAGAGAATATAAAAGCATTGTTATGAGCAAAACAGGGGTTGGGTTCTAGAAGGAATTTTAGGATTCAGATTGGAAGATTATGTGAGGGGCTTAGCAATATGACAAACATTGCTTACATGACCTTAAAAGGCTTAGAGCAGATTTCAATTTTGTCATTCCAGGAGAAATTTCTTCCATTATTCTTTGTTACAATCTGCTGAACTCTTATTAGCCTTAGTAAATCAACATTCACACTGAACTGGAATGATTTGCATGTAAATCTGCTATCGTCGCTTCATTTATATGAGTACAGTTGGAGCCCTGTTCAAAGTAAGCAACAGTTACAGTGTCCATTTTCACTGTATGTACAGCTCAGCTTCTTCTTCTACACAGTTACAGACAACGGTATGTTATTGCTCCGTTACTAAAATACTGACCCTGGTAAAGATATTTTAGGGGCCAGATGTGTCAAGTTGCAATGAAGTGGTGAGCTATGGCTCAGCATTTTCCTTCCAAGTCCACCACTTCGGATAACTGACACCCTCACTGTCACTGGTGCTTATGATGGTCGTGATTTCATTTGTGGGCTTGTTGTTTGGCCATTTTTTGGTTCTGCAATAAAACGTTCCTCCTGTCGGCRAATGGAAGGAACTAACAGCTGCCTGCCAGTTGTGTTGGCAGTAATGAGCAGAGATACTAACTGGAAAGTGCTGAGAGAAAAACAAAAAAGGAGAAAGAATGAAAAAAGAGAAGGAAGAAGTAATTCAGTAGGGAATGTCATGTGTGGGTGGACAGCAAATAATGGAGCAAATTGAACGAGGACAATGAAGAGCAAAGGAAATTTGATCTCTTACACCAGAGAAAATCCCTTGACTTCAGTGGAGTTACCATGACTTCTGTCCAGACTTTTGTTTTCAAAGAAAACAATAAGGAGAGGTTCACAGAAAAAAGGGAAGTGGAAGAAAGTACATAGAGTTTAGAAAGGAAAAGGAAATCCTGAGACAGTATAAAAAAGAACCCAAATGCTAATGACTGGTACAAAATGCTGTTTCCCTCTCTCATGCTCTGCTCCAGCTGTTTCTTCAAACTAACTACATCCCAAGCAATATCCCCTTGTTAATTTTTTTTTTTTTTTTTTTTTTTTTTTTGTCTCTTATTTTTTTAAAACGGCTCAGTTTGCGCTCCTCTCTCTTCAAGCAGAACATTCTTTTTGGCTTTGCAACTAGAAAGCAGCATTTTTTTTTTTTTTTTTTTTAAATTCCCCAACATTGCACAGGCACTTCTGTATATCAAAATACTGCAAACATGAAAATAACAACTTTCCACTTTAGGAAGTGGAGGAAATGAGACTTGCGATGCTGTTGTGAGCATACACTGCTCTATTTAGCACAGGAATGGAAGTAGCGAACCTGCCCTTTTAAACTTTTGCTAGCAGTTGCACATTTCTGAGGTGTTTGCATCTGTAGTATTTTGGTTGCTAGGATTCCTGGCCCCCTTCCCCTCAGTTCTCCCTCTCCCCCCACTACTTATGAAATGACACTGAAAAGAAGAAGGGAGGAGAGATGGCTTTAGAGCTTCGCTCTTATTTTCCATTCTCTTCTTTCCCTGTCTAGTTCTCCTAGAATGGCAACAGCCAGGCACACCTTTTTTCTTCCTGAAACAGTCCCATTCTGTGCATTTCCAGTGATATCCATATTTTTGTTTTTATTAGTGTTTCTCCAATTCCTCAATTTCTTTTTATGGTCTGATCTTTATAGCATCTTGCTCTGACTTTTTTTTGGAAAAATACACGATTGTATTTAGACTTTGTCCTTTTTTCTCTCTCATTTTTTTTCTTTTTTTTTTTAAGAAAGGACTAAAATATGCAGGGAGGAATAAAAACGCCTTTGAATAAAAGGCCAATTACACTTATATAACGTTACATTTCCTGCATTGAATTTGCATACTGCATCAATAGTTTTCAGAAGACTTCCAAGAAATAACAAAGAAAAGAACAAGAATAGTCTATGCCAAGAACATCCCTAAAGAAAAAAACCAGCCATTCTTTCTGAATACTAAGAAAACAGTGTTTTACTGCTCAGAGCTCACGATATCCTCCCTCATTAGAGAAATATCTGCAAGCTGTAAAGTATCTGCCCTGGCAGAGGATTCACAAATCACAACAATTACCTGCTTCTTTTGGATATTGAATCAGCTAATTACCCACCAAAGTTTGGATTGGACATCTGCTACCTGACTTATTTTAGTATCCACTACAGAGTGCTTCTTGGCAAAGGTTTTCAGCTTTTCCCCTCACCCACCTCTCAATAGGAAAATGGGAAATGATTTGGATGCCATCACTAACCACTAAGTAAAACTAGGATACTCTGGCCTAGGGTACCTGATCCCTGGATGACCGATAGGATTTCTCTGTGCTTCAGGCCAAAATGAGTATTAACGCAGGTGGAAGAAAAGTAAATGAGAGAAAGAAAGAGTGGGGGGGAGAGGGGGAAAAAGAGGTAGAGGAATAGTCAGTTAGACTTCTAGTGGGCTGAAAAATAAATAACCAGTAGCCCCTAACGTAATATGAATTACAGTTTGGCAAGCACTAGGGATGAATCACAACATCTGGCATCCTAGGTGTTACTGTTTATCTAAACTATCAATAGCATCTGTGTAAGCAAGTCCTGCCAGTACCATTACCTAGTATCATCTTTTATGTTAGGAAAAGAGTGTAAAAATGTTATACAAGGCTCTGTTAAAAACCCACTTTTGAAACTCTGTGCCAGAACTTCCTCCCCAAGGAGAAAATGCACCCGCGTGTAGGCAAGGGGCACTCCCGCCGAAATCACAGGAAGTTCCACCCACTGAGACAAAGGATGAATTTGCCCCCAGTAATAAAGATTTCTGCTGCTTTAACTAACTAACTATATGTACAGAGCCAGTGACTCACGGCAACACCAGGGTAGGACCCTAAGCATCCTGACTGTGATACATGTACCCTGATATAGACACCCATGATATAGACACCAAACAATATTCCCTTCCTTCTTTCTGTTTGAGCATACCAAGTTTAACACTCCATCTGTATTAATTCTCTAAATTTAAATGTAATGATTAAAGATAAATTTAAAATGGCAATATAAAAAAGAGTCTGATTTCCTTACATGAGGACCATGTCCACCATAAAAACTATTATTCACATTGAGAAGGATGAACGATGGGACCTGACCTGACTACATCTCTAGCTTCCAAGATACTTGAAAACATGGAACAATGAAATCTAAATGGGTAATTTGCCCCAGCATAAGAATTAGGACCAGAATGACATTGGTCTAATGTTGTAAAAGATCAAGGCAAAACACTGACTATATTGCTGGGACTGATATATTCTGCTTTTGTGTGTCATTGAAACTCATGTTTACATTAAAGGAGGACTCAAAATTGTGCTTTCAGATCCAGAGGCCTCCAGCTGCATTTTTTGTAAGCCCAGTCATTTTCTTATTAACCAGAAAGAAAATGATAGACTCCATTATGAAGTCTGGAAAGATTTCATTAATTATGTGGCCACCCACTAGGCTCAGTAGATATTAAGTATCTGTTCCACTAGGAAATACACAGAGATATTTGATAACTTTTAAGCATATTCCTACATATTTTGCAATTTACATTGTGAAACACATTCTAGAATTATCCCTAACGAAGTAATTGTGAAAGACGTCACCTATTCTTAAAAAGAAAGGGGGTGGGTGTGGAGGACACAACCATCCAAGACAGGATGTGTCACTCTACTGCACATTGAAAGCCTCTGAAACCACTAGCTCTGCATAGTCAACTCTGCTGCTGCACAGCTGTGGACAAGTCACTGTGTTTCTCATTGCTTCTCTTTTCCACACAAACTTTCTATAGGAAACGAGTTTACGCATGGGTCACTCCTGGCATCAAGGTCTACCCCGACTTGGGGTCTGTGTGTTATCACACATAATACAGTGTTACACTGCATAGCACTGCATCAACTGTCTCTGACAAAATTGCAAAATACATATGATGTTAGGTCTAGAAGTAAACTATGGCTATTTAAATGTCAGCATTAACTATTTTCACCTTCGGGAACAATTAGAAAACTGTTGATTCAAGACGCAGTATTGAACGTTGCAGCTGGAACATTTGGGTTTTATCAATTCACACAGGCCCAGACAAGTGGCTTTTGGCCTAAAGCAAATGCAAGAGGGTGAGAGGACATGTGCCAGGTGTCCAAAACCCAAATTATCTCACAAACTGGATGTAATGAATCTAAAGTGTATCCTGCACAGAGCCTTGATTTTTTCTCCTGAAAAGTTTTACAGTGCAGACATACATTATCATAACAAAGTTTTGTGGCACATTGAAAATGTAAGGAACACGTAAAAAAAAATTGCATTTGATAATGTAAACTACAAGGATTACTGTACCAATTTTATTATTCATGTACATATTTAATTCAGTAAAAAGGAACTGAACCTGAATTTATTTGTAGCTGCCACAGAATTCCCATTTTATCACAGGATTCCCCAGGGTGCCGCAGGAACAAGAGGGCCTTGATGCAGAATTTAGATCTAGCCTCCACACAGCACACGGAGTACGTGAAGTGCAAACCAACAGCAGGCAACGAAGTGGATTCTTTCTCCATTTACACTACATTATTGAAGTTAACGACACTGCACACAGTCATACCTGCCTGAATCCAAAACCAGGCCAATGAACATAATTTAAGACCCTTTCATTTTGAAACGTAGCAACCAGTGATAAGCAAATCTATAGGGGCCAGAGACGGCTTTAGGCTTGGAACATAAACTAGAAGTGGAGTTATTTATCCAGAGCGCCTTCACTTTATTTGAGCCTCCCCCAATTCTTGATTAATTTTGCATTTAGCTGAAGTTACTATTGTTGAGAGTCATGAAACACTCTTCCTAAACTAACCACAGCAATGAGAAAAGCACTATATTTGTCATAAGAGTTTCTCAAGATCTGCGGGAAGGTACCTGCATTCAGATAGAGATTTAAATTAATGAAGAATCATTTCCTCTCCTTTCACCAAGTAAACTGTAAGCATTCAACCCTAGTAGTCACCTCTTGCCATAAACGCACACTTTTCCAGACCATTTCCAAGGTCTAGTTAGAGGACAAAAAGCAAAAATGCTCTTCGCTCCATGCACAAGTAAAACACACAATTTCATACCCTTTCCCACCTTTCCTGTCCCCAGACTCAAAGCAGAATTTCCTTGTCCAGCTGGTCWGAAAAGGCACAAGTTCCTCCAGCCCAGCTCCCCCACGTCCCTCCTGTAGAGCCATCTCCCACTGAGGGGTCAGGCAGCAGCTCCCCACAGCCCCCCGCCACACTCACACCCCGGGGTGAGGGTTTGCAGCGGGACTTTGGAGCCCCCCTGACAGCAATGCAGCACCACTGCCAATGCAGGTGTCGGGCTTTACACCACCGCTCTGGCCTTATGGCCCACGAGGGCATTTGGGACCTTCCTTAGAAATGTTCTAACTGCCTGCCATTATTAGGAGTAAAAGTTACAGAAAAATTAAAAATACTGCAGAGTTCCATTTTTCTTAACATATATAGTCATTTCTCCCTTAACTTTAGAGGAGTTTTGCACACTTAAAAGGCAGAAAGACTAGCACACAATACATATATGCATTTACCCAGCCTTAATATTTTAAGGACAATATAAAATCTGTTATACAGCACCAGAAGAATCTTGCTCACTCAGAAAGACAGAACGATGGACAAAGACAGACAAAGAAAGTAGGATAGAACAACACTCCTTCTTACCATGAGAAAAGCTGCAAAAACCAATTTCTATTACTCCTTTTTTATCCTGGATTTTTTTTTTTTTTTAAAGTCAGCTAAGTACTAATCTTCTCTGGGAACTGAGGAACTAAGAAATATGACTCACAAACATTTATCCTTCACTAACAAAAACATAAGAGAAGATTAATAAAAATTAGCCCTAACCTGCTGTTCAGCTTTAACTGTCACCTCAGGGGCTGACCACAGTCTCTTTTAATCACAGAGATGACTGGTTCAGGATTCCAGCCCTGAATCTGGAGGTTGGTTGCATTTTAAACAATTAGTAGTAAAGAATCAAAGGTGTGCGTTACCAGCTGGCGATGAGGTGGAGCAGGAGAGCTCAGTAAAGCCTTCAGGAATGAAACGGCTGGTTCATGCATAACACAGCGCCCTGAAGAAAGAGATGGCCAGTGCAGAGGCCTGTGCATCGTGCAGCTACTCTGCCGTGCTAGCATAGCCACACTGGGTTGCAAAGAGAGGCTGCCTTTCAGTCATGCAAGCAGGCTTATTATCTCTGACTGTTGCACAATGTAGACAGTTTAGGGTTAATCTGGTACTGAATCCTGCTCCTCATYTTAGATGGTGTCAGGCAAATGAGCTTCAAAATACTTCTAGGTGTCCAGRCCGAGACAACTGATTCAAGTTCAGCATGCAAACAATCAGCCATCTATTATTTGTAGTCTCTTTGCAAACACTGGCAGASATCTCTACACAATTACTTTTTCAGCTATCAATGAGTACTTAATTCTTAACTTAATTCTTTCATAAGAACATTTGAAATCTTCCACAACTGATTTATGTTTTAAATGGCTTGAGTTTTTTCAGTGGAAGGAGCTGTAGAGATGTCTATCGTGTTCCTTGCCTCAGCTGTACAGTTTGAGTCACCAACCCTACTTCCTCCATAAAACTCTAAAACGCCTATTCTTCCTCACATATTTCTAAGAACAATGCATCAGGGTCCTCAAGCATATGACCAATGGTGAGTGGAACAGAGCCTACGTTCAGCAGTGATGAGAGCGCAAGAAATGCCAGCGTCAGTCAAAATGGCATCTCACCACAAACCATGATAGTTTGTCTATGAAGGGCACTGATGAGACTGCTCCTACAATAACCGTTTCAGTTTGGGGTGCCTGACATCAGAAAGAGGTCCCAGAAGAGGAGAGTCTGTATTATGAGATGACATGAAAGGAAAGAAATGTAGGTGGGAATATGGGCATATAATAAACAAGGATGAGAATGTTTATTTATGGACAGGAGTCTGAAAAGAGTAAACACATGAGAGGAATGGGAATAGTTTAGCAACAGCAAGGGGTGAACTAGCAGCAATATGATAAAAATAAGCAAAGGAGAAGTTTAGTCTGAATAGGAGGAAATATTTCTTAATGGCAAGGTACGTTAGGCTGTGGAATAGCCTCCCCAGAGACACCTCAATTGCTTGAGTAATTTAAAACTAGATGAGACAAAGCACTTGAGAATTCATTGGGAGAACAGTCATGCTCTGCCATTATCTAATAGGTGTTTTCCATCTCTAACTTGTATGATTCAACTGACATTAATTGGCATTAGTGTGTGAATCAAAATAAAATACAACCCTTAAATGTTACCAGACATCACAGTGATCAGTTTTCCTGTTACTGCTTTTCAGCAAAATGGAAGAAAGTAACAATAACTTCAGAGACCTGAGTGTCATGATCAGTTACAGCAAATTTATGTCCTGTTAAGAAATATTTTTAGAATAATTCCATTCTGGTATGTTACACTGACAGCTAAAATCCACAGCACCTACAAAAGTGCCTTTCAGTTGAGATGCTCCTGGTGCTCCACAAAGAGTAACCGAATCATAGACTGAACAATCTGGGGTAGGAGTAAAGAAACCATTTTCCTTAGAGAACTATGTCCCGAATATGAAGAAGGAAGGTTAAGGTTTTCAAGTACAAGAAGAACAAAATCAGCTCTGGAAAGGGCTAATTACATCAAGAATATTTCTCCCATAGTCTACTGGTATGTTTAATCTCCACCTCTCCAGTAGACATCTGTCTTTTAGTTTACATGCTGCACTGAACTCCTATCATGTTTTTTAGTCACTTCGCTTATATTTTTTGCTGTACCTTCTACTATAGCTATAATCCAAGAACTCTTTTTCCTTAGCGTAATCAGTTCTTTATGTTAGCTTAGCTCTGCTCCTGCAAAAGTCAGAAGAATAAAACATTAAACCAACACTAAAAGCATTTAAAAAACTTATCCTCCACACATGAGATTGCTACTGAATATTTTGAAATATTTAATATTTTAAAAGCAGTGTCTATCCAGGCTAGTTGGTAAATTTTATTAAAATATTGAAGGTAATAATAGTTTTAATTTCTAGAACATGGGGATGGCATAACATCTTGAAAATCCTAGCAAAGCACTGTGACGTACTGTGAAGAGAAAACTTTTCCCCCATTTTGGAAATGCAGAAACAGAAGAGAAGCTAAGTAACTTGTCAAAGATCACTCTACAAGGAAAAGAAACAAAAAAGTCATMCATCCAGATACTCGTCCTAGCAAAGTTGGATGTCCATATGTCCCTAGCATCCAACCGCAAAGCCTTTACTGCGAGTAGGTTGGGGAGGCAGCCAAGCCCCAGTGCAACCACAAAGCCCAGGAAGGAACTCCAGAGCAAAGGTTCCCAAAAATCAGAGGATCCCTGGCCTGCCAGCTCATAGAGTGATGGAGAAATAGTGGAAAGGACCAGAGAGGCATTTCTGTTAAAAGGGGACTTATGCTGTGAAGTGAAGAAAATATGCTAACTGTAAAAGCACACTGAGCTTTAGGTCGAGTATTTTGTATGAATGAGCCTGGGGAGTGGTCATCCAAATGGACAGCAATAGCTTCCAGCATTGGGCTACAAAGGTTTTATGAACTTCTCTTTTCTCCCTTCCAAATAATACCATTTTTTAAGCAATGACTCATGTTTGTGAGTTGGGAAAATTAACTCATTGAGCACCAGAAGTTTGATTTTTGCTGGTTTCAGTATAGGGCTTGAGGTAACATATTAGTAAAAATCACCTTAAATTTAAGCCTGAGTCTTGCTAATGTCAATCAATTCCTGGTGAAAGGTTTATCTAAAATCTCAGAACATGCCTGTTTATGCTATTACCTTAATTTTGCAGGAGATGCATCATCATAAAGAGATTAAGCAACTTGCCCAAAGTTGTGCAGAAATCTGTGGCAGAACAGGGGACTAAAACTTAGTTTTCCACAGCCTGCCAAGTACTCCAGTCCTTGGATCATCATTTCTCTCCTTCTAACAGTGCAAAGGAGGAATATATCTATTGGCTTTCTGAAAACCTTATGCAATTTGGAGAAGCCTTACATTTCAGGCCCAGGAACAGAATAAAGAGTTTGTACAGGAATTTACCCATACTGGCAGATGGGAGGACGTAAATGAAAGAAACAAACTCCTGTAGCTACAGTTCAGTTTTAATTTTTTTTCTGCAGTCTTATCTGTATAAAAATATATCTCTATTTTTCCATTTTCAGTGGGACCAACAGTTAAAAATTCCAAACCGTTGCAAAGAGAGTG
Organism: Phoebastria nigripes; assembly: GCA_035582835.1. Taxonomy (NCBI): domain Eukaryota; kingdom Metazoa; phylum Chordata; class Aves; order Procellariiformes; family Diomedeidae; genus Phoebastria; species Phoebastria nigripes. The sequence goes on from JAYKAV010003032.1 coordinate 2,635,654, forward strand.
ACCTTTTTTGTCGTAATCCTGTCCAGGACACAGGGTGGAACCATGTAAATCCTTCAAGAATGCTGATTTTAACAATGATCTTGTCTCTATTTTTTAGGTAAAGTAAATCATGACAGTTCAACTTAGCCCATGGTTGTTTTGGACTCCTAGATGCAAAATATTACCCATTTTTTGCAGCCAAGTTATGCTAGCCTCTCTTCCCAATGATAAGAAGCCCAGTGAGAAGGATTACCAGAGACAATTTAAATTGCCCCATAACTTAGAATCAGATTTGGCCCAATTTTAAAAAAGTTTTCCCAGAATGTTGTTACGTATCTGTTCTTTCAGACTTTTTGTGTCAACTGGGAGCTGAAGGATGCCAGCCCCATGMCACAGCTGGGAGTGATGGGCAGAACCCACTGCCTGAGAAAAGGTCTCTAACATAAAGACCAATGCTCTGAACCACCACCAGCAAGTCCAAGATTACAGGAGGATCCAGAGGAAGACAGTAAGCATGGCTGTATGTCATTAGAGAACAGAGAGCAATTTGTATTCAAATACAAAGCAGTGTGCATTTCTCTATACTGTCATCCTGACAGTATAGAGATGACCCCTCATCTCAAATGGCCCATCTTCTTGAGGAGACTGGAGTGCTCCATTTCTGTGATCTAGTCTGCTCAGGATTTTTTAATTTTCATTGACTGATTGTCTATCTACAATGGAAGTGCACAATGCGGTCAAGAGTCTTCTACCGGAAAGCGCGCTCCCATTTAGCCAACTAAATTAATTTCATGGCTGCTAGTGAACCCTACTCAGACAGTTTTAGTGTTCCACATCTTTTCTGACTTGGAGCAGATCTGAACTAGCAAAAGAAAAAGGCTCATGCAGTTAATAACGAACCACCTGAGCCACTCAGTTCCCCGTCTTGATGCAAATTTACATTTTTAGGAGCCATTCCTAATTTATAGTTATTTAAATAACCTTTATTGTATGAAGGGCTCTGTCTGAGCCATCCATGCCATACAAGGCACCCCACACTGAAAGTCGACTCTTTGACCTTTTATTCTCAGGCCGGGGAATGAGGCATGCCATGCACTCATATGCTCTGCCCCTGGGCACTACTCTGGGTAAGTTACTTGGACAGCACCTCTTGCCAGCTGATTCACAGAGTGGAATCTGCATAAGCTCTTGAAAAGAAATGCTCATTAATATTCCTAGCCAGAGGCAAGTGTGCTACAACTCAGTGAGAGAAAGGGTCAGGGGAAGGGGGGGGGGGGGGGGGGGGGGGAAGTAGAAAAGAGGGAAAAGAATTGAGGGCCTCATAGAACAAGTCAATACCCCAAGACAAGTGGTCCCTTTGTTGATGGAAGAAGAACAGACCATTCTGCTCTAGGAAGAACTGTGCAAATAGACTGAAAACAAGGAGATATTCTCTATTCTATTTTTATCAATAACCCAAGAGTATCAGACAGACTAGGACAGCCCCTTCCCCTAGGATACTTGAACAATTTAATGGAACCAAACAAAAGGGTCAGGGACTTCCACAGAGCATTGGCTCTCCTTTAGTCAACAAAGCAATTGCAAAAGCTCCCTGTTTGGCTCAAAACATTCTAGGGGTGTGTTCCCCTTCCCCAGTATGCTCTCTTCCTATATTTGGTACCTCCTTTTCCTCTTCCCATGCTCCATCCCTGGAACTATGCTTCCCTTCAGCTACGGAAATTTCCATCTCTCTACAGTAAAATGCAGGGATTTTGCTAGTACCGGGAATTGTAAAAAGATTGCAATGGTACATATGTTTTTATCTGAAAACAGAAATTGCTTGCCATTCCTCTCCCCCACTTCTAGAAAAAGGAAAAAAAAAAAGGTAGAAAAGAGGTGGTTGTGTTATAGTTATTCATTTTCTTTTGATCTAAGTGATATATCACTTTTCCTATTAGGATTTAACTTGCTTTAGCATGAAGAGATCAGCAAGTGAGTTCTGTTTTAATTAGACAGGTACTAAACAGTTTGATAGTAATTTGAATACTGACAAGCTGGAGTGCTCACTGGTCCATGAACAGAAATGATATTACAGTGTTCAACCTGCTGAAAGAGAAAAAGTCCCTTAAATATTTTACATGCAAGGGAAAAACAGAAGAGAAAGATATGCCGAATGGTGAGATGAAACACGGGCAATATGATACCAAGGCTGACCTGTAACCCACCTGCAAAACTTGTTAGCTACCTGTCTGTAGTTTCTGCTCCTTAGCAGGAGGCCCAATTTAGCAACATTTACTGCAGGTAAGGGTGTAAAGTTAGAACACAGAGCCTGGAAAACTGTCTCTCATAACCACAATTTTGGAGCAATCAGTGTAGACACCAGCGCCCAAGAAGAATGAGTCATAAATGTGTCATAAAAGACAGCTGCATGCACAGAAAAGGAGAAGCACACAAATGTTGAACTTGTGCAGGTAGGCTTGCTGCTCCTTACCACAGTGCAGCCCTTGTGTGCTCCTTCAGAGTGTCCATAGTTACTGCTGCCTCCTGCTCCACACAATTTTTGCCCTGGAGCTTTCTACCAGCAGCCCATTTATGACAGCAGGTTCTCTCACCAAGTCTTTTGCCTCACACAGCACGTGTACCAGCTTGCAATAATTAATTCCTTAAAAAGAAGGCTACCTAGGAGCCTTTCCTGGATTGAAGGAGACTCATCTCTTCACTCATCTCTCTTTTATTGCTCCTACAGGAGCTACTTCTTTCCTTCTCTCCCCTTCTTCAGGCAAATTGTGCTTCCAGGAGCCGTGTCGCTAGCCCAGCAAGCAAAGGCTCTGTTTTATATAAGGTTTCTCTATGACCGCTGTCCACAAACTAGAAACAAAAGCAGCACACTGATATTTTTACTAAACGAAATAGAAATATACATATATATATATACACACACATATACAGACCCACCTTTCATCTACGGAAAAGCTGGCATCTCCAGCTTCTGAATACATCAACATGAGCCATTGTAAATAGTATTAACTTAGATGTGCTAGTCTGCATTGCAGCCACCAATAAGGCACTAACCTGGTCTGGGAGAGACTCTGAATCATTAAATATGTCCCTTGCAGTACAAGCTATTATCTTTCCTGCTATCATTTGCATCAGAAGAGATATTTCCCATGTCACTCAAGCAATGAGTTGGGTAATATTAAAGATCCAATATCAGGAAAAAAAACAAAGCAAAACACCATTGAAAGTACTAATGCCGTATAAAAAGTGCTGAGCTAATGAAAGGTGTCCCCAAAAGATATCTAACAGCCCTGGTCCTCCTTTAGTGGGCAGAAATGGAGACAAACAAGTGGTTCTAATAGTCTAACAGCCTGGTGTAATACCCAGATCCACAAACTCCCCTTTAGCATTTTAGAAGAATTACACAAATGCTATCTTTAGGAGCGAGAGCTGGAATTTCAAAGCTGCCAGAGTCTTTTAATGTCTTTTGGTTCCGAGTGCTTAACTCCTGCAAATTTCTTTGAAAGTCCCATTGTAATATTCAAAACTGAGATTTATTTGAAGAACTACGTAACACTCGTGAGAGGCAGAGCTGCCTAGTGACTGGCAGAGGACCGTAGAGCAATCACCATTATTCATTTCCATTCAGGACTCTTGCCTGAATCACTGTGCAACCATAGGCAATATAACCTCATTTCCTCAGTTCATACACACATGAAATAAATAGCATTTTTTCTGTTCCCTCAGAATTATATTGTAAAGCTTATTTAGTTACAATATGTAAGGTTGTACGTTTCTCACATAATCGCCTAGAGTTAAGCCAATCACTCAGATGGAGACCTGCGTCATTTAATACAGCTCTAAACTGCTCAGCCTGTGTAATGATGATTTCCCACTAATTAAGGACACAGCTTCTAAAAACTTCAGTTTCCCACACTTTGGATTTACCTACTGAAAAACACTAGAAACAAACTATTGTTTACTCTAGCTACTTTTCTCTTTTTCTTATTCCATGACCTTAGTAAACTCTTCATATCCTTCCTCTTCATTTTTTTATGAAAATGTATTTTGCTTTGAAGTTAATTTTTCTTTGCTATTTAGCACTGATGGTCAGCCCACTAAAACTTCTCCAACTGACCCCAGCTTTCTGTCCAAAGCACAAATATATTGTACTCAATGAAATCAGAAAAAAAGTAAAGCCACAGAGAAAAGCAGACAAATGCTTTGCTCAGGCTGGTAGCTTCACCCAAACAGAAGTTACAGGGGTACATGCTGTTGCTTCTGCTGTCATGTCCAGAGTTGCTGCAGATCTGTACTGCAAACACATCTCCTAAAAAGCAGCAGGGTTTCATGCTGGTTGCTGTAATAACAGTCTGACAAGCTGGCATGTTTGTAAGTGAGACAGATATTTATTTTCTGGCTTCAGTAATCTGGTGTTGGTCAAATTTTAGAAAACTCATAGCAGTTCAGTTCATCAAATGAAGAGACAACAGTGACAGAATACAGGAAGGGCACTTACAAACATGTGTAACGACATATTTAAATCCCAGTGAAGGTAGACAAGGATTGACTGTTTCACTGAGTTATATGTCAATCATTTTAACTTACATGTTTCAGTACTAATTTTTCAGCCCTGAGTTCCTCTCCTCTTGACTTTCCCATAAACACACCTTCTTTTTCCAAGTTCTCTCCTCTTCCTTTTTAATTTTCTGGAATTCTTGTTCCATCTCAATACAATCAGCTCTACGTAAAATCTCCTCTTCGCACTTTCTTCCTGTTGTTCTCCCTGGAAAAATCTGGCTCTGCCTTTCTGATACTGCCAGTGTGTCCATTCTCACTTACAGCCATTTCTCCTTCTCCTATTTTCCTGCCCTTTACGGTGTGGAAAAGATACTGTGATGGAGACCCACAGTTAAAAAACATCCTGATCCTTCAGCTGTCAGCATTTTCATATCCTGCCTACCTCACACTCTGTTTAGTTTACCACTTCTGCTAGTTTTTGCTTAGCTTTCTCTCCAGGCTCACTTTTCCCTATGAAATACCCTTGGGGATCTAGAAATCTCTTCCAGCCTCTCCCATTGCCTTTCCCTGCRAGGACCACTTGTCTTATAGTGGCTGGAATGAAACTGTCAAACAGTAAAGCATAGGTAGCTGGACAGTAATGACTACTCATACTTTTTGTTTTACATCACTGATTTTGGTGATTTAGAGCCCTCAGTTACGCTCATCTGCTGTCTACCACTCTGATTTTACTCTCCTGCGAGTGTCAGTCTGGAATTGGATGGCAAATAAAAACTTCCAGACAACTAAACACTTGCCTTTAAAGGGACTGTAGGAGCTTATTCCCGCTGTTTGCAATACATTCAAAGATGATAACCCATCTCCATCCTGCTTTCAAAAGTGACTTGAAATTCAATGGAGTGTGGGATCTGAAGTGCCTGAATCACTTTTGAAAACAGAATTTAGGAGGTTTTTTCCTAAATATTACCCTCTTTGGATTAGAGATCCTCTTTTTTCTGTCCTGGCTTGTAATTGAAGTGTAGGTCAGACCTGTGACCACTATTGCAGAACAAATAATAGCAACACTGCTCAACATTATTTTCCACTCTGCGATATTTAAATGTGTAAAACTAAAACTTCCAAACTGTGCTTTTAGCTACAGACCTGTCAGACCTAAAGGTTTTTTCCTAGAAATAAAAGATTATTGTTAGTCCCCTGTATATGTGTATCTTACATGTCACTGCTCCCCTGATTTAATCCGTGCTACATAATGACACCTATTGCTTTACCTGTGTGAACTAGGAGGTCCAACTGGGTCACACTCAAATGAGTCAATCCAAAGGTTTTCTTAAAACAAAAATGCCCAACAATTAGGCATGACTGAAATCCTATCTCTGTGAAGCTTCCACCTAATGCTGTAGTCCCTAGCCTTTGCCAGGGAGCATGCCCATTCCATGTGGAGGTCCCATGCTTGTAGCTGTCCTCGGAGAACAATCACCAAATCAAGCCACCTAAGACAACTGGGATAAACAGATTCAGGGGTTTTTAGGACCCAGTAAAATTGAATGCTTGCACATGTACATATATTTTTTTATTTAATAGTCCCATGGCTATTGAATTTTTATGTACGGCATTATTTAATAGCCATACAGCTCTGCTGCTGGGCTATAGGAAACCCACCTTCGTGTCTTCACTATTTGCAGTTAATATAGATATTGCGATTCAAATCACCTCAGCCATGCTCTGTGACTGCCCTATCCGTTCTGCAGCTTGTGTGCTGGGGAAATGTGAGAGAGGAAGGAGGGTCTCCCTTGAGTCTTCAAGGATGGTGAGCCTAAGAAATGGCTTGCTGGGACCCCCTGTGGTCCATGCAGCCCAGGATTCAATCTGTGACAGCAGCAAGAGTAAATGTTGTTTAGGAAGAGCATGCCAGCCAGGCCACTTCTGCCACCCACGCTCCTTGCACTCCCCCAGCACCGCTAACTGCTATATTAGCAAAGTTAGAAGGAACTTCCCAGACCATTTCCTTCTGCATGTGTTTACAGACCTGGTGCCCATGCATTTGTCTAATCCCTTTTTGAATCTGCTAAAACAAAAGGCTGGCACAGTTCCAGCAAGCAGCAGGAGAAGGTTCCTGACAAAGAGCCTTAGATAGGGAAAAACACCTCATTCTGGTCTGAAGCTAAGTACCAAAGTAATTCTGAGGGAAAAGATGTAGGCTTGCCCCATTCCCGTATCTTTTCCTGTTGGCTATTTCAGGTATTCCACACTTGTCTTGCTGTTTGGGGTGAGACAGTGATTAGAAGCTAGCTCCTGTGTGATCTATGAAGATTTACAGACTAAGAAAAAAACATTTTAGATATAGCTGAAACATAAATGTTAAAAAAAATTTTTAATTATAACAATTATTTGTGGGAGAACATTAAGAAAAAGCAAAATGAGTCATGCTTCAACCTACATATAACACTAATATTTTGAAGTCAGACAAGTATCTTCTACCTAGCAAAAAGAGGAGTATGAACCTCTATGTATCTGAAGAATGGATGCACCCAGGAGAGAAAAGGTTACTTACATTTCAAATAACATTAACAGAAAAGGAATTCAGCAGTGGTAGCATGATATAAGACCTGTGTAATTCTTAAAAAAAAAAAAGCTGTAATATCACTTTGTCTCCTGAGTTACAGAAATCATTGACACAGGGCAAAATCTTGGCTGACCTTGGAAAACTCCAACTAAGTTAGAGCCACAATGGCACCCATTAAACTGCCCTTTCCTTCCCTGCCATTCTCCCAGCACCTTCGGTCATCACAATTTTGCTCAGAGCATATTCTTCTTTCTCCATATCTTTGATTCCTTTTTTATTTAACCCTGATTCTGAATTTCCTGAATATGCCATGCTCACTTTCAAATAATCATGGATGAACAGAGCTGGAGGGGACCTTGCAGGGTCATCTTGCTCCTTTTCCTGTCCCAAGGCAGGATCCACTCCTCTTGTATCATTCCTGATGTTTGTCTAACTTTTCTGTAAGAGACCAAATGATGGAGTTCCCACAACCTCTGCCGCACACTCCCTCCACTTTTATGTAGTTGCATACAGTTGTCATGTATCCCCCAGTCCTTGCTTCTTTACCTTGGAAGAAAATTCATTTACTCTTCCTTCGTCAGTCACATTTCCTGGACCTCTGATCACTATCATTGTTCTCCTCTGGATTTTCTCCAGTCAGTCCACATCTTTCTTGAACTGCAGTACCCAAAAGCAGATACAGCCTTAAAAGCTGAGGTCTTACTGATGCTAAATAAAGCAGGAAAATTTCATGGGTCAGGTAGGCTACACTCCTGTTTGTACGTCCCAGTATGACTTTTGCCTTTTTCACAACAGCATGACAGTGTTGACTTATGTTTGGCTTATGCTCTACCCTGTATCTCGGATCCTGTTCTACAGAACTTCTATCAAAGGCTTTTTTCCCCCATCCTGTACTTCTGCAGCCGGTCATATGAGCCTGAGTGTGACACTTGTAGCTCTTCCTATCAAATTGCATTTCATTTCTTTCAAACTATGAATCCATTTTGTTGAGGGTTATTTTTTATTCTAATCCAGTTCTCCAGTGTACTCCAAGTCTCTTCTAGCACCATGTCATCTGGGAATTTAATAAGCATGCTCTATATTTTGTCACCCAAATTGCAATTGAAATGTTGAATAGTCCTGAACCCAGGACAGACTCCTGCAGAACACCTTCAATCCACCCTTTTATTTTGACAGCAAATAGTTCTCCGCATTCAGTTTCTAATTGATTTTGTGCCCAATCTACAGTAATTTCACCAATATTAGGTTTCCCTAGCTTACTTATCAAAATGTCACAAGAGACAGTGTCAAAAGCCTAATGAAAGAGAAAATATGACATCTGCTGCTTTTCCTTTATCCACAGGATCTGATACCCTCTCACAAAAGGAAATTAGATTGGTTTGACATGTTTTGTTCTTGACAAATCCATTTGGTTGCTATTCATCTTGTTAACTTTGCTGTGCTTACACAGCATTTCATTGGTTACTTGTTCCAGAATTTTTCTGGGAGTTAAAGGAAAGACAACAGGACCAAGATGCTCTCGCTCCTTTTCTCCTCCCATGCAAACACTGACACAACACGTGCCTTTCTCAGGACTTTGGTGTCTCATCCAGTTCTCAAAGACAAGCCAGTGACAGCTCTGAGACTACTTCATCCATCCCAGGAAGAAGTTCATCAAGCCCAGCTGACTTTAAAACATTTAGGTATTTTCTGTCATGTTTTAGAAATAAAGGAAGCATAGCGAGAGTGTTCTTTACTTTGAATTATTGATCATCAGATTGCAGTTTTTTCATGGAAGTGTTTATAAGTCTGACCAAATCTGCGATCCTGAATCAGGCTGCAAGCCTGAACCCAGAGGGCGGCAAGTGCTCATGAGTTCCATCGTAATTAAGCCTGTTTAATTGACCCTGTTACGGCTCGCTTTCTCAGCTCTCTTGTGACTTGAGAGATGATATTTTCCTATTTAATGTCTCTGAAAAACATGTGAGTGGTATTTGTGGGGGTAGGTCAGCTCTCTCTTGACTGTGTGAAGAATCACAGACAACAGCCTAGTGTACTTGCACTGAGTTAATATTTCACTGTCTCCAAGAAAAAAAAAAAAAAAAAAAAAAAAAAAACAACAACAACAAATAAACAAACAACAACTCCTTTTGTTTGCTGTCCTTCTTTTCAAGTATCAGATATATCACAAGACACTTGAAGTTAACAAAAACAGGGACAATGAAACCAGACTAATGCCAGCAAACCAGTCATATGCTTCTTGCTTTTACATGGCCTGATCATGTGTTGTCTCCTGCAGCTAGATAGGATGCAGTTTTGTAGGTACTTCAGATCTTTCCAAGATACTCTGCTTGTGGTTATCAAAGCTTCTTTGCCCTAAGATTTGGGACCATTGCCAGGACATACATGCTGGCAGTTGTTGCTAGCTCTGCTCACATGGGAAAACCCCAGAGGCATTTTTCTACTGTTATTTTGCTTTCCAGTTCTACTTTCATTTGGATGAAGGTCAATCAATGGATTAACTTCTGTTCCTTTAAACCCACTGACTTCAGCCAAGCAACGAAATGCTAATCTCTCTTTAAGTAGTCTCTTCTTTTCGCCCGCTACCATCAATTAACTAAACTTTTTGGAAACTTGCTTCAAAACTTGCCTCACTAAAACAGAAAGTCATCATACTGTGATGTTGTCCAGCAAATCTGGCTCACCACCTGCAAACGAGATGGGTACACTCTTTAACAGAGACAGTCCTGCACCTTTCCAAAGACAAGTACGTGATCCTGCACAGGGTTACCATCATGTGAAAAGGTCACTACCCCCCTGTCCCTTCAGTGAAATTGGTGAGATTATTCAAGGTCCTGGTAATCCTCCAAACCAAAAGTAACTGCTAGCCTTGGTAAACCTCAAAAGAAGAAATGCCTACAGACATCAACTGTGATCCTCCACTACTGAATGGCCTGGGCTGCTTTTCTCCCCATACAAAATACTATTAAAACCAGCTGTACATGGTTGTGCCTTGAATTAACATAGTGGAAGTATCCCTCTCCCATTCCTAACCAGATCTTGCTGAATCTTCCTGATTAGCAAGCTGAAGACGCCTCCAATAAATGTGTCTGCTTTTCTCTCTCTCTTTCAGAGAGAGGGCAAAATTGAAAGCGGTTTCTGCTTGGTAAAATATCCTCACGGATGTTGGGAAGAGAAAGTAGTTTTGGAATAACAGCACCAGGGAAGCTGGAAGTCAAACTCCTCATTACTCTAATCCCCAAAGCTTTCTCGGAAATATGATTCTTGATTTTCCTTCTTCCTCTGTCTTTGATTCTTTCAAATATTTGGATGAAGCACTTATTTTGCAGTCAGAAATGACACCCCATTTGCTTTCTGCCTTCCCCTGGATCAGCATAATTTTTTTTTTCTTTAAAAAAACCCAAAGCATTCTCGAGTTGCAGCTCTTGACGGGCAGCAATGCCGCATCTTTCTATCCCTGCATGTACACACAGCAAGAGCAGCACCAGCTGCCACTGGTGCACAGACCTCCTCCCCTCGGACTGACAACCTGTCTTAATGTTGAAAAACAGTTCAAGGTAGCACTTGAGACCAAACGTGCCATTTTCCTTGTCAAAATGAAAGCTGTAAATTTTAAGCCTAATGCTTAATGTATCCAGATATTGAACAGAGGGACTTTTATCCTCAGCTTAATGGTCTGTCTAAAATCATCAAAAAAGATTACTTAAAAATTCAAGGTCCTCAGAGGTCCCATAAAAATTGCGTGGAACATTTTTTCAGGTTTTTGGGGGGGGGTTAGAGGGTCCTTTYATTTTTTTTTTTTTCTTCCTTTTTTCTACATGCAATGGAAAAACATGTATAGAAAGATTTTAATCTTTTTTTTTTTTTCCTGAACTTGAAAGACTTACAGACAAATCTGTCTATATTCAGGGGAACCAGAGCTTCGGCTGGAGTAAATCATCCTAGCTCCACTAGTTTGTAAGAAACAAGGATGATTTACACCACCAGCCGATCTTGCCCTAGCCATTTCCTTTAAAAGCTGCACAGTGAAGTGAGATCTAATACTTCCAAGTACTCCACAGAGACTTGGAATCTAGAAATCATGTCTCACTCAACCTGTCTGCTTTGTGGGTTTTGTTTATTTTGCTAACGTTGGTTAGATGTCTAAGGATTTGAAGGTTCTGTTTATTCAGTTTTCAGATGTTAAATTCAGAGAATCAGCTGTATTTTCTTGCAGGGATTTTAGAAAGGGTTTGCACAAACCTACCCTCTGTTGCAATCCCAAGCGCAGAGGAATTACTGGCAAAGCATTCAGTGTTAGTGCAAACTTCCCCCCTTTCCCCAAAACAACGAAGCATCTCCCTTTCCCCAGCATTGCAGCACCTTCCAGTGCCCAGAGGTACCCGCCGTGGGCTAGAACTAGGATTCACACCAGGAAAAGGCAAGCAGCATTTGGTAACAGTGCATTCAGAAAACTTCAGTTTTAATACATATTTACCAAAATCTCCCATACACTAAAAATTTGCATAAATGTATACTGACAAATCTTTCTCCCTCACTGCTGTAGTTTGGCAGAACTGAAATCCAAATGTATTTTGAATCTACACAACTAAAAGCTTTTGAATTGTGTCGGCATCTGTCCATACCTATGAGCCACATTGTATAGCCTGTATTCAAACATTTGTCTGTTTGTCTGTAGCTTGCAATATAAAGCATTATTAAAATAACAAGTGTACGCTGATTATAGGCTGCATTTTGAAATGTTGGTAAACACAGTGTTTATATGTCAGACCACAATGCTTCCAGAGAAGCTATCGGTAGGAGTCAGCTTTTCAAAAACTTTCTAATTGTTTCTTTATTTCTGTTCCCAACTTTTTGTTATACTTTCTTTAAAAAAAAAAAATAGGTACACATTACTCACATTGTGGCAGCCTCTCAGACAAAATACATTCAAATTTAAGGCTGCTGTTGTGTATCTGTAAATGGCAGTTCGATGAATAAGTAGAACCCAGAAAATTCCTTGTTCAGTTATGCTTTTGCAAAAAACCAAAAATATTGGGCAAGAACTTTGCTTCATATGGTTTTCCACATATGAACAGAAACCTTGCCACAGTTTCAGAAAACAGGGACATGTAAATCTCAAAGTTTAAGGTTATAATTCCTTTAATCAAGCATAGCAGTATGTATACATGGAGCTTCAGTGAACTGATAAAACATACTTATCTCCCTGCATTCAGCTGCTGTAAACCATTTTTTTTTTCCCCAGTCTGAGCTATATGGATTTATATAATCTGGGGATCTGTCCCCATCTCTACAAAATGGTGCTGCAAACTTTACCAGGCTTACTTGCAAGATTTCTAGCACCTCCACTTTCTATTTTTGGTTAGCAGTATCATATAAGCAATCTGATTTTTGTTTTTAAAACAGTCTTTCAGTCCTTCCATGTCCAAACTGCTTGCACACTTTGCTAGCTGTTTAAATCGCTAAGAGGAATTTGGTCTCACTTCAGACCTAGATAAAGGGCAAAGGTTTGGAAATGTGTTTGTTAGTGATTTGTTGGGGTTTTTTTTCCCCAAAGGTAACTTTGTGTGGTTGTTGCGTTTAATGATGGACATTACATTAAAAAAAAGTACATTTTCCACAGCTTTGGCTCTACAGATAATGCTATCCAAAATATAGAAATTTGGGTTTAAAATTAATTGCAAATATTATATCAATTTTGTAAGATTTTCAAGAAAATACAAGAGTTTGTAGTTAATGTTTAGAAAGGCAAATTAGCTTGTCTTTACAATAACTGTCTCCAGAGGGTGTGAAATATACTTTTATAGTGCCAGATCTCCTACACAGGGAAATAAGATAATTCCAGGGAGGAGGCAGATATGCTGCTCAGAAATCCTACAGCAGCCCCAGCCATGTGTCACTCAAGACAAGTGGTGTCAGGCAAAGAACAGTGTGGAATTGCTACTGTCTATTACCTGAGCCTGTTCCTCTCGGTTCAGTTGAGCATTTAAAAAAACTATAATAAATGCATTCAATAATTGTTTGAATTGCTGCTGTGCATTCTGTCATAAATGGTTTATGGATAACCATCAATTCGTTCTGCTCATCACTCTAACAAGTTCAATGTACTATTCGGAGCAAAGGATGACTATTTATTTAACAGCTTTTGGCAGGAAAATTTGTTGCGTGCCACAACTTTACAAAGAACATTAAAATCAATGACAATTTATAAACCAAAGACTTGGAATTATGCTTTGGATTCCCATAATTCATCAGAATAAAGCTGTCAGATACCTTTTATTATAAATTAATAGCATGTTGTCGAGAAGTGTGGCAGCAGCAGCTGTTTTGCCAGGTTAGTAGTGACATCTAGTGGGTATTTTTACCCATTGCTACTGGTTTGATGTCCTTTCCCATAAATGCTCACTGCTGTATTATCTCCTGGTAGTACAGAAAATGTGCAAAGAAAAAAAATGTATTACATCGTGCAGACATCGACATCACTTAGGTACTTCAATTACAAATAAAGAGTTGTGATCTTGGCTAGTATGCTATTACTAATGTAATCTAGAAATTTGGACTATAAGAGAGCATTTTTATATACTCCTCTTGCCAGTCATGTTAGGTGTTTATTGCTCTTACATTACGTTTAATAGTGAATTTACTAATTTCCTAATGGACACTTTTGGTATCTTTGTAATCCACAGTTATTTAGTGTGAAGATGGGCATCTCTCTCACAGTATATTGGTTTTGGAAATCCACCTTTAAATGGTCCAAGATCCAGCCTTTTTAGACTCTTTCTTTTTTAAGTATTCTTTAACCTTTTGCAAGTGCCCCCCCAAAAACCACACCTCTTGAATTTCTCCTTTCAGCATCCACTTAAATTATGTACAGAGAAGTAAAAGACTTTATTGGATACTGCAGGGTGGTAGATTGCTGGTTTTTTCATATTCTGCAGGGCAGTTACTCTTGCTTTAATGTTAATAAAAATGAAGGAGCAGCCTTTAATACATTCCTGTTTTTCACTCCTTTTTTTCCTCTATTTCCTGTGACTACAGAGTAATACATAGAAGTTGTAAAGAAACCATACCTGTTTCCAGCAGCTTCGTTAGCTTACAGAGGTCCTGATGATAAAAAAACAAACAAACAAAAAAAAACATGAAAAGATAATGTGTGAAAATTTTCTTTCTACTGTATAATGTCATGGGATATAGAGGTGATAAGCTTCCAACTGTAAGAGTGAATGGTAGCAGATGCATATACGGTAGTAATCTTTACATACTCACACACTTATTTTTCTATGTATTCTGATCCTATTATATTCTTAAGAAGAAAAGTCTGTGTTTATTTCTCCACTAAGAAAAATAATCGCTTGTACAGCTATTCTCAGGCTAACGTGCTCATCCGTGGCACACACAGTGATAACTGGGCACTCAATCAGCAGAGGCACTGAGGGGTGATAGCCAAGGGGTTATGTGCCCAGGTGCCTATAGAGATCTGATGCAAAGTGCCACATGCAATCTGCTGTCAAGAGTGGCTGCATCCCATCACGGGCATCCTCAAAGTCATCTTTTCTTAATTTCCCTGTAAGCAATCTCTAGCTGTCGTAGGGGTGTGCTATAAATGGTTTGGGGAGGTTCTCATTTCTATAAGGATGTGATCCTTGCTATTAAAAAGCATCTGAAAGTCTGGGCTAGTGACACACAGCTCCTGCCCACTCACAGTACTCCTACTTCTGCCTCTCCAGTTACTTATGCTGTTCCCAGTTTTGTGGGTGCTTAGCACCTCAGAGTCTTAACTCCTCAAACACTCCTTCCAGAGAGGGAAAACATTATTGTCTGCCTGGGCAATGATGTGGGGGTCAGGGAGACGAGCCCCAGGTCAGCCTGGAATTGCATGGTGGAGATGAACACACATTTCTCTAAAGCAGTGCCACAGTCCTGGGAACATCTTCCCTTTCCTCTTGTAAGCTGTTCTTCATAGTTAGCCTCCCAGCCCACTTCACAGCCCAGCCAGCCTTTACAGAAATACCTGAAGCTTCACTCACGGTCAATGGCGTGCCAAGGTATTGGGTTAGAGGAACTGCTTCCCTTGCTATCAGTCCATAGCTAGAAAGTCTGATTCAAAAACACCTAGGATAAGTAGTAAACATCCTGCCTAACTTCAGCCATCTGAAGATAGGCATCTAGCCTGAACTACCTCTCTAGTATTCCTCTGTTGTCAATGGGAAGGGATAGGCATCTCCAAAAGCTGATTTATCTCACCTTTCTGAGATAACACACTGTCTGGAGGTGCTTATCTCTTTCCATTAACTACAGAGGGAATCCAGACGACTAGCTTAGACTGGATGCTAGAAAGCTGAAATTAAGTCAGGTAAATCCCATCCATAGATAGGGAGCTGCACGAAAAATAAAGGTAAAAAGAGTGGGGTTTCCAAGTGACCAGAAATCAGACAGCTGCCTGACGGTCGCTTCACTGCCAGCCCCCAAGTTTTCATTTAAACTCGAACCTAGCATTTTTACAGCAGACTACAACGACCTTAGAAAAATATCAGCATTTTAATAACCGAAAATACACCATCAAAAACTAAAGCATAATACATATCCCAGTARAGAAGCCTCTTGGGAGGAATCTACACAAAAATAAGACCTTTTAAAGTTTTTATCTCAAAGGGCTTTGAAATGTTGCCTGTTCCTGCAATTTTATAACAAATCTTACACAGGGGTGTTCATCCTAAAGCCCCAGCTCTTTTAGCATGGAACACTGTAAGATTTTTGAGAGGGAATAAGGGGGGGCTACTGGAGGGGAAAAGAAAAAACAAAACAAAACAAAACAAAAAAAAAAAACCAAAACACTCCCCCCTCCCATGCTACTATCAGAAAGTTACAATGGGAAGATGCTAAATCCACTATGAATAGCAATATTTCAGGTTCAAAGGGCAAATAAGGAAAACTCCATGCTCATTATTTGAAAGAATCTCGTTACTTGCAACACGGTCTTTTTACACCAACARAGCTGATTTATGATTTTTCTCATGCAACATTTGGAAAACAGTTTTACGGGTCCCAGAGGCCCCTTACTGGGCAGAGGCATGGATTATAATTTCTGACATGGATTATAATTTCTAATGTATTACTCGTGATTACATTACCCTTCAATAGAGTCTGTCTGCACTAACCTCCAAGATTTGTTTACAGCTACTCGCACGCCGCTGAAAATGATCCCCAAGAACAGCAACACACCTCCTTTGCTATGTTTTCATGAATGATTTTTGCAATTATCCCAAGGCTTTAGCCCATACCTGTCCTAAGAACTTTTGTTCTCTCTGCTCACTTCATTGATTCTTCATAATTCATCATGTCTGCCACTTAAGCACTAACTTCTAAAAACTGTATTTAGGCTGATGCCCAAGCCATCAGGACATTCCCTGGGCCTCCCTGAGGACTCCTACTACTAGCCTGGCAGGGCTGATGGGGGCCATTTGTGTTCAGACAGCTTGTGACACAGTTCTCTGCCTAAGCCGGCCTTTCTGAGTGAAAGCACAGGCTGGCGTGGGTGCTCACGGTTTTATGAGAGTCCTAGCCCTAATAATATACAATTAAAATCATAAACAGAGATACTAATAAAGACTAAAATGGGATAGAATGGCCATAAAGAGCAGAGCAACTCATGGGATTAGCCTGTGTCCTCAGTGTGCACATATGCCTGAGAAGGGCTGTCACAGCACGTTTTAGCAACAGATTTAGCAGATTTGGTAAAAGACATTCCCCACCTGTCCCCATTTTAGCCACCGCAGGGAGGAGAGATGGCCTCTTTGCAGCAAAGCTCTTCAGAAGGATTCAAGGGGGCAAATTCAGGAGTGATGGGTAAAGTGGAACATGCCAGACCTCTTTTGAACTATTTATACCCTCTGACTGATATGCAAATTAACACCAGGGCCTCTGCAGTGGCAGAATTGACCCAGGAGGGAGCTGGAAGAAAGACTACACTTCAACAGCAACCTATGCCTATGCCTTCAGTGTTGGTTTTCCCCCGCGCACCCACACACACTCCTCTCTTCTGGCCTATTACAATAAAGCTACTGTGTAGGCTTTTTTTTTTTTTTAACCACTTTCAGGATTCATGCATCAACTCTAAATGGTCACTCAGGCTTGATGGGTCAGCTGTGTAATAAAGTTAGAAAATTACACAAAGGGAATAAACTGCAATCAGATAGAGCACAGCTGCAGAAATCTGTACAGTATCCCTCACTGTGGCTCATGCTACCTTTGCCACCTTCATTTTCAACTTGAAGTGATCTGCATTGTTTCCAAATTTTAATTTCAGCCTGGGATTCATACTTATCCTAGAAAGCTTTTAATAGCTTATTTTCTCTGGCCTTCTGAACGACGTGGGTAGCCTCACAACTCACCTCTGGTTCACCACAGCTAAAGGCATCTCAGTGAATCACATCTGCAAGTCTTACATGGKACTGAACCACATGTTTGGTTTGGTGTGGCAAAGCACCCAGACAGTAAAGCAAGCAAAAGAAAATACTTCATTATTCTGCAGAGTGCATTGCCACAAGTGTTACCGAGGCACAGATGTTAAAACCAGTATGAGTAAGTAAAGTCTCGCGGTTTACGCCATCCATCACTCACAAGCAAGGAAGAAGAGATGTAGTCTGTTACGGGCAGGACTATGCAACAATTGTCTCTTTGGGAGTTTCTGGAATTGCCGCTGAAATGCCTGGTTCTTGCCCTGCCATGGCAGCACCCTGTAATGAATGGACTGCTGGTCAGAACCAAGCATGAAGGTTCCTACTTTCCTAAATATGCATCTAAAAGTTAAGAGAGCATGTTCCCAACATCTGCTCTCTTCTAGAAATCAACACAGAAATACTGCAAACCTTTATATTCTTACGAGACTGAGATTTTCTGTACTTCTGGTTCAAGTAGGGCTAGAATTACTGTATCACAAAAAATAGCTTTATAGTGATACAGGATAAGCTAATTAAGTCTTTAAGGGTKCATATATATACACATAACATAGCTCCAACTCATTCAGTGGTTAGGTGTCTTATTTTCAAAATTACTTGGGGGAGGGGGGTTGGGATGTCCCTTATTTTTGAGAGCTGGACTAGAGATACCTAAAAACGGCTGTTTGAAATGGAGAGTGTGCTACCACCAACAGCAGTCAATACAAGATATAAGCAGTGACAAACTCTGGAAAGCACATCAATTGTTGGAATTCAGGCAAACTAAGCAGAAAAAAAAATTATGTAAAGCCACATTCCCTAAAACCTGGTTTACATCCGCTTTTGCTTCCAAGTCCCTGCGTATTAAGCAGGTCATAAAAGCATGCTGGGAAGCTGTTTGAATTCCTCAGATGAGAAGTGCCAAAAGCTTTCTCCAAGCTCAGAACTAGAGCTAGTCAGAAAACAGGAAGTGTTTTGCATAATGTTTTTGCGAGCCAGGGAGCTGAACATTATCAAGACAGACACGAAACAAGTTTTTTTACCTAGAAGACAAGCAAATTTTATGTACAGGACCATACTTTTGGGCTCAGGCAAAGAAAGAAAAGCCAAGTACTGACTACAACTAGTTTCAGCTAAAATAATTTTTTTAGTCCACTCTAGTCCTATCCCTTGGTAATGGATTTTTTTCCTGGGTGCCCAAGAAGTCAGAAAGCATAAGCTTCATTCTCTATTGTCACCTAAAGAAAGCTGAAAGGGCACAAAGCCAGAGCTTGCAAAGCCTCACCCACAGGGCTTTGTTCATTGCTTCTGGGCAGCAGCTCTGCCATCTTTATGGACTCTTCAGTCCTTCTGATTTCCTAACGCAATTTTACATTACAAATATGTTACAGAAGGAATAATGACGTAAATAACACACCAAGAGCTTTGTTAAACTAAATACAGCATATGATGCTTGTTCTCTTGCAGCTGGTCACACTAAGGACAGGGAGAACTTCCAGCCCCAAAGACTGTCTCATCAGCAAGGACAACAACAAGGGAATACTACAAATACCTCCCTGGAAACAACTGTCTTAATTCACAGCAGCATTATACCTTTTAGTTATTCTGCCAACCACATGGAAGAAAAGATTTGGTTGCACAAGCACAAGTAAAAGCAGTGTTCGAGGGGAAGGCAAAAACTAACCAATGTTAGCAAATGAAGCAGGGAATAGTAAACGAGATGTCCGCAGTTAGCTTTTTATCCTCATAATTTAGAGCCCTCATTGCAGAACTGACGTGAAAACGTTCCGAGGTGCATCCTGAATTATTTGAAAATATGGAAAAGTAGGTCCAAAATGCCTGCTCCCAGGAGCTTCTATGCAGAGAAATATTAGCAAGCCAACCTTAAAAATGGCTTTTGTTTTTGTATTGGAACCCTTCAGCTGAAGTCCAAAGGTGCAGSAACATGCAAAACCGAAAAATGATTCGGAAAACAAAGCTAACAGCTAAAACACATATTAACCACCCCATGGGTTGGGTTTAAGTGTACAGGAAAAGGCCTGAGTTCTGATTATGTAAATAAGTGTTGAATAAATAAAAGACAGGTCTCCAATTCAATTAATCTGTGCTTAAAATTATTTAGAAGAGCATAAGAAACATGTTTCAATCTTCTAACAATGAAGTTCAGTAACAATATACAGTGGTTTTAAATTTAAGGAAAGTACATCAGAAGGTAAAACTCCATGACTGGTGTGCACTGTCTCTATACGTTGAAATGTTTGTATAAATATGTATATAAGTCAGTGCTTATAGAACCCTGGGTGGCTCATAAGTCTGAAGCCTTTTCTACAAAACGTGAAATCATGATATAGACCCTAAAACTGTCTAAGATGCAATAGTCCGTCAGCAGCAAAACTGGGAAAAATGTGGGTATTCACAYGTTCAAAACCTGTGCTTGTCCTCTACGTTGTGTTGTTTCTCATAAGTGTAAAACGTTTTAAAAAAATAATCACACTTGAGCACAGAACGTGCTTTGAACATAGTTTGCAAAAAGATGAGGGGGATAGCCTTATCTTGTAAAGTAAAATAGGGGAAAAAAAGCAATAGCTAGCACATCTACATTACCATATGGGCTTGAGAGATATTAGTTACAAGATGAGAATTCAACCCCATAAACAGAGAAAAATAATTGTAACAAAAGGAGCTGAACAACTGCAATCAGAAACAAAAAAGCAATGTCAATGCTGAGAATGAAAATCATAAGTTAGCAGTATTATTTACCCAAGGGCAAAATCTTTTCATCAGATCAAGGATGCAAATATCAAAATCAGAAGTGATGGAACAGCTTCAGATATAGAAAGATGTCTTTCTTCATTGTCCCTAGATGCCAAATCTGTGTTGCACTTTCACTGGGACAAGCACACTGGACAACTAGGAGATGGCTTAGCTGGTAAATGGGTTTGGGTTTTTTTTGACCTGCTACATTCAAATGCCCACTACTGCTCTTGATCATAACTGTCAAGTAGATAAAAACACAGTCTATCCTAGGTGCGATAAATGAGTAAGAGTACCTTCAGCACAGAAGTTCAAATTTCCAAATTCTAGGCAGTACTTTAATGACTACAAAGTAAGTGAGAAAATTTAAAGTGTTTAGCAACGTATGAGCTACCTATACAGAGTTGTAACTGTGGGTATATATGTCTCAAAGAAAATATTGTCAGACAAGTACACAGAAAGGACAAAGACTGGTTCTAAAGAAGCCAATGGCAAAACTCCTATTGACTTCACCAGAGTCAAGATGAGCACTATAGTATGTTTTGCAGCTCTGTTTCAGGAAGATAAAGACTTGTTCAATCCTACTGTTCTTTAGGCTTCTCTGCCTGTATTTCATTGCCAGCGTTAAGTGCAGATATCTTCCCTGGCCATTAGAGGGCATGTCCATGAAGACAGGGCTTACACCACCCACAGTCACCTACCCTCTCTCTTCCACCTCCAATCACGCCCTCTTCACCTCCCTTCTTCTGAGCCAGTACTGCCCAGTCCTTCCAGAGCCGCTGCAGCTGACACATAGGAAACTAGGACGCCTAGTAGGCATGCAATTTATATGTGGGCTCCTCCATGCAGCAGAACTGCAATAATTAGCAGGTCAGACTAGGATGGAGAGATGTCCCATGTAAAACTCCTGCGTATAGTCAGAAAATGCCACCATTCCCAAAGCGGGTATTTACTCAAAGACAGACCTGCTTCACTTACTATACAGAAAGTTTAAAAAAAAAAAAAAAAAAAAAAAAAAAAAANAAAAATCACTATGTATGAAGCTCTCCAATTCCACTCAATAAAAAGATAGGATTTTTGCAAGAATTATGCATGACTCGTCCCTTCTGTCAGTTACACTTAAAATACCATTCACTGAAGAGCACAAGCAAGAACCACTGACTTTATTATAACTAAACAGTATAACATCTCATATAAAATGTACATGCACTACTTAAGGCTAACTCTCCTAAGCTTCCCCATGACACATATAAAGACATGACAATAGCTTTTCAAGTTATAAAGTGTTTAGGTGTTACTGAAAGAGGCAATCACATTCCGATCTCTTAAAAAAAAAAAAAAAAGCATGGAAAAGATGTTCGATTATCTGCATAAATCTGGCATATTTTTCCTGAGCTATGAAAGGATAAAACTTTCCCTCTTCCTCTGAAGTCTTTTTTTTAAATAGCATCTTAAGGATTTTTGCATGTCCTTTCCTCCCCTGCTTTGTAAAAGAACATAAGTATCCTGGGATTGCTGAGTTTAGAACATGTGAATTATAGAGGATCTTTAAGTCTTCACAGTAGCTGTTTTTCAAGCGTTGTTCTTAAATCATAAAAGATACAATAAAATGGGGGGGGGGGAATCAGAGCTCCAGGAAGAAAGTGCATTTGATCCTGCAAGACGCATTTCAGGAATGCACTTAAGAATCTTCTTAATTAATTGAGATTATTCACTTCTGCAAAAGGAGGCATCTGCCTAAACACTTAGCTGGACTAGGTGGAGTCCTGGAGCTCTGTAATCCTGATATCTTCTGTTCCTGATGGTCCTCATCTTGTAGAAAATACTGCTGCAACACTATCAGCAACATAGGAGGGGAAGATGGTTTTTTTATTTACAAAAACTGAAATGCAACAGTTTTCACTCTCTCACACTCAGAAACACCAGAGTGTGGGCAGTGCCAAGAAGTCTATCCAGGTGTTGGGCACAGCAATGTTTGTGCCCGGCTATTAGGTCCAGGATCCATTGTGGTGTCAGGGAGGACAAGGGACACCAAGCCCTCCTTATGCCTCCAGGTTTCTTCTTTGGTAAGCAACCGTGTGCGTGCAGGGTTTGTGCCTTTTTGTACCCTTCTTGAGCTGACAGCGATCAGTGTCTCCATCCTGTCCCACCTCTGCAAGTCATTGCGATTTGTTCACAGTTCTTTGCCTGCACAGCTGGGTGTCCTGTGAAACTGCAGGCAGACGTGGTGGGGCCTCGATGGGCTGCTGGCCTACAAGCTACCAACACATGTACTTGTAGAGCCTTTCCCTGCTGTCTTTCCCTTCTGGGGCCCCCACACCCAGACATTCCCATCCCAACCTTAGCCTTTCCATTACATTTCTCTGTACTACCTCAGAGTTGGATTTCTGATGCAATGAAGAACAAATACCATCCCTCTCAACTATTTTTTTTTCACCTGGCTGATCCCACAACACAACACTGCAAAGTGAGGGGAGGGTGAAGAGGCGGAGTCAGGGATGGAGAGACAGAAAGAAAATCCAGGCTAACTAACTAACCTCTATCTCAGATGGCAAAGCTGAGGCAGACCTGAGTGCCAATACCTGGAGGCTGATGGGTGGAAGATGCTGTAGCCTGCCAGAAAATACCTGCTGTGTTGCCAGCAAGGGACTGGAGACATATAGCCGCCATACCATAGCTACAGCAATAGGGAKCCCACTCTAACCTGGATAAACCTTATTTATCTCAATCGTATTTCTTTACCTGACAGTTCTGCTATTGGAATAAGCTACTGTTTTTCTTATCAAATTGAGAGGAGGAGCTTCTCTCCCATAAGGAAATATTGATAAGCTTGAATGCCCTGAGTCTGCAGAACAGAAAACTATCCAAAGCATACAAATGGATATGCATGACCAAAAGCAATAGCAGGGATACTCTTATAGCATCAAAGATGTGTATCTCACTGTGTTGAACCTCAGCCTTCCTCTTTCCTGTTTTCCTAAGTCCCAAGATTTTAGCTTTAGCACTTCATTTCTAGCTTGTGAGGGAGGATATGTGGAACAGGCTCCTCTCCCCATACAGTGAATACAGAGGAAAAGGAGGTTTTTTACTGCTTGCTTTTCCTTTGTCCTATAAAYGCAGCATGACATTTGTTGGCCTGTTATCAACAGCCAAAATCCCAGGGGTCTTGAAAACAACTTGAGGAACGTTAGCATTGAGACAGGTCAGGGAGGCTTCCTGGAGCACACACTCAGAGAGCACTGGCTGTTCTGTATGCATCTACATTTAGCCTTTTTGCTTGACTTGTGATCTCAAATTCTGGGAGCTGATACATAATAAACCAAAGCAGCTGGAGAAAGCTCTTCCTGGATTACGCCCAAGTGGAGCAGTTGCATGAAGGATTTCAGCAGCTTCCAAGGAAGAAGTTAAAAGACATCAAGGCGTGTGACAACTCTGGCAAGCGGCTGCAGTCTCCTTAGTGGAAAATTATTTTGAATATGAACTGTCGGAAAAAGTGTCTCTTCCTCTTACATACAGAAGACAATACAATTTAAACCAATGAGTTTAATCATACGATTCTCTCAAAGAAGCCGGAGCTCCCACTTACAAGATCTTAATTTATCCCATTTCTAGTTATAAAACCTAATCATTTATGTTTATAAAGCAATATCAAGAATCTTTATGCAAATTTGGTGCAAATAAGTATAAACAGGCATAGCTCCACTGTAGTTAGGGTTACTAAACCAATGTGCAAATGCTCACTGGTTACAAAGCAAAAATATTTGCAGAAGCCCACACTGGAAACTCTACAGACAAACAGGATCAAGCTCTCTTTTCAGCTACACACCTGGATAGCAGATAAAATTTACTGACAGCAATACAATGACTGTGATTCACAGTGAGGTAACATAAAGGCAGAATTTGGCCCATATATTTTTGTGTGTATCATTAAGAAAACAAATTCTTTAGCTATAAATACAAGATAAAGTCTTTAAACAGGGATTGTACAAAGAAAGTTTGTAGCATCACTGAATCAAGGAAGCCAGATCTTCTGCAGATGCACATCAAAAGTAGCTTCACTGGAAAGCATGTAGCTGTGCTAATTTATAGCAGTTGAAGATCTGGCTCTCAAACTGAATAGCAAGCACTCARCAGTGTTCTTGGTGAGGATAACAATGGAGGTAGGATTTACAAAGGAACTTTCATCTTCAGAGTGTTTTATGAACTAATTACTTCTCCCAATACCCCTAAGGTAACCAAATCCCTGGTTACATTGCCAATGGTATCTCAGCTTTTAATATAAAAGGAAGATGCTACCAGGCCTGACAAAAATAAAAGTGTGTTCACATGTGTATATGCACACAAATTCCTCCCTATTAATCAAGAACAGTATTTCCTGACTTTTAAAAAATCACACCTCCAGCACCTGGCCTCCACTCAAAATACCTGCTCTTTCCTAGAGTCCCATCTTCTCCAGCAAGAGGTGGCATTCATTGGGAGAGCACCCTTCACTCCCTCATTACAAATACTTTATCTGTACTGCCAGTAAGAAGAGCTCTTATCTCTTGATGCAGATTGTGCTTCTAGGACATGGATCCTAAAATTGTAGGAAGGCGGGGGTGGAAATTGCTTTCCCCTGCCTGCCTTTCAAGGACTGCTAACGGTCCATGGCAGTATTCCTTCTCAGAGGAGGCTCCTCCCCAGAGATTCTGAGCCAGCTCGGCTCTGCCCCCGCTTTCCTTTCTGTACTCTTACAGAAAATAGTATGTGGAACAGAAGGACCACCATACTAAAAATTTATGAACAAGCTCTTAAAATGCAAATCCAAAAGCTACTTCTGTATTACCTGCAGAGCAAACAGTATAATTCTAACTTCAGCTGGTCATAACCAAAAAAGACAAATGTAGGATGTTATTGTACAATGATGGATTAATGGCTCAGTCATACAATAATATCCTACAYATGTCTTAAAAAACTCCCAATGATGCAACTGTATAAACCCATAAAAAGGTTGTTATGGGATTCCTTATTTAATAGAAATAATTAACCTTACTTTTCCAGTTTTTGTTCATTTAAGAGAATGTTTTACTAACTCAGGATTAAGACTATAAATATTCAGCCTGCCTGGTCATGTCGCCATCCTAAGACAATAACCATAATTAGCAGTACTAAGTTCTTTTCCTAGAGGTGTTCACCCACTGTCACATTTTAGGTGCCTTAAACAGTTACTAAATAAAACCAAAAATTCATCTGAAGTATACCAATAACAAACTACAGCATGAAATAATTAAAACCAGAGTATGTCATGCTTTGGTCTCTAAAATACTAAAAATATTATTAATAATACCTAGTGTTTAAATACCACTTCTTAACACACAGATCTCAGAGGACTTTATAAAAGCAGGAATCATCATTATATCCAACTTACAGATACAGAAACAGAGGCAGTGTGAAGGGGACATGGGCCAAGGTGACCCAGCATGTTGGTAGCAAAATCATGGCTTGAAAACAAACAGGCAAGAGAAAAATTGGAAGACTCCAGTCCTTACTGTTAGAGGGAGGATGGCAACAACACTGCAGTATTTCAGGTGCATGCATGGTAGTATCATTGAATCCATGCATGTTGTATTTCCTGCTTTACCATCTCTGCCACGTAAATCTTGTGGTAAGGACCAGGTTCTGGAAGACAACCTTTCAGACTTTATCACTCCAGATCTAGAGGTACAGCAGCTGCACGTTCTGGTTTACAGACTGTTACAGAGTATTGCGTACCCAAAAGTGCCACCCAAACAAATGACACCTTGACTGCATCAACCCAGCTCTAACTGACTAGACTAACCTGGTATGAGCTGGAAAAGAAAGCAGTAGATGAACTTTGTTACGTAAGTGCTATTAACTTCATGCTTTTTGGACCACATCTGGGCCAAAGACCAAAAAGTGGTAGAAACCACAGAGGAACCTTATATGTTTATATGTCCCTAGGTATGGAGAAAGTCAAAGACTTTGAGCTGGGGCTACATAATTAGCAAAGCCATTGGTGTCTTATGCCAACAACCTATTAAAGAAAGCAATAGATACCTAAGACAGTAGCCACAGAGCAAGTGGGACATCATCCACATGTGTCTCATGCAGAAGGCTGAGCCTGAAGTAGACTCACTACATGTAGGAATCAGGGCACTAGCTGGGACCCAACATGTCAAACCATTGGAGCAAGGGTCCTGCTCCCCTGCATCTGTGATGTTGGTCTAAGCTGGTAGGGACTCTGATCTGTGTAAGTATGTGGAGTGAGCGAGTCAGGGAACAAGCCTTGCAGGTTAAAAGAAAAAAAAAATCTTCCAATCACTTAAAGTACAAAATTTTAGATCATCACCAAGTGGTGTGGTTCTGTTCTTGCAACCACCCCACCCAATTCACCCTTACACAGTCATAGAAAGTAGCACTCTATTAGCTTATTCAGAGTCTGAGTACTCCCATCGTAGTACCTGAGTGAAGTGGATTATTCCTATTTTATACAAAACAGACTTTTCCTTTTGTGAAAGAACACATTGAATGAAAAAGAAGGAAAGTTGCTTCTTCATAGGGCTTCCAGTGTCTCCCATAAAATCTTTGGACAAATTGATGAAGTACAGGCTACATAAATGGACAGTGAAGTGGACTGAAAACTGGCTGAACCGCTGGGCTCAGGGGGTCATAGTCAGCAACTCAAAATCCAGATAGAGACCAGTCATCAGTGCTGTGCCCCAGGGAGGTCAGTACTGGGGCCAATACTGTTTAATCTCTTCGTTAATGACCTGGGTGATAGGGCACATTGCCCTCAGCAAGCTTGCAGTTGGTACAGAACTGGGAAGAGTGGTTGATAGACCAGATGCTTGTGCTGCCATTCAGAGGGACCTCAAGAGGCAAGAGAAATGGGCAGAGAGGAACCCCATGAAGCTTAAGGGGAAATACAAAATCCTTCACTACCTGAGGAGAAATAACCCCAGTACAAAGTAAGGACCAACCAGCTGGAAAGCAGATCTGCAGAAAAAGGCTTGGGGTCCTGGTGGACAAGTTTACCAGGAGTCAGCAATRAATGCGCCTTTGCAAAAAGGCCAACAGCACCCTGGGCTGCATTAAGCAGAGTGTTGCCAGCAGGTCGAGGGAGGTGATCCTTCCCCCTCAGCTCAGCACCAGTGAGGCCACATCTGGAGTGCTGGGTCCAGTTCTGGACTTCCCAGTACAAGAGAGATATGGATTTACAGGAGCAAGTCCATCAAATGGCTAGGATTAAGGGAGTGGGGCACCTCTCGTATGAGGAGAGCCTGAGAGCTGGGACTGTTCCCCCTGGAGAAAAGGCGGCTTGAGGGAGTGGGGGTGGATCTGATCAGTGCGTGTAAATACCTGATGAGGTGAGTAAAGAAAACCAAGCCAGACTCTTCTCAGTAGKAACCAGTGAAAAGGCAAGAAGAAATAGGCACAGTGAAATACAAGAAATTCCATTTAAACATAAGCAGTTCTTTTGTTGTTGTTTTTCTAACATGAGGATGGTCAAACACCAGAAGAGGTTTCCAGAGGAGCTGTGGAGTCTCCATCCTTGGAGATATCCAAAATCTAATTGGATGCAGCCCCACGCAACCTCTTTTAGCTGGCTCTACTTTAAGCATACAGGCTGGACTAGAAAGAAGAAAAAAAAAAAGTCTTTGAGTTCCCTTCCAACCTCAACCATTCTGTGATTTATGGTATTCCTAAATCCCATGGACATTTGATGTTGTTTTCCCACTGTTGCCTCCCRAAAGTGGCAATAAGTTATTTGTTATACCTATGCACAACCAGATCCCTTCACCAGCAAGCTTCACCTTGAGTTTTAAAGAAAACCAGAGGTCAACAGAACCTTGTTGCTCTCCTGTGGGGTTTTTTGGTTTTTTTTTTCCAGTTTCAGAATAAACCCTCTTAATAGCAAATGTTGCAACAATGTTGCTTGCTTTGTTCTTTAAAAGAAGGTAAGTGACTAAAGAGCTCAAATAGCTTTCCTTTGTGGTTGAAAGTGCATTGGTCTCAGTTGTGAAGGCTGGTTTCAGGAAGTGCCATCGAGACAATGAGGGTTAATTACCAGGTTTCTGCATGGGTTGTGATGACAAGTGGCCTCCGCTCCCTTTTAAGCAGACTCTGCTTCTTAAACATACCAGTCAGATGGAATATGGCAATGTCCCAGTATTTACAATGTCAAAACCGGAATTTACAAGTGA
The DNA here is from genome assembly GCA_035582835.1 of Phoebastria nigripes. Classification (NCBI taxonomy): domain Eukaryota; kingdom Metazoa; phylum Chordata; class Aves; order Procellariiformes; family Diomedeidae; genus Phoebastria; species Phoebastria nigripes. The sequence continues at coordinate 2,664,087 of JAYKAV010003032.1, forward strand.
GTAATTAGCAGTGAACTTGCTATTTTGAAGGAGAGAAGAAGAAAAAAAAAAAAAAAAAGAGCACATTTCTCCTCTCACAGAAATAACATACAGAAGTTCCCAAGAGCTTGAAGTAACATGGAGAAGACTCAGAAAGAAAGAAAACATTTTCTTCCTCCTCTGCTATTGGGAGAAAGTAACTCATGACATCCTCTCAGGGTGCAAGTCTGCATCCTGCTGGTGTTTCTAGCTAGAGCATAGGGAAGCCCCTGTTTCTCTCTCCTCGACCTCCGTTTCCACCTCCTGAGGGGGCAGGAGACCAGAGCTCTTCTCCCTTTCCCTTCCCTTAAGCCATGAGTCAATGGGAACTAGGGCAGCCAGAGCAGCAAGGCCTTTGGAAAGGAGAACAAAATACTGTACCCTGTTTCTGTCTCCAATTACTTTAGCCTGCCCACCACAAATTCAGCCGATAAGGATATGGGGTTTGTCTCATTGACTAACCCCTACCACATAACCCGAGTCATACATGGTCTAAGCAAAGAAATAAAAAACTATTTTGGTAGCAATGCAGCTCAATGCTTTGCGGAGATACCCACATTAACCTCCAACAACTAGTTCACCATCAAGACCAGTGTGCTCTCATCAGCATGGTGTGCTTCCAGGTCCACAGATCCATGCTAATGAGCATACATTTCTTTCAGGGCCTCAGCAAGTACCTCTGGGCAGTACAATATAGACTTTTGCAACTACCTCAATGCATTTAAATCTTCTCCCTCTAGACATAACGTTATCAGTGAGATTGCTGCAAAATAGGTTCATTTTCTCTCGCTTAAAAAGAGGTAGAACTCTATTTTTATCCACTTCCAAGAATGATTTTAAAACTTGAGTTTCAGTTTACTCCTCTGTGAAATGGGTCTAAAAATTGGGCCAGATCCTTAGCTCAAAATAGCTCCATCGACATCAGTAATGACCCTTGATGACAAGATAAAAAGCAGTGTTTTCTTAGAAAAGGAGGAATATAAGATCACAGACAGTAACTGCATTATTTTAAGTATCTTGTGCTGGATTAAAGTTTATGGATATGTCCATCACCTGATGGCACAATTTTGTGTGGCCATGAAGAAGTTTATTTGGAAGAGAAATTTAATAGAAAATGTCTTTTCTTCTTGACAATTTATGTGCCACAAGCATTATTTTGTAATGGCTCATCCACTAAAGTAAGAATTTATGGTAGTTTAATTCCCTGAGTTAAAGGGGAGAAAAATGTAAATGATGCTGCAAAGGTAACTGGGCTACCAAGAACCAGATGGCTTTAATTACCTATTTACAGGATTGTTTATACTGGGAATTTGAAAGAGAGACACAGCTTAGAAACAATACTTATTGTGAGAACACTCTGTACATTTTAATTAAGCCAGATTTTAAATGGGAATAAAAAGAGATTATTGAATGTTACCCAAAGTCAAATTGACACTTCAAAAATCGTATGTGCCTTTGTGCTGGTTTTGACTGGGACAGAGTTAGTTTTCTTCATAGTAGCTAGCATGGGACTATGTTTTGGATTTGTGCTGAAAACAGTGTTGATAAKACAGGGATGTTTTCGTTATTGCTGAGCAGCGCTTACACAGAGTCAAGGCCTYTTCTGCCCCTCACACCACCCCACCAGTGAGTAGGCTGGGGATGCACAAGAAGTTGGGAGAGGATGCAGCCAGGACAGCTGACCCCAACTGACCACAGGGATATTCCATACCATATGACGTCACGCTCAGCATACAAAGCTGGGGGAAGAAGGAGGAAGGAGGGAATGTTCAGACTTAGGGTGTTTGTCTTCCCAAGTAACTGTTACATGTGATGGAGCCCTGCTTTCCTGGAGATGGCTGAACACCTGCTTGCCGATGGAAGTAGTAAATGAACTCCTTGTTTTGCTTTGCTTGTGCACGGCTTTTGCTTTTCCTATTAAACTGTCTTTATCTCAACCCATGTTACCCTTCAGATTCTCTTCCCCACCCCACCGGGAGGCAGTGAGCGAGCGGCTGTGTGGTGCTTAGTTGCCGGCTGGGGTTAAACCACAACAGCCTTGCACACAAAGATTTAGTTATACCAGATGTGTACAAAGATACACAAATCCATACATGCTGAGCCCCATCCTCATTTTTGCTCCTCTTGTTTCCTGCTGCTCCAGTCCTGCAAAAAGGCCACAGCTGACTGAGGCAGCATTACTGCACGCAAGAGACAGGTTCACTGGGTCAAGTTTGTTTCTGGAACGCAGTAGGGTTCTCTCAGAGGTGACTTTAACTCCTGGTGCTGGACTCCAGCAGTCTGAGCCTGATCCTCCTTTCACTGAGGATCCTTTCACAGTGCCAGAATTTGAAGCAGCGAACTACCACCAGCCTTGACCAGGTGCTGAGCACCTGTTGACCTGGCCCAGCACTAACTTGGGATGAAGTTATGGTGGTAACACATTGAGCTGATCTAGCAGCTTGCTGCTGCCAACATGGGAGGACGAGCTTCCACCCAAAAGTGTTACTGGCCTTTCTTCCCCACCCAGATGTTGTTGCCCATCTCCCATTACTTTTGTAGTCCTCAGACCCTTTCCAGGAGCCAATGCACATCACTAACCTGACAGAAAACTAACTCAGCCAAAAGGAAAAAGAAAATGCTTTTTGCAGTGTAGCGAGCTCTCACAAGCCCCAGATGCAGCAGGAGGAGAGGGCAGGACCACGTGCTTGCTGGGAGCAGCTGCGGGGGAAAGGCAGAGCAGTGGCTGCAAGCACCGAGGCCTCCCTCTAGCAGATGCAAGCAAAGCTGCTTCACATGAAACCACGGCCTCAGACCAATTTTTGCAAAACAGTTTAAACAAGTGCAAAGCCCTGTAGGGCTGCCCAGTGTATTGATTAAAGTATGGTTTCCTTCAGATCGTCTGTCCCACTCATTCCTTGCCAAGTGCTTTTATGGTCCAAACATGGGCACACAGTCAACAGCAACCAAGTCTGCAGTAGCTAACCAAATGGCATGAGAGTACTGGTCTTGTGCACGTTCTTTAGCATGCTAAATCCCAAGCAAAAGGTGTTCATTTAGAGCACTTCAGCCTACACCACCTCTTCTACCTATTTACTCGATCAGTCTAAAATTACGCTTTAAATTAAGCTGGTTAATGGATGCCAGGCATTATCTACATCTCAAGGCAACAATGAGCACTTTTTTATAATCAAGATCAAACATAAGTAGCACAAACACACTAATAAATCAAGTGAGCAAATTATAACTGCAAAGAAAATATGCATAAGGAAGGGCTATTCAGCTTCAGTGACTCAGTACAAACAAACCCCTGGGGCAAAGAATAATTACAGTATTCTGTCTACAAATGAATAGAATAACAAAATCAAGCTAAAATTCAGATGTATGGCAGAGGCTTTGAGGTGCTTTTAAGTCAGAAAAAGAGAAGACATATAGAAATGTTTTGCATATGAGACAAATMAAGAGCAGCAGAAGCGCTACCTCTTTACCTCTCCTAGAAAAACTGAAAACATACATAACTTCACAGAGAAATAAGCCTGAGCCAAGATATACTATTACAAAGAGAAACAGTCACCAGGAATTGCCCTAKCAGTTTGTGTATAACAACATGCCCTCTGCAAATGACACCTGAGATGAAATGGTTATATCAGTCCTCAGAACAGCGGTGCAACACCAGAAATTGGAGGTAACAGCTCTTCAGGATTTCACAAGTCTGGATTGAAAAATATATTTTCTCAAACTGCTGTATATTCTCAAAAACCATTATGTAAAAAATCAGTTACTTATTATTCGGCTGAGACCACAGTCAATCTAAGCTCATAGATACTGTGTTTTTCTGCCCTTGCAAACTCTTTGGACATGTCCATGTCTCTTCTCTTGCACTGCAACTGTAAAGTCTTTGGGACCGAGAACACATTTGTTTCCTAAGTGTGTACACTGTGAGGGTCTACTCACAGATGAGGCTATTACAACAACATGGATGTTCCTTTGTGGCGATATTTTTAGTTTAGATACCATTAGTGGTTAACAAGACATCAGAGATCACCTGCAAATTCTTCACAAATTAGTTTTTTAAATCCCATACATAAAAGCAAGCAAACAGAAAATTGAAAGAGGAAAAAGAAGAGTAACAAGCATTCAAAGTTTAGCCTAGTATTTTTTCAGTTGCCAGTGAAAGCCATTACAGCAACAAGGGGATCTCACTTTTTCTTTCTCCTATAAAATTTTCAATGATCCAACTTCCTCACATTGATATGAAGGACTGCAGAAGGTCCAAAGCCTCGAACCAAGTCCATTCTACGTTGTTAAAAACATGTTATAATTCCATGGAAAACCATCAAACTGCAACAGCGTGTGCCAGCTGGGGGCCTATTCTGTATGAAAAAAATCCTGGCCAAAAAGAAAAAGTGGCAGAATTCCCGTTGCATTCAACAGGACTGGATTCTGTCCTTGAGAGTTTCTTCTATTTTTCATCTGTGACAAGTTCCCAAGGTTTATCTTTATCTTACTTCTAGATTCCAGGTACAGGTTTACTGTCTCATTTTATTTATAGACATTGGCTTTCTATTAATTTTTTAAATACTTTTTTTTTTTAATCACCCCTGCTGTTATGATTTTTTGGCATACTGACTGCAGCCTTCTGGACTATGCTAATCTCTGACAAGACTGAGACACAGACCTAACTAAAACTGTCTAGTACAGCCAACACTGTGCTTAAAATAGTTTCACATTTTTTTWAATCTATTTTTACTGGCTAGGGCAGGATTTAATCTTTCAATCATAAGGTTGTGCCTTAGATTTTATTTTAAAATGTGTTAGAAACRTTTTAAATATCTTTTTTACTATGTGTATTTTCTGATGTGGGTTAGATAACTTCAAATATAAAATCAGGAGACACAAGTTAGTCTTCGGCAAGCAGAAATATCATGACTTGTCTTTTCCAGAAGAGTGTCTTATACTGAAAGTCTGATTATCATCATGCCAATGCATGGTTACACCTGGATGACATCCACATTTTTAATGCATAGTCACCCTGCCTCTACATTGAGATTTATTTTTTAATTTTTCCCGCAAACCAGTTGCTCACAGTACCATATTTTGTCCACCTTATGCTGCTAGAAAAACAAAAACAAGAACAACGATAGTTATAAGAAAAGAATTAAATTGCTCAAAAGTTTGSTCTAGTTTCTGTTGGCTTTCTGTTGAGCTATGGGAGTGGGCAAGAGTAAAGACCTGCAGGAATTCCTTAATGGCCATGTAGTCAATTTTAGCCTGAAGGATAGTGCTATCAGAGGGTATAGACAGTGGTAGAAATTATGCCACCCAAGTCMCTTACCCTTGTTTATAAGTCCAGACTCATTCCTTCTCTCTTGCCATCTAGAAACTCCGCATTTGCTTTTGTCTTTCAGTTACCAAGCAGTAGCAATTTTGAATATTTTTATGGAGTTTGTTATTGAATTTTAATTTTTAAAAGTTTTCCTCTAGACATTCTAAAAAGCCTTTCAATCCAAACACAGGATGAGACCCTGGCAGAGCCTATGGGAGACTGCAATACCTGACCCTGGGACCACATGTGTTAAATGAGGCGCTACGAATGAGGGAACAACAGGACTGGACAGACACAAAACTTACTATGTCCTATATAACATACCAAAAAAAAAAATGGCACTTGTATCCTGTGACTGGCAGATTACTAGGATGGTGGGAGTGTTTTGTACTGCAGGTCTCCCAGAAGGGAATCAAGACATATATTACAAGGAACCAAAATAAGAAATTTGGAGATCAACTTAAGTGCTACTTAAAACTCCACAGCAGTGAGCAAAGGGGAGCAGGATGCACCAAAGCCCCCGGAGCAGCAACCTGGTCTGTCCCAGTCTTCCTGCAGCTGCTTGGCCCCTTCCCTACAGCCCCCACCAACGCACAGGAGCTGACTTTGCACGCTCAGACCAACAAAAGGGCTTTTTTCTCTGTATCTCAGACCACCTAAGTCRCAAGGGCTGGAAAGCCAAACAGCTGGCCATCGTTCCCCACTTCTGTACAGCACTCGTCAATGAAACGACAAAACTGAGGCTCAGTTCCCTTTGCCATGGATTTCAGTGTGAGAAATAGTGGGATATATTGGGATACCACATCAGCTTGGCCCTTTGACTAAAGAGTCCACTTCCAGAAGAAATTTAATTGGAGAGAGGGCTATAGCAAGAGGAAAGTTTAAGTGGGTATCTCATGATTGGAAAAGAGAGCTGATAACAAGGACTTTGGGATTCTACTCTCAGCTCTGCTCTTGGCTCCCTTGGTAAGTCACAAAGTTCAAATTTTAGATATGCAGAGTTTACAGACAAAGTTGTTATTCTGAGCCCTATGTACAATAACCTCCTTTTGAGAAAGTTGTCTTTAACGAACTTAGGTTTCCGTTCCTCCCCTAAGCTGGGCATGGTAATGCCAACCTCTATCAGAAGAAGAGCAAGAGTGGCTTAATTAATTGTTTATAAATTCCTTTGAGATGTCAGAAGAAAAGTACTACTTAAATATTAAAAACTTAGTATGCATTCCTTCTAACCTATTAGAAGTTTGAAAGTAATTTTCTCTAGATATGTGGAATCATCTAGAAGTGATCTATGACTGAAGTTGTGTAGATATCACTAATGTCTCATAAGTAATATGCAGGCAAATAAGTCTACGATTTTCATTAGACATTTACTAAGGCTGTATTAATTTATAAGTATATACTCATTCGCAAAACTCCTACATTTCTAACATCTGACAAGTACTGCCTCTAGCATAACACTGTAACTGGGACCTACGATCGAAGATATCAGCCTAGAGCACATTGGATCTTAACAACAAAGTTAACGATTAGAAACAATACCAGTTATTGAAATAGACTTTTAAATTAATAATTTGAGTATCAAAAAGTCACTTACATGTAGAACATGTATGTATCAAATACACTTCTTTTCTGCAAATATTTCACATCTACAAAAAAACATGGGTTCTTCTACCAGAGAAGTTAAGAAGCTTTTTGCTACATCAGGACTGTGTGGAGCTGATTGTAATTTGACATCTTTTTAGGATGAAAGCTGTGTCTTACATAAAATTCTTTTTCTGGGAGGAAAAAATATGCCTTGAACATGTTTTTACAAATATTTTTTTCAGGGTTTGGGGGGTGGTGGTGGTGGTGTTTGTTTAATTTTGGGGACACTGGATTTTCTTCTCTTGTGTTTTCCATTTTCTTTTTGTAGTTGAAAGATAGGGAAAGWGGACCCAAAGAAAACTTTTTTTTTAAACACATTTGCATAAAAGTGCAGAGTACTTTTCTTTTTAATTATTAAAATGAAAATAATTTGATGGTTTCTCAAAAATTGTCAACAATATTTGTTCTCTTATTGGCAAGTTCCAACAGCACCCCAATGGCTGCTGGGTTGCAGCTCAGTCTGTGGGGCAGCTATCGCTAAAGATTCCTGCAGGAAGCATTCAGAAATAGCTAGTAGTTTCCATTTCTATTAGTGAGAGTAAACTTACTTGATTATGGAAGAGTAAGCTACTTCTAGAACACAAATCAACTCCTAAAATACAGCCAGTTTCTCTACTTATTCAAAGCAAATGAAAAGCTGATGTTAACATTTGTGTGCTTTGAAAATGTAAAGCATTGCATACAACTAATGCCAAGTATAAAGTTAACAATATTTGTTACCTAAAAGTGAAAAAGTAACTTTTACTTTTCCTGTCTTTCTCTGTTAATCTTCTGTCATTGTTTCATACTTCTTTCACTGTCAACATACTACTTGTTAAAAAGGATAGATTGTAGGTAAGGAAAATATAAACCCTTTATTTCGCTGTTTAAAAAAAAAAAAAAAAGAAAAACATAAAACATTGCCTTATGCAGGAGAATTTTCTTCATGGTAGACCAGTAATAGGGATACACTGGGCATAGGTTTTAGAAGCATGCATCCAAAGATCCATTTATTTTACTACCTCTGAAAACCTGATGTTCCCAGACTAACACACTCATAATCATCCTCCCTAGAAAATTAGAACTTGTTAGTTTTATTAGAAAACTGAATCTGGAATTGCAGCTTCCAGGCTCTTCCCCTTTTCCAGTTCTTACAGTTCAGATAAATAAGGCAAYTGTGCTTTGTAAAATTAAGAAACATCTCTGATCGTTGCTTAAAGCAACTTTTCAAAAAAAACAACCTCCCCCAAAAAACCCTAGTACATGCTTCCTCATTGGTTTTAATAAATGCAAAACTTTAAGTTTCTGAAATACACATTTTGAAACCACGTAATAGTCAACACTGTCAGAAGTGACTGGCAATTTAGGTGCACTGACTTTGAGGTGCCTAAATGGAGACACCTCCAAGAACTTGGCTTTAAGAGCAAGGATGTGTTCAATCATCAGCCCCCATTGAAAATCTTGGCCCAGGCTTCTGTTAAGAGTAACCAGCATCAGCCTTTGTGCAATAGTAGCTGTGCACCAGTTTCTGCCTGAGAAAAGATCTCTTTAGTCTCCTATGGAGGCAGGGACTCCACCATTTCCCTGCTGTTGGAACACACCTTCAGTTACTTCTAGCCGTAATTAAAGCTGACATATCTTACATGGGCCATTCACCTTTTATTCAACATGAACAGCCTGCAAAAATGGCTCAGAGGTTCACAGAAAGGAAGCAGTTAAATGATAAAAATGTGAAATGTTATGCAGCAAGCTGTGTACAATTAACTAGAATTCAAATATACACCTTGTTCCAATCCAAGCCATTTATCAGATAAAAATAGTCTGCTAGAAGAATGTCATGATTAATGAGGTGAGACTCCAGCTAATTACTGTTTCCTCCAGAAGTAATTAGGTTGGCATTGCTAATCAAGATGAATGAACACTCTGACCCGCTTTTTTAAATGTAAAACTATGAGCTGCAGCAGCAATAACATCATTTAGTTCAGGCAATGTAGTCTTTATTAGGCTTGTAGTTTGATTAAATTCTTTTGTTACACCAGGCTTTCCACACATGAACAGATGAATGCTGTGATGTTCAAAGAGTTTGTCACCCTTAATTAAAGACTGAAAAGGCTTGTTCAATTCACAGGGCAATACACAGGACAGCTCTAAATTGATAGCTTTTAAGTGGGGGATAACTGAGGGAGTCATAGGGTTTGCCCATCTGCAAGAGGATCCCTCCTCCTTCCACAATTTTCTGTCATAGCAGCTGGAAAATTAATATCAGATATTTTTGTATTGATTCCATTAGGCAACACTCATTTCATCAGAGCACCTTTTCACACACGACTATACAGCTTTACTTGTATAGAGCGAATCCATTATGAATTAAGAGAAAGAAAGCCGAAGAAGTACGTTAGCTAATTTATTCTGCTGTTTCTGACTGTGACCCTTTTGCACAACTAACGAGTCCCAGAATAGCCTCATACCCCACCATTTCAGCAGTTCACATCATGACCACATATGTTATTTCATACTGGGGGGCAGGTGGGGGAAGTGACAGTGAAGCATCTGAATGATGTAGAGATATAACACGTTATAATGGAGTTAACATGCAGTAATTTCCTTTTTCACCTCTTCCTATTACATAAAGCACTTCCTTGTTTCAAGGATTTATTTTAGGTAAATGCTAGGTCCAAATTTTTGCCCGAGAATTTTAATTTAAAGCACAAATTAGACTAGATAAGAAAATGACCGTCGTCCCATGATACCTTTTGGATCTACTCACTGTCTGTGTAACGAGAAGCACTGCAGCTGAGAAGGTGGGGCCTCAGGGCCCGGAGCAGCAGTGGGGGCATAGGGAAGGGGGGGGGGGTGGTGGGCACAGAAGGCCTGTCCCTCTCCATGGCAGTGGGTGCAGGTTTAATTTCAGCCAGAAAGTTAGGCCGCCATACACCCATTCAGCCCGGTACAAAGCAGCAGGCTGTCCTAGCTGGGGCGCAGAGCAGGCCAGACCCTGCTCCTCCCAGCGGGAGGGGACATCCTTGTGAGACTGCCATGACCCAGTAGCACCACCAGTAACAGCAGCTGATCCTTTGCCACAGGATAAGTTGCCATCACCTTGGCAACACAAAGACCAACCTGAGCTTTCTCTCACGCACACTCGGTTGGCCGCAGGCTCATCCTGCCAGCAGGATGAAACCCAGCGCTGGGGCTCCCCAGCCAAGCCTTTCTCCGTGACGTACCAGTACGCAACATGAGAGGCACTCAACATGATCAACCTCAGACCTGTCAGTATTTGACTAAGAAGCTACCCACGCGCCTCAGGTGAAAACCAAAGCTTTGTGCCTGAGCACAATGCCCACAGACACCAAGCAAGCAGAAGGATGCCATTTGCCTCCCTCAAAGCAGCTCCACTCCGCCACTGCCCCAGCGGGTCAAAGTTGCTTGCTGCATCTCACACTTCTATCACAACATTTAGTAGAACCACAGTAGCCCCCATAAGGCACACCACAGGGGACAGACAGACACCAACCCCCTGAGAGAGCTCAGGCTCGTGGACCTTGCCGCCCCCCATGCCCTGCTGGCACAGGGCTACATGGTGCCTTCTTCCTCTCCAGTGTTCTGATACTTAATGATTTAAGAAAAATCCTTACCTAGAGGGTGTGAATAGTGTCTCTTTCCTTCCCATGCCATCTGGATGACATCTCCACTTGCTAGATTGCAAAATCCTATTTTTAACCTCTTCTGCCTAATGATACTGCGACACCAGCTACTGATTGACACACACCTGCCTCCAGCTGCTGCTTCTCCCCAGCACCTCACCTGGGCTGGGCTGGGCTGGGCTGGGCTGGGCACCTCCAGGAGCAGAACACAGCTAGACACCCACATGTCCCAGGGATCACTCCAAGCAGCCATGCACAGGCTTTTCAGAGGGATGGCCCAGGTGGAAACCCTGAGAGAGCTGATTTGGGGAGTGGTGCGTGGGACACCACACTATAACCCATATAAAACCTCTCCTTCCTCACTGCTCCGTGATATGGCCTCTAACTGCCCTCACCTGCTTTACCTGATCCCCACAGCCCTTCTCAGCACAAATAGCTAAAGCCCCTTGCCCTGCTGCCTGTGTGTCAGGTTCTGAGCTCCACAAATGTGTGTCTGTGGTGTGGGGGCATTTAACTTCTAATTTATGTGTTACATCTATTTTTTGTTCTCTTTTCTGGAAAATGAGCATTTTTTTTTTTTTTTAGAGTCAAGGCTTCCTCAAGTTGGAGCCAAGGTGGTGGTGTTGCCATCCAACAGCTTTGACTCATTTTTGTTTTGCTTACTGAATCAGCTTGCTGGTTACAGATTCCTGCGATGATGAATTCGCTAGGAAATGAGAAAAGGAGGCACGTTTGTTGTTCCTAAATGCTCTCCTTCTTGTCCCTGCCATACCCCTTTGCGGCTGTAGGCAGGGTATTGCAGCCATGTGCAGGCTCACCTGCTGCCTTACGACTGCACAGTACTAACTGCAGGGCACAAAACTCACCTCACCCTCAGGGTACATCTGCCACTGCCTTCCTTTTAGTGCTTGACCGAGAAGGTATACAGTGTAAGAAGTTATTAAAAAAAAAGTAAAACCAGTAAAAGACAGTTTTTCAGACAGGCACGCTGGTCTCACAAATGTGGAGCTCTGGTTTCCTCGCAACCCAGGGAGAGGCGTGAAAGGACGGACTTTAGGTACACTGCTCTGATCTGCGCTGACTTAACTAAGTATGCTAAGTATTTCTTTATTGATGCAGTTGGTTCACGCATCCCTGGGTTGTCAATGGCTTCTTTAACTGTGTAGCTCTTAAAAGCGAAGCATGTAATTTCTGAGCTGCTACATGTTACTGAAGCAACTCTAGTGATTTATTTATGAAAGGTTTATTGACCTACCCAATTTGTAGATGCTCATTCACTTTTATTGACAAGTACCCTTAATTTCTGTTGTGAGGACATTGGTTAACTGAGCCAAATTAAAACAGGGTACCTTATAGAAGCAAGCAATTTCTAAAATCCCTTTCTCTGGTCACAGCTGTGCCACAAAGGTGGTTCCCTTTCTCTCCATGTGTTATTTCCATGCATTCCTGTTGGCTGAGTGTGCTCCAGCATTGTCCAAATGGTCCCGCTCCACAGAGCATGGGCAGCAGCTCCAGTGCTACTTGAACATATTCATTTCCATCTCTCAGCCTGCTGCTACTAACAGCGTAGGCGTTGCATCAGTGTTGTTCCTTGGACTCCTTCAGACACATCGCTATAGCTGTTGCCCCAAGGAACAGTCTAGTATATAGGGACTGCTGGATTTTTTTTGGCTYTTCCCTTCCCTACATGTTGTCTATGACCACTCTCACAGTGAGCTGTGATGTCCCCTCAAAGGTCTGCCAGGAAACAGACCTGTTTAGACAGGGGGTGTTGCAGATGAACTCTCATTTTGTTTAGGACATACAGATCCGATTGCTTGCTTTTTTTTTTTAAAGTAATTTTTTATATTAGTAGAACTACAAATGTCTTTGCTGCCAAAGGCTGACCTCTACTYTAGCAGTGTAAGCAAAATTATTCTTAGTTCCTCTTTTTTTTGCTGATAATAGGACCCAAGGGTAGCTTAAGAAATACTGAGAGAATTAAAATATTGGATGGATAAAYGAAAAATGCAAGTGAAAAAATGCAAGTGAAGTAAGAAGCAATAATAAGCCCATGAAGTCACTGATCATGTCCAGACCCCATTGGGATGCGGGGAACTTGCAGTCATTTGCACGGCCGCTATCACCCCCCATGGAGAAAGGAGGGTGGAGTCCAGACCTCATCAGTGAGGTCATCTCCTTTCTAATCCTACACTCTTCGTACTTTTGGAGCACAACCACTGTGGTTTTAGCAGGAACTGAGCTCAGCCCTCCCAGCCAAGGGGCGCAGAGTGTCAGGAATTTCCAGACCGCTCATCGGTCCAGCCCGCCCCCCCAGCTGACGTTGTTTATAAGTCCCTGGACCCTCTCTGCTTAAAGAGAAATCTAGATCCACCTACTCTGTGCACATTTTGTACTGTTGATGCATTGCAGGGCTGAACTTGGCCAGCCTGGGAACCGGAGCCACAAACACTGGTGCATGCACTGGTAGCGCCTGGTTGGCATGGGTTAGGTGTCTCTGGGTGCCTAAACCACAGGGCAAGTAAATCAGTCACACTTCTCAGACCCGAAGTGTATTAATGTGAAATGGAGAAATACTTGTGCTGTGTTCTGGGAGGTCCCCAGTTCACTGCCCTACTATTAGACAAAGTAACAGGTATTATGCTTATTACGCATCATGCATTGCATTCAGTCTGGTTTGGACAGCAGAGATCAGAGGAAGCTATTTTTCCTGCCTGCTCTGCATAAGCAGCTGGAAGAGTTTGTCCCYATCTATAGATGAGGAAGACCAGCTTTTCAATATAGGCACCAGAGCTGTATGTACAAAGGTGGGCAGAAGGAATACCATCCTTTTCCCATGCTTTTTTGTTTTTTTTTTTTTCCCTYCAGCAATTTTCCAGATGTGCTCCAGAGCTTGTCAGATTTATGAAAAGCACAACCTGGATCTCCTCAAAACTGTTCTTGCACTTTTCAGAGACCCCCGACTATTGTGCTGCTGCAGCTATGGGTGAGAGAGCGTGGGCACACAACCAGGCTTGTCTGCTGCATGTTTCCTTTAGCTAATTTTTTTTTAACAAATCTAATTCAGATTTTGCAATTCTTGATGTGGGTTTTTCTTCCTGAAAGAATAAAATAGAAAAGTCACTGATGGTTTGTTCTTTCACTATATTTCAGTGCCAATGCATCATTTAGCGCTGCAGCAGCCATCAATACCCACTCAGCCACTATCGTGCAGCTTTTCCCTGTCATTCACTGTGTCATTTAGAAAGTGATAAAAATCCCAGCTCAGAGCAGTATATTCACTTTTGTAGTCCCCTACTTCCAGCAGCCTTTTAAAGCACTGAACAAAATTAGCAACAAATTACTTTATGAATACCGAGCCCTTTTGTTACAGTGTTCTGAGAGTTTGCAATACTGTCAGATTTCAATTAAATTTAAGAAAAATTAAGCTGCTCTGTGTGGCTGCTTGTTTAGACAGTGAGGTAATTATATATAATAAGGAGATCTGTTTAACAATTGCTCCTAGTCATGGCAACGTTGCACCGTTATTGTGCTTAACATGAAGACAGACTGTTACATTGTTTTTGGAATGTGGGAAACCAGCAACAGCGGAGGCATATCATGAGCTTAACGCATAGAGAAGGATTTTTAACATTACCAGCTGCAGTGAATTAATTGTTATGACTTTTTTGTTCTGGTTTTGCACATAGGGTAAAAACGTGTAAGATCCCCAGTAACTTGTACACTGTGCCTTCAGTAGTAGGCATGCAGCAAAAGTACCATTAAGTCTAAGTTTTCGTTGATCAAAACAAAAACAACTCTATGGGTGCTGCTTTTTTCTTTTTTTAAAAGAAAAGGAGGCCACAGCATAAAATAGTCATTGGCCTATGCRTATGTCCCAGTGAGATGTGATGGCAGGTAGAAACAGCAAACATCCTGGAAGAGACCTCTTCATCACTGCGTCCAGGCCCAGCAGCGCACCAGTGCCTTCCTTTCACCCGTCGTGCCATGGGGTATAGAGTACCCCATACACAGAGTATACGCTACTGTGATTTTACAGTGCAAGTGATTCTGTGTATTTGGGAAGACTAATGGATATGGAGAGTTCAGACATAATCTTTCATACGTGGGCACAATGACTTTTGCTCCCTGTGCCCGAGCAGCCCTGAGGGTGCACACGCTGTTTGCCTGGAAGCATAGCCCTCCGCTGAGCCGTGGGGTCTGCAGAGCATCTTACCCCGGCAGATGGAAAGAGGAATTTTACAAATAGTGCAGTTTTTCCCTGTGTTGGTAAAGTGTCCTGTTCAGGGTTAGAAGAAAGCAGCTCTATTCTGGGACTCTTCTTCACRGTAGCGTGGCATTTTGAACTCAGAGAAGCAGCTGAAAAAGAAAATGTCAAAGTTCAGTTCTGTTCAAGATGGAGTTTTGAATCTTGGCTAAGCTTAACTAGCCGATCAAGGAACATAAGTCAGCTTGCTGATTTGTGCCATGAAAAGGAAACTGCTCAGGTCTAAGCAGATACAAAACAAACAGCCATGCTTTTTCAAAGGGGACAAAACAGAAGTCTGTGAAAGAGTCTTCTTACCAGAGCAGGAGAGCTGGGAGGGAGGAAGCAGCGGGGAGGCACACACAAGAACTCACTTGGTACCGAGGGGTTTAAAGAAACGTTTGAGAATCATTTCAAAACTAAGACTGAAAACAGAGTGGAAACTTCTTGTAGGGCAGCGGTAGCCAAGCTGAGCTCCCAAACATCTCAAGTGCAGCTCCCACGCTGGGACTGTGACACAAGCCAGCAGCACAACTATTTGGCACAGGCAGCATCTTGGAAATCCAAAGGTCCATCTGTGGGAGAAAGTTATTAGGTGAGTAGGTGATAAGGTAGCCAGGAAAAGCACATAAACACCAAGAAAAGCAAAGAACTGTGCTCGGGCATGAAGTCACTAATTATCACTCAGGAAAGAGCTTGGCGTCATTGCRGATAGTGCCATAGGAACGTCGAGCCCGTGCTTCCCAATGATCAAAAAGGCAAATAGGACACTGGGAACCACGAGGGAAGGAAGAGCGAACAGAACAGAAAGGAGAATAACACACTGTGCCCGCGTCTGCTTCAAGCCCCTGTCGTTCCTCTCAAAAATGACACAAAGCATATAGAAACGATAGGGCAACAGTCGTGATCACAGTTACAGAGCAGCATCTGTGCGGGGAACAGAGAGGTACCCTGGGACTCTCCAGCCTGAAGAAGAGAGAACTTGGTCTTCAAAGTGCTGGTGGCTGCAGCGAAGGGCAGGAGGGGAAAATTTGTGGCTGCTTCTCAGTATTTAAGACCTGAAATGAATTATCTTGCAACAGAACTGGAATGAGCGGAGGAAGCACTTTTCCACATGGCACATAATTAAGCTCAAGTACAGATAACTCTGGAAGCCAGAAGTATGAATTGGTTTAAAACGTAATTTGACAAATTCATGGAGGAAAATCTATCAAGGGCTGTTGAACACAAAGCCACAAGTCTCCAGCTCAGAAAGTCCCTGAGCAACAGGAGAGGGGAAAGTTTCACAACACATTAGACTCCTTCCTGCACTCCTTTTTTAAACTTCCACAGGAGGAGGAAAGCGTCATCTGGTCTGACACTGTACTGCTATCCCAGTGTTCCTAAACTAGCCCGCCCAGGCTGCCGTCGCTGGACTGTCCTAAGACCCAGCTGTATGGCTGGCTGTACCCTGCAGGACCTGTTGAGAAAAACTTGGCATCTCCTGTTTGCAACTCACTCCCAGAACTACCTCTCCCCATTGCTCTTTAGGGTATGCTATGTGTTTTTTATATCTGAGCTACACAACGATTTTTGTAAGTATTTCATGAGGAAGGTTGCTCATACTGTTACAGGGAATAGCAAACAAGAAATTACTGTGAGAAAAAGAGGTGCTTTGCAATAAAAACAAATTAAAATCCCTATTGAAAACTCTGACTCATGGTCTAAAGTAACACAAGGGAAAACACAGGAAAAATCATGTCTATCAAGCCCATGAAAGTAGTTACATGAAGTTCAGAATAAAGGTTACTGGGAACATGTCTGTCAGAGCAAAGAAATTGGGGAGATTGATCGAAGGACGCTGAGTGAGTTGCACTTCTTAGGACCTGAGTCCAAAGAAAAGGCATCAGAGGAGAGCTGGTGGTTACGTAGAATGAATACACCCAAGAAAATTCCAGTGTTTTTATATGTCTTCAGAAACAAATCATAGTTGTTCTGATATTCTCCAAATCGATTGTTTCATTTCAGTGTGTTAAGCTGATCTGTAACGTGTCATTCTAAGACAGATCGGGGTATTCAGTACTTGCATTCTTTGGCACAGTGTCTCCATGAGAGTCGTTCAGGAGCCTAGTGCCTCCATTTTCCTCATGGGATTTACCTGCTTGTCATGCACCAGCTGGCTTGGTCACAGGAAAGTATTATGTTGTGGGAGATGTGGTCCTCTAGGCAGCCTTGCTCACAGAATAGAAGAGATCCCAAATGTCTCAATAAAACAATGTGCTGAAAGAGAAATGTAGTTTGGTGTTTTATTGCAGGATGAAAAATTAAATGTTCTTTGTAATGTTACGCATTAACTATTTCCACTTGGATCAAATCAGCTAAAACCATATTTTGATTTTTTCAATCTCTTTTGCAATATTAATACTTTCCTAATTTTTAAGGTTGTATTTTGCATCAGAAGATAATTTTTCAGAAAATTTGCAATAAATTTTAGTAATCAGACTTAGGCAGTTAATTTTTAATTCAACAATCTGAATAAATAGATTTTTGCCATAGATATCTAAAGGACTTTAAAAAAAAAAAAAAATTGGCCCCACTCTGAAGCAATCTAGTACAGAGCTTGATAGCTCAGAGGAAGAATAAAATCTATTAAAAAGCATAGTAACCGAAGAGGAGGGGCTACACATTTGATGTCTGTGTCATGAGCATATCTACCGTCAATGTCGTGACACTGGTCAAAAAGCCACTGAGGTGGCTGCAGTCAAACTCACAGAGGAAATGGACTTACCAAAAAAAGCATAGGTGACAACAGCAGTTAGATAACACCTAGCACGAGCTACTACGGAAAGACATTAGACCATTCATTATATTTCTGGTTGTGTTTGCGTATAACTTTCAACCACAATGGCTAAGGTGCAAAGGAATAATTGGGAAGGGACCTTGCTGTGCAACTTGCTATACATACATAAGCTGCCTGCCCTGGAGGCTTCCAGTTAAAAGACATGTGGATGATAGGTAGAAATGCGCATAAGCCACATGAGCAAATGCATACAGTGGAGTATTAGCCCAGCACAGTCCTCCCACGTGCTGTTCAAGGCACTGCAGGACACAAACCATTATTAGATTATATGTAGAGTAGAATAAAAGATTAGTTTGAAAAGCACGTTCAGAGTGACATCCTAAATCAGGTAGAAAGAAAGATTCCTGTCGAAATGTTGCAGAAGTTTGGGGGTGGCAGCCAGTCTGCCTCAGGTTTTAGTCCTATTTTCTCCTAGAGCACGTTGAACTCATCATCTCATTGAACAAGCTTTAGAAGTGAGGAACTGTGAAAAACCTAACTCCAGAGAAGTCTGTATGGAGAGGAGGAAAAATGCAGTGTTCTCCTCCAGAGAGCAGAGCCATCCACTCAAAAAGTAAAAGTAATCTAGTTGCTCTTAAAAAAAACAACAAACAAACAAACAAACAAACAGAAAAACCTCCTCCTTCCTTCCATTGTAACAATCTTCAAATATATATAAACACCTTTGGATGCACAGCTGGCATGGAAAATTCCAATCCAAATGGAGAAAGCTCGAGAAAGTTAGAGACGTTTGAAACAAGGGGGTTATAGATGAAACCAGGTTTTCAACCCTACCTCAGGCAGATGCAACCAGTCTTCTCATTCAAGGGTGTCAAACCCATTTTCTCTGGTGGGCACCAACCGACATGTTGGCAAGCCATATTCAGTGGAGGCTAACAAGAGAGGTGGACATTCTGTACAGTAAATGAATATTTCCTTTGTTGAGATTGCTGCTCGCCGATCTCTCTTACACCTGGCGTGTATTGCTGGAACCAGGTGAGCTTGGCACAATGTTAGTAATGCAGCACACAACACACCGTGCCCAAGCCGAAAAGCCCCAGTTCTTGCGTGCAGCCCTCGGCGTATGCGAGTGCACTCTTTCTGAAACGAGCTGCTATGCCCACCCAGCTCTCCATACGTATTCATGTCTCGCACAATCGCAGGGTCCTGTATACAGGCATAGTCAACATTTCAGATTGATTAAACTGAAAATGTCCTCTGATTTGTAACTCCTTCTTCTGCGTCCATCTGAAAATACCGAGTCTGCTCTTACACTGCCCAGAGACCTTAGGGAGCATCTGGCAGAGTTTCTGTTTAGAATTAGTTTTATATTACTGTTTCACACTTTTTTGCTCTCCTAGGACAGGCTCAACAGGCTTAAAGGCAGCAGAAGCACTGTTTCTAAAAATACAACTGATTACAGTGGTCACCACAGGCTGCCTGTTGGGTCTTCTCTGATGCAGTAATGAACTGAATGGTATTATGGCCACTTGTGAAGGCCTCGCTATAGAACAGCATCCTCTTTAGATGCTTTTCCTGAGTAAAAGAAGAAAATGGTATCTACGTGCTCACGTTATAGTGAGGATGAAGCACAAACTGCGTAATGTACATGAGTTTCATACATGTATGCTTCCAGAAGTTGATGTCGTCCTGCTGCTTGCACGTTGTTTCCTATATATTTCTTCAGTATCTGTTGTTATCTGAGTGGCTTGTTTTGTTTAGGTTGGATTTTTTTAAAATTCTCTTTTGCTCTTTACTTTTTTTTAATTTATGTTAGGCATTGCTTTATGGGACAGAAATTAAGCACGAAATATTGAGAGGTATCTTGTTATCTATTTCTGCATAATGTAGCTTGAAAAGCAGAGCTTGTCTCCTCTTTCAGATATAGGAGTTACTTGTTAAAAAACTCCAAGATCTGGAGAATTCTGGGTACAAACTTCATTTAATCAAAGGAATGAAAAACTCTGTCAACATTTTATAGAACCTGACTACAAGCTAGAAAAATACTACCAGATCTTCCAGACAGGACAAAAAATATCTACCAGAAGAATAAAAAATAACCAGAGAGAAGTTGTGAAGATTTTATAGAGACTAATCATCTTACTTGCATAACTTCCATACTATACATACTATAGTATACATACCAAACAGTATATGTATACCACTTTTTTCATAYATCCATACTATACCTTTTTCCACATCTTTACCTCACATGAAGATTTTATCAAAAAGTTTTTCACCTTTGCCATTTTTATAATTTGTACTAAAAGTATATTTCCCTTCTGTAAAGCAATCAAAGAAAGAAATATTACAGTGTGTTTATAAACTGCGCTGAGTTTGTCAGTAAGCTCATGTGTACTGCTACCAGCCCTAAGATGTATCTTAAATATAAAAGGCCAAGAATTTAGGCACCTATCTCAACCTGAATCAAAATCTAACTACTTCTGTCCTATCAGTGTTGTTTATTGTCTGAGTGCTGTAAGAAAAGCATCTTCCTTATGCATCACCGGCATTAAAGGTTCTTCAAGGAAAATTAGGTTCTCTATTAAAAATGTGCTTTACTGAATTTGCATGGGAGAAATAGAATAAAGTTTAGTAAAATCCTCTTCCTGATGCAAAAGAGCATCTAGGTCAGTCATTGCTACTATTTTTCTCCAGTGTTAATGAGAGAAAAAGCAATAAATTTTTGTCACTCGGAATATGACTCAGAGTAAGAGGCAGAAGATCTACTGATTAGGAAAGGGGGTTTTTGTTCATTTAATTAAGCAGTTACTTAATGGAGTAAAATGGCACTTTAAATCTAAATATCTAAGCCTACAAAAGAGTTTAGGAACACTGTAAGTGTTTGTATTTTGAAAGTAGCCTGGGTTAAGATTATTTCTCCTTAAGAGGTGACATCTCAGTTTTACAGATGGAGAAAGGACTTTGAGTTCTAGCGAGATTAGTCATTGCCAGTAACATCACCACTGTAGAGTAAGGAAAGTGTGKTTTTGGGTATAATGTTACTTGCTGCTACACAGGGACTACAGTTGCATAGATGCTGTAGAAGGTTGGGTTTTTTTATGAAAAATGTTGACAGAGAAGACAATCTTGTTTCAACATTTTTTCTTAAATTTTCTTTTGTACAAAATCTCAAACCATAAAGGTTTGGACATGTACAAAATGAAACAGTGAAGCTGAAAATAGCATGTGTAATTTTTTAGCCAAATATTTCACCAGCTAGGATACTTAATGGCTATTATTAAAAAGCTGTAAAGTTTAGCTGTACTTTGGAAAGAAATTGCTTTTTAAAAAAAAACATTTTCTTAGGAAAATATTTTTTTGTTAAGAAAACCAAAACAGTATCAGATTTAAGTCTTTGTGCGTGATACAGAATTGAAAACAGACATTTCCCCTAGGAATGTCCATTTCATCAAATTTTCCATTTTGACCAAGCGGTTGTTTTTCTACACACAAGGTGGGGGAGGAGTTTTATGACCATTTTTCTATTATTAGCTCTATTATCATTTCTTACTCTTTATGTTATGCCCACCTCGGGCTGGGGTTACAGCGCTCCTAGCTGCCCCCACCCCATGGGATTTAGGCACCTGCCTGCTAGTTGCTGGGAACAAAAAGGCTTCACTCGAAGCTTATTTATGACTCACTGGTTTTAAAGCGAGCTCTCTTCCATCGCAGCTCGATAAAAGCGATTGCTTCCTTCACGCATTTATTAGCGAGCAGATGCCTTCAGCTCCTCTGCATGAGTGAAATCTTCAGCCTTTTCCTAACGCCACTCAGTCATTTAAAATGCCATTTACTCCTGAAAGGCAGGTACTGGACTGCCTCTCCTCTCCTCGCCGTGCTTTTCCGCAGCGGCGGGGCCTTGTGTGGAAAGTCAGCTATTCCGCAAGAGGCTTAACCTGATTTTTCCAGCCATCCCTTGCAATGTTGCATAGCAGTAGGAAAAGAGGCGGATGGGGCTCCCTGGGCGCCGACTGTGCTGGGGAGGCTGCGGGGTGGCTGTCTGCCAGCGCCAGCTGCACGGGGACGGGTGCGGATTCGGATGCCGCCATCCTACGCGGACTGAACAATGGGATTATTCGCCTGTGCACGGACAGATATTCAGCCACGCTGCAGCAGGGACAGGAGGAGGGGAGTGAAAGAGAAAAGACAGGGCGAAAGAGAGGTTGAAATAAAGAACCTACATGTAAGCCAAAAACTGCAGGAAAAGGCAGGATTGTGCCTGGCGGTCTATTTTTAAATTGGCTGACAAGAATCTGATGTGTTGTTTGGGTAAGGATACTGTACTGGCTTATAAGCGGAGCCAGTCATGGGATGAGGAGAACAGTGCAAATCCTCGTTTTTTGCTTCCGCTCATCTATTCTGCTCAGACTCCCGACCAGCAATGCTGGTCTCCAGCTGCCACAAGGAGCCTGGAGCACTGGGCCTGAAATGACAGGTATTGGAGCTTCAGCTGGTATAAAGCCTGCCAGTCTCCAGCGATTTCACTGCAGCTTGGTGGCTGAACACAAGCTGAAGACCTGGCCCTTCATTATAAAAATTATTGTGCTCTGTTAGTTCTGAGGGGAGGGAAGACATCCAAAGAGGAGGGAGGGCTGCGAGGGGATGTCAGGCGAGCCAGGCTGCCTAACGTCATCTGGAGTCTTGCCACGGGCTCCCCATTGCGCCAGAATTTGTCTTTTAATTTGTACTCCTTCATGGAGTGAGCTTTGGCAAACCACCTAACTTTTGTGCCTCGCTTTACCCATATATGAACCGCAAAATGATAAACACTATCTAACCTCCAGGTCAAGGGAAGCCCGTAGCTTTTGGAAGACTTTCATTTGTTCCTTTGACACATACACAGATATTTAGATAGGTGAGGTACTTTGAGATGTCAATGGCATTTCAGTATTTCTGTATCCTGCCCATGATGGGTATGCAGTGGACCAGCCATAGCTATACACCTGGGTAGATGAACCGAGAGACAGCATCAGCTTGGTTCTAGCTATTGCTATTTACTATGTAAACAGAGGCTTTACTTGGAATATTTAGATATTTTACAAAATAAGCCTCAGTAGTTCCCAGGAATATTGTCAACTTAGATAAAGGAGTATCTCCAATCCTTTCCACAGGATTTTCACTGAAAACGAGATCCTTCTTCCTGACCTGAGCAAAGTGGGGTGAATCACAATGGGAATTTCTGCCAGGGATGTCTTTGGCCCACAATTTCACTACCCGTGTCCTACTCAGAAATTACCGTCTATTTTTGAAGCCTGTAAAAATGGAAGATCTTCAACCTTTTTGGAACATTTCTACCAGTTTCATCCAGACCAGCTTCATTTAGCTATGCCCAAAATGGAGATACGCTGTGGAAGAGCTGACAGATGGACAGAAGAGGAGCATAATACACACCTTTGATCACAGCCCTGGCCACACGAGCACCTTCCCAGAAGCCCGGGGGCTGCATCTTTGCTTACATAAACATACCTGATGGTCGGGTTCACTACAGATCTCTCCCCTGCTTTCATGGTATGTCTCAAATTAATTATTTAGCTGCAAAGGAAAATACTAGCACTTTCTTAAATTTTTCTTCATATATGACATTTTTTTCTGTCAGGTTTTTTTTTCTTTTTCTTGGTGCCCTCATCTTTCATTTCTTTACTGTTATTCCTTCCACTCACAACCCTATTTCAAACTCCATTTCCCAGCCATTCAATTTATTATCTCTTCTTTCTTCTTCTCTTCCACTCCAGCCATGGGCAACTTGGAAAAGTCATTCTTGGACAAATCATTCTCTTATTGCCCAGCTACCCATCAGGGCAAAGGTCTGCAACGGGCCAGGCTCCATCTTCTTGCCCCACTCAGCTGGGTAGCGGTGTGGATATCTGCCCTTGCCACTCTGCAGCATTTCATATTTCGGTGGCCAGAAAGCTGCTGCAGCACAGCAGCCACTGCCAAGACTTACAACCCAACCTAGCTACAGGCTGCTGCCCAAAAGCGTAGCCCTGGTCCTGTCCCCCACACCGTGCCCTTCCTGCATGTTGGCTCCCCACGGCCACACCATAAGCTGGGTCAAGAAAATGCCCTGGCTGAAAATTAAATGCTCCTGAAAGTTGACTCTGGGGCTTTAGGGGGTCAGGCTGCTCCAACCCTGCCTCCTTCTTCAGGCACCCGACTGCACGCCTGGGGCTGCACTGAGACTGGGGGCTCCCCCCTTTTCTCTGCAAACAGCTTTTCGCTGATGGGCCTCTGTTGGTGGGGAAATCGTGAGCAGCGCAGCTCTAGCCTTTGCTGCACGTTGTTCACACATTTGCCAGGAGATTTGGAAGAGAACTCCCCAGTCTTATTGCTGTGCTTTATTGAAATGGCTCCAATTTTGCAACACTTGGTCTGTAATACTAATGTGCGAGGGCCCAGCTCCAACATCTTAAACCATGACCCTCCCAGACCAAGAACTGTAAGAAGACAGCTTGCATAGCTAAAACTCAGAAAAAAGCGTGCTTAAGATATATATTTTTCCATTTAGAAAGTGACAAGATGTGTTCACTTTAGTAGGTGGAACAACGATACTACCATCACAATTAAAACAGTTACTGCTCAACATTCATAGAGTGGACGTTAAATGGATCCAGAATGCAAACTTACCTTGCAGAAAATTCAGAGTTATGAAGAGGGGCTGAAATGGTTTCCAAATCAGAGCAAAATTTTGTGACTTCAAAATCAGCAATGGATTAAAAATTGCCTCCAAGTTGATTTAGAACAACCAACATATTTCCAATAATTCATTTGGATAATGTTTATCCATCTCATTTGAGCTTCTCTTATGTTAAATATGATGTGTTAGCTCGTATATTTAATATGAAGCATGTTAAAGATATTTTAATATAGAAAGAAAATGAAATGAAAACACGATAAAGTCAAAACAATTGTATCTTATATCAAAACAAAATGTTTTCATATTATTAAAATAAATCAAGAAAGTAAAAATGAAATGTTTTGACTTCTTCTCGTTAAAAATATTTGTCAGAATTGACACGTTCTTGCAAAACATTTGGATTTTGACAAACAGAATTCTTTTTTACAGAAGAATTGTTTCAGTGAGCTCTAATTAAAAACTGGCTAACTCACAGATCTCAAAAAATAGTTGTCAGTGGTGAATTATTATTGTGCATCAGATATATGGTGAAAGGGATCAGTTCACAGTCCAGTGCAATTTAGTATTACCATCTGTGATCCTGAAATGAATATAAAACCACTTTTGACAAATTTCTAGGTAATACGGAGTTTGGCAGAGTGGCCAGGGCCATCGTAGTGTGATGGGGATCACCTTGGGACACTGGTGACTCAAACGTCAAGCATTTCAAATTAGGAAAATCTAGACTTTGCCCCCATGAACAAAGATGCCGACTCTGCTGCCTGACAGCAACTCTGCCTTGGCAGGAAGGGATCAATGATTTTTAATCGATAAATAACTAAGCAGTAAATGAAAGCAGGGGAGAAACAAGTAGGATACTGAGAGGGGACCAACAGTGGAATATGGCGTCCCGCTCTGGTATCAGCAGCGTGAAACTGTAAGCATGGAAAAGTGCGATGAGGAAAGTATTTATAAGCTGAGTTAGCGTGCTTCATTGTTTTGCTTGTCAGAAAGAAGACTGAAAAGTGACAGGGGAAAATGAGGTTAAAAGGTGACTTTTTTTTAAGAGGAGTTGTAAAAAGGAATTTAAGGCAGACAAATTCAGAGGAAAAATGAAGCAACAGTTTTTACTGGTGAGTCTGACTGACCATAGGAACATGGTACCTGTCAAAGCGGCAAACTCGCCATTTCAGGCTCTCTTTAAATCAAGATTGGCTGGTTTACTGAAGGCACAAGTTATTTTGGTTCAGCCTAGCAGTAGGAGGAAAAAATGTATATGACCTGAATTACAGAAAAGATCAGAGTAAGTATTCTATTAATATCCACTACATTTAAAATCCATGCAAATCTACACATTAATTATTTGCACATGGTAGATAATCTGAAGATAGCCAGGAAATTGTCAGTGAATCTTAAATTATGCTGAAAATCATGAATTTATCATCCATGTTGTCAACAGTTGTTGAAGGTAGATGTTTGGATTTAAAATACTGTCCTGGACATCATTTCACAAAAGCATTTCCAACTTTCAAAATCTGGGTACTAACTCTAACGAGACTGAGTTTTTAACCTTCATTTTAGGGGGAGGAAGAAGAGAGCCGATCTAGAATCACTGCCCTGATGGCAGGAGACTCACGCAGATGCAAGAGAGATACCTGCTTTCCTTCCCGATTCAGAGCTTCATTGGTGCCTCACACATTGCCCAAGATCTCAGGAAATTTTCAGCGAACAGAATGTAATTGTAGAAACATTTCAGTCTCAGCGAGCACTGTTTTCTCAGGAAAAAAAAGATGTATTTGAAAAGCTTGATCAATTTAGTATCTCTGTTTAATTCCTGTTCGTGCTACAAAACTCATTGTGTGAAGCCAGGTTTGTAATTTATATTTCTATTATGTTCTTCGCTACTTGTAAAATGGGAATATGACCTCCTCCTACCTTTATTTCTATTGTAAGGTCCTTGGGCAGAAGACTGTCTCTTTCCCTGTGTGTGTATATTTACACACAAAGTAAAAAGCAAAACAGCTTTGGGTGTCTAAGCTCATTTGCAGCATAGATAATGTTTGTTCTTCTACTGCTCTATTTAAAAAATATAGTCAACAGTTAGGAAGTGCAACTCAGAGATATTATCTGCAATCCATGACTTGAATATTATATTTTTAAATAAAATACTGAATTATTTGAAGGAATGGAATTATTTTATGCCATGTGTTTCTTTGCAGAACAACATGACAGTAAGATAACATTTTGCAATTCCAGATCATTTCCCATGGCAAGGAAATTATATTTGCCAGCCAGCTGGTTTTTTTGCTCCATTTAATGTGCACAGGATAGATACTGGTTAGGACTGATGTTTGTAGTAGAACATTGTTCACAACTAAGCCTAATAACAGATACAATGATAGAAAATCAGGTATCAGCTTCTGGTATTTTCAGCTCTCAAAATCTAATCATGCTTTTTAGTTTTAGAAGTCTTTGTTTTGCTTCTAGAGTAGGATGGCTTTTAATGAATTTAATTAATTACATGTTATTATAATACACGTAATAATACATGTAATAATGTATAATACAATTATAACGTAATGCATAGTAATAGATATAATGTAGCATACAGAATAATATATGTTCTATGCGATATATTAATAGGTTTAATAATATTTCATATATTTATAGGTATATTAAGTTTACATTGTTTGCATTAATTTTGTGTGTTATATTTGTTATACAGAATTATATATAAAGAAAAGGATTTGCTTGTTTTAATTGTGACAGCAGTAGCTGTTTGTATCTCTGACACAGGGGATTCCTGCCGTTGTTTATCAGTATCTAGGACAAATCTAGGACTTTGGCAATCTAAATACACAAAATACGGCAGGAAAAGAGAAATGGAGAAAACAAGATTGGCCCAAATCAGGTTAGTTAACAGGTTCATATCAGAGCAAGGTATTAAACAGAATCAGTTGCTCAGACAGATACACGTTCCTGCTAGTGAACCCAGCTGTTAATACATATATTTGTTCACAGCCCAAAGGAAGATTTAAAGCAGCAGTAATACCCTATTTGGTCCAGTATTATGAAACATAACATAGCAACAATAACATTACTCAGTGACAAAGTTTAAAATATCACTTATTTTTGCCACTCAAAGTAATTCTCCACCTGCAATATCCTAACACAAGCATGTACTTCTCAAGTGAAGCAGCCAATAAATCGGGATACTGAATGACACGACTTACAAAACCTTGGTATGAAGAAGCAGTCTCAGTAGCCTCCATCTCACCAATTCATTGATGCAATCCATATATTATTTCTTAAAAGCCAAATTTCTTAGCCGTCTCCCCCGCCAGTTTTCTCTGGCCTCCCTTGCTGAGGACCAGGTTGTACAAAGCAAGAGGTAATATTTACAGCTCTCACACCACACACACACACACACACACATCCAGAATAGGTATTAACCAGCAACTTACTAAAATCTCAGTCTTTCTGATTCACAACCCATAAAGCCAACTGCAGCAGGTTTTGCTAATTTTAGCCACAGAAAATAGGCTAGGAGGAATTCTGCAATGCTACCCTGCATCTCAAGCCAAAACCAGCTAAACATTGAGAGAAACCCTTTTATCCCAAATATTCTTGTTTTATTTGAGGTGACCCATGAGGTTACTTTTTGCCTTTCTATTTCCTCCTCAAACTTTTGCATAATCAGCTAAGCTAGGTAAAGGTTGGGTACAGACCTTCAGATTCATGTTAGCACAACATAAATAGCAGCAGTTGTAGTTCTGGGACTAAATGTGCACTCACACTGGAGAATTATCTCCTGCATGCATGTCTATTTTTTCCTCTCAATTTTTTGGCCTAGCGAATCATAAGCAGTTGAAATGAACCCTACATCTAATGAATAAATACACTTCCAAAACATGAAGCTCAGAACTTGCAAGTAGACCTGGTTTTGGGACACTGTAGCAAGCTGCCCTGAACACTGCTGATCTCCAATTAGACATTCGAACAAAAATATCCAAAATCACCACTGCTTTTGATAATATATGCTAGAGAAACAGTGAAGTAAATTAACTATGACACCTTCATAAGGAGGGCTCCATTTTTTTCTCAGCTGCAAACTGATTGTTTGCAGCAAACCTCTGATTTACTCTTGCCACTTTGTTCAATACCTTCTCCTCCTCATCTTGGGTACTCCCCTTATTTCATGTCCCCATTTTTTAGCCCTCCACTGTCCCCCACGTCAGTACACCTTTTCATTAATCACTCTTTTTTCCATTCTCTTTTCCCATAATCTTTTCCTCATCTTTCTCCTCCATGGTGCTAGCTCCTCCTCTCATCAGAGAGGCACGCTCTTCTTTCTGATCCCTGCAAATGAAGATCCCTTCTTTTACTCTTCCCCCTATATACCACTACCTTGGACAAATCCTCCATTTTAACCACAAACATTAGTATTCACACAGGTTAAGATCAGCGTAAAACGTTTTCTTGGTGTAGTGCATAAGATACAGAAAATAATTCTTCATTGTTGTGCAGTATTATTAGACACAATTTGATTAGTTTGTTTGTTTTAATCTGCTTCTGAAATCTTGGCACTAATCAGCATCTGCAGTGAAAGACTGCACTATTTGGGCCAGAGTTAAAAGTAGTCATGCATCTCTAGTACACACAACAGGGAAAAGCTTTCGTTTCTTGTAAAGCTCTACCAGTCTGACACCTGCATGACAACTTAATTCACCCACCTCTGCAAGTTAGTCAGCTCCACTTTATATAGAGGCAGTATGAATGAGCTGCAAGACAGTTCAGTGCAGATAAAACATCACCACTGACTAGTTACCGGAATTGCTAAATCTGGACAAGTGCACTGGGACAGTCAGGAACCCGATGCTCCTTCTCTAGCTTTTAGACACATCCAGTTGCACAATCCAAAGGAGTAAAGACTAGCCAGTAGATCACTAGTCATCATTTTCCCAAGCCTGAAAATAAGTTTTACCTTAAAAGCTTAACTGAATTTTGTAACAAGAGCCAGAGGAAGCCCAGTGAGTCCATCTCAAGAGGCCAGATCAACAGTGTAGCCTGGAGCAACTCAAGCTGGGTAGGCGAGATCCATCGCAGTCCCCACCAGCTCTCACAAGAGCTCTCACAGTATTACCACAGCCCAGAGAAAAGGGGGGCAACAGCTGCTCACAAGCTGAAGCTTCAGACCAACTTTCAGAGAGCATCCTACGTATTTAAAAGGTCAAATAAATGAGTTGGTTTGGTCTCACTCCCTCCATGGTCTTTTCTTGTTGTTATTTTACTGATAAAATCTGGGGAAAATATGCTGCTGTTTTTATAGTGCAATACGATTGGCAAACCCCCACTTTAGAGAAGTGTAGGTTGTAGCACACATGACTAACGATTAATGATGCTCATTAAAAAATGAAGTTCTGATGAAATTCATTAATGCTTGGCTTAAGTCTTGCTAACAGTTACGCAACATTAAGAGCAAGGCAATTACAGATCTTGGCTGCAACTCATTGAGAGATAAAAGAACACCCTTTTCCCCCGTTTAACTCAATGTATGACATGCTGTACCACAAAAATAAGCTGTCTTGAAAAGCTTCTTCAACAATGAGACACAGTCTGCAGCTCCATTGCCACCTGCGGGTAAGTGCTGGAGTCTATCATCCCGCTCTGTTTCACAGGGCACAGAGAAATAAAGGTATCAACAGAAAACAACGACAATAAAGTCAGAGCCGTGCTTCTGACTTGCCCCAGTCAGTCATAAAGTCATTTGAAGTAGACACCACCTTTGGCCTCTCAGGTGCTACCATTTGAACAATTTTAGGTATTGCTCCTTTCGCACTCCTAAAAATTTAAGAACCAGACAAGCAGCTTTCTTCTAAATAGCACAGCAAGAGACCGGGATGAGGATGAACTGCAGATTAATCATAGGGAATATTAACAGGGGATGGGAAGGAAACAAGTCATGGTTAGCAGCTTAAGTCTGGTGTCTCAAGGAAGGCTTCCAAAAGACTATGCAACAAGAGGTTCACGCTCCCGTCTCAAAGCCAGTTCCTGATGAAAGAAATGTTTTTGTCCCTACATGTCAGCAATAAAAGCACACCATGGGGCTTAAAAAAGCCTCCTCTATCTGTTCAGTAGCAAGCGCAGATTCTGAAAGTGGACCATCGGCAGCGCACACCCGTGGATGTGCATAAAACAGATTCCAGTGCGCACTCTCACGCAGCTTGACTCTGCAGTGCTAATGGGAGTAAAGCCTTCTATTTAATACATCTATTAACCTATAAACCTATATACATTCTATATAACGCAAATCAGCTTTCTATTGTTATTAAGGGTAAATGTGCTATTTTGAATTCACCCAGAGAAACTCCTAGGAATGCACATTTTATATAGCTGACATTTAAATACATTACATATTGAAGTCCACTGCACATGCCATTGTTTTCTCTCCTTTGTATGTCTGTAGTTTGCTCTTTATCTTGAGGAAAATAAATAACCTAACCAGGACCGTATTTTCTGGGGTGGCCTCAAAAAAACTCTTTATTACTTCCCACTGACAACTTCTAGCTCAGCAAGAGCTTGCTCTGCATTTTCTGGCCAAGTTGTGAATGAAGGATTTTTACCTGGGGAAGAAAAGAAAGATTCCATGTTACAATGGATTAGTTCATCAGCACAGGAGATCTCCTTTTCACTGCAATTACAACAGTGAACAAAGACTAGCCACAACTTAGCCCTGTGGAAGGTTTTGAGGATTTGGGCAGTGGACGCCAGAGAAACACCGGCTCTTGGCTCTAAGCAGTGACGCAGTAGGGACGAGTGACCCTAGATATCCAGTCATAGTCTGAGTATTTTCTCTTAAATTGAAAAACAATTCTTCAGCTCACCCATTCTGTTGTAGTAGTACTTCAGCAGCAAAAAGCCCAATGGAAATAGGCCACGCATTTAGGCCAACGAGAGCCAGCCATGCTTGGAGCATTTCAGAATCCCGGGCCACAGAAGTTGTGCACATAGAGTACCACTGTGCGATCATTACACTTCCAGAAAACAAGAGTTAAAAGGTGGAGTCCTTGCAAATTAAGAAGGAATTTTTATATACAAAAACCTATTTAAGCAAAGACAGATGGGGCTCAAGTCTCCAGTCTCCTACAATGCTGGGCCAATGCTTTTTCTTAGCCCAAAGATTAATCTACTTTTGCACTCAGCGGAACTTTTTGGTTTTTTTAAGGTTTTGCTTTATTTGCTTGTTCTATCTGTCCCTTACTACATATACACAAACTCTGGTAACTCTTTAATCAAGCTCACTATGAACAAGACCAAAATTTTGTATTTGGTGTATGCAGGAAAGGCCCATTTTCGGTGACAAGGATGGGAGGTACATAATGGATTGCAGACTTTGGCCCAAGGAATGTTTTCTTCAATAAATTCACTGTGGGGAACTGCAGGGCGTAACTCAAGCCCAAGTAAAACCTGTACCTTGGCAAAATCATTCTCTTTAGGGTGCACAACCAAGATGGAAGAAGCAGAGTTTTGTTGATACACATCGTAACATCCCAGTTAAGCCCCAAGCAAGTATCTAACTTCGTGCCACTAGCACTGGATGCACAGCCTTCCTTCAGCATCATGGATCAGCCTGTGAAACGGGTCCCACGTAGTTAACACAGCCCTTCTTGTGCACAAATTAAACTTCAGAGCAGCCCAAACCTTGCATGTTTTCCTCCGATTCCACAATGGTAGCAATTCCTACTGACAGCCACGTTCCATCTAATTCCTGCCACCCAGATGTGAAATTTTAGTGGTCAATGACCAAGCCTATTTAATATGCAAATCTTAAAAGAGTTAACTTTGTGCAAGCCAAATACTGGCTCAAAGTATTTATTTTTAGCTGGGTTGTTAATCCCAGAAAGAGGTACGCATTTTAACACAAGTCAAAAGCCTTTAAGAACTCTCAAGTATTCCATATCAAGTGCTTTCAAACCTGGGGAAAGCAAAATCATCACAATATATGCTAGCAGTGCAGTTAGAAACAAACTTTATTGTTGCCGTTTGAAATTATTTACACAATATAAATCTCTTTGAAAGGTACATTACTTCATTTGATCAGTGGTAGAAGGCCTTATAATAGCTTCAACAACATTTAGTTCAAAAGAAATGCAATTCACTCCAATGGATAAATGATGCATCTAAACTCCACAACATACAAGAAGGGTCATGGAGGCTTTTGGGAGGATGACTGTGCTGGAAGATGACAAAGGCTTATTTGTAAATTGAGCGTATTTTATTCACAGGACATAAATGGACTCGTGTTTAAAAGAACACTGAAAAGTATGCAGTAACAAAAAAATGACACAAAACGGAATATAACCCTAATATGCTACAGCCCTGTTTCTGCAAGTATTTAAAGGGTTTTAGATAGCTGGATTAAGAGGCTTGAGACAGAACCAATTAATTTAAGTCATATTTAAGAAAGATTGGATACATTCTCAGTGCTGAGACTATTCAAAGCACTTGTGTACAAAGCAGCATTATTAACTACCACAGACTGCATCTGAGATACAAAGTGTTAAAAGGAACATTTCTACAAAAAAAAAAAAAAAAATTCTTTCACACACTGAAGACTTGACACCTACCCATTTTTTGATAACACTGAAGAATTACTACTACCAAAAACTTAGAAACATATACTTTTTTCCAGTTCACGCTGCATTTTATGGCATTGTATACAACATTTTTCATGTTTCTCTTCCATGGTCTCTTTCATCTCGTGTTTTGCATGGATCTCTATGTGGGGAAAAAAAAAAAACACTTAACATAGAAAAAAATGCAGTTGCAATACCACAAAGATAGTCTGGTGCAGTACCTGAAGTTATTTCAGCATTTATTTTCAAAGTTTGTTAGACTTCAAGTAACTTGTTTGCTTTCTAAATGTTCACACAACTCTTAATTTCCACCAAGTTTTCTCTGTGTCATCACTCTATAAGCATCAAATCAAATGTATTTGGGAAGTCCATGAATTAGAGTTCCATATCGTAGGGAACCTGAGACAGCAGCTCAACAATTTTAGGTGGCTACAGAAACAGCTAACGTAAAATCTTGAACCAGAAGTTTGGTAATCTGGTGTAATCTGGTAAAGCCTGGCCACCTGTTCTAAGATCATAATGGGCTTCAGGGCCATTCCAGTCAGTTTTCTGACATTTCACAATAATAATAAAACCCTTTATTAAAGAATCTGGTGCAGACCACCACCCATACTATTAAATACACAGAAAAGCCCAACACACACTTAAGTGTTACAAATTAATCAACTGCATAGGGTTTTGGTGTTTGTTTTGGTTTGGTTTTTTTGTTTGTTTTGGTTTTTGTTGTTGTTGTGGGTTTTTTTGTTTTTGTTTTGTTTTTGTTTTGTTTTGTTTTTTTGTTGTTGTTGTTGTTTTTTGTTTTTGTTTTTGTTTTTGTTTTTGTTTTTTAATAATCTTTTGGAGTGTTTCTTTCTTCCCTCTCCCACCAGGTTGACTGGTTCCCTAATCACAGGAACTTAAATCTCTACAGATCAGACCAATTGGAAAAGCCACTTTGAAAAAGAAAAAAAAAAAAAAAAAAAAATCAAACACTGCTTTTTCCAGTGTCTCACCACATCACTTAGATGGAGCACCTCCATACAACTGGCACATGCAAACGTTTTGCACATTTTCCTTTCCATTCCAGAGGTCTATAAGCCACAAAGTTTTGTTTCTTCCAACATGTCCCACCTGGATTTGTGTGGTTTCTCACCATTGACAGCCCCTTTCTTAAAAGTTGTGTGGCTGGCTAACAGAACACCTACCTTGCACAAGACTAAAGGTCATGGCTTTTCGTACCTTTCACAACTAATGAAAAACAATCAGCTTGCAGCTCACATAACGGGGGGTGGGGTGGGGGAATCAGCTGCAAAACTGCTCAGTATCATCCTTGCATTACCTCAAGGTTTGATCAAATGCTTTCTGTTCTACTGYTATAATTACAACCTGCCTGGTGTGGAAGAGATGATAGGAGACAGTAGCTAATTCCAGTAGTTTAGTGATCTAGCACACCTTAGAAGGCATCCAAGAACACAGTAAATAATACAAAAACATTAAAGCAAATCAAGAATAGACAGCTACCTCAAACGCAGACAGGTTAAGATGTGGTCAAGCTCCTCTGCAAACTACAGGAAGGACTACCCCAAGCAAGAGTTTATATTCCACTGGGTTATAGAACAAGGTTTTGTTTAATCAGAAAGTTACCCAAATTTTTAAGATTTCTGTTGGTAGGAGTAACAAAAGAATATTTTATAAGCTTGTGTTAGCTACCAAAGGCTTTAAAAAAATCTGAACTTCATTTTAAAACAAACTTTACCCTTTATAATTTGCTCGTCCTTAAATCATGCAAGTAAATAAGCATATCCAATACCTTGCCACATCAAAAGCTTAAGCTTGAATTTCCATGTGAATGATTTCCTTTTACTTATATTTACTGAGCTCACCCCTCCTCTTGACTAGTACCTTCTTTGATAAACTCACTTCCCAGGACCCTAGTAACTTCAAGTGTCAACATTGATAAGCATGCATACCTTTCATCCGGTGCAGGCAAAGCTGACAGGATGTACAAACTGTATCAAGATCAATTTGTCAGATGGACAATGAGATCTGCACACCAGTATTTTCCAGCAGAGTTATTAAACACAGCAGTGACAAGAATAAACTAACAGCTTGAAGGACCCTATGGAGTTCGAAACAGACAGTGAAAGGCAAGGCAACAGTAATGAAATATAGTCAGGCATTTGGGGAAAACTATGCTTCATTATGTCTATGCTTCCAAGATTAAAGGCCTCTTCAGAAAGGGACTTCCTACACAAAAAATTCTGCTAAGAAGTCATGTACTGACAAAATAAACCACAATTTTAGTCAAAAAGGAAATAGTGATGATTAAGTATGGAACATTCTTGTTTCCCCTAATGAAGTAAGGTTGTGGGCACAGGGAGGAGGTGGAGGGAACGGCACACAGGGAAAATACCTCAGGTAGGTTTCAAGTAGTCTAAAGGGGCTACCAATAGTTCTAGTGTTGAGGAAAATGACTGGCAGAACTATTTTAGTGATTTGGGCATTTATTATAAGCATTTACAAGTTAGCAACTAATCCTATTATAAGGCTACATCCACCAAAAACATTTAAGTTGGGGGTCTTCTACCACAACTAACTCAATTGCTGTCACCACGGAGTGCACACTTTAAGAGTACTTCAATTCAACATGCTTATGTTTAGAAGCCACCAGCATTCAAGAATGTATAGGAGATTTTTGGAAGTTTAAGTAAACCATTTTAACAGCCTTCCCTATACCACAGGTACTACATGTACCTCTGACACACAGTTTGTCCTATTATTAGAATAAACTTTCTCTTCATCTTAGTACTGTATAAATTCCTTTATTCCCAGAATCATTCCCAAGAGCAAGATGTCAAAAAAGCTAATGGGGGGAAAAAAAGACCTGGATGCCCAAGGCTATAAATGGATACCTTAACACAAAACTATTATGCTCTGTTACAGCTGAAGTTAACAAAAGAAGTCTGCACACAGAGTTAGATTTCTTCTTTACATCAAAATTTCTACAAAATAGGAGAGAATACAATGCAATACACAAGTCCATAAATGCAAGATACAGTACAATTCACACTAATTTACAAATGGTTATTTACACTGTTGTATATACATACAGAGTCAGACCTGGTTAATGCAAATTTGGTAAGTCCTTTTAAAATGCAAATCAAGAGGTGTAAATGAAGGTATTTAAAATTATGTGAGAAGAGACTCGTTATCATTCACAAATCTTTAATGCTTAGGTAACTTAAGAAATTAGGCATGGATTAGCCAGATCTGACTGCAGAAATGAGAAGAAAAAAATTCACACTATTCTGCTTTACAAAAGCAACCAGGCCACTATGGTCTATTGACTTGATGCTATTTATGCAAGAATGCCATTACTAATAATCCTCTTTATATTTACAAGATAGGTTTAACTACATTAAGAATTACTAATTTTGGCATTCATGCCCTTAGCTTAACATAAAGGCAACAGAAGATCTTCTTGGCAAGTCAGTCAAAACTACTTAAGGATGTTTCTAGAGCTCAGTCATTTTTTGTCCTTCAAATATCTTAACATTGCTATTAAAGAGACTGAGATAAATTAATTGAAACAAGTACATGTTCTCTAGTTCGGTGCTCTAGTACCTAACTTACATTCAGAATGTCCTGTATTCACAGTTTCAAGCTACCTTATAATCTGCAATGCTACTGCAAGCTACTACTTCAAACTTAACACATCTGTAGATATTCCTCAGCAAGTGAGAATATCTTAGTGCTACTGGCTCAAATGGATGTGGAACAAGGCTCAAGGTAACTGGCATTTCATTTTGGAAAATATTTTACAGTATTTCCTCAGAACTTAYCAGAAATTGTTTTAACCTGCACTTGTCTTGAAAGAAAGCTGATGCAAAGCAGCATTTAAGTGTGTAAAATGAATTTCAACATGCAAAATGAAAGCCTCTACCAGTACTGCAAAGTCAACCACTGTAACCTGTGATAATCCTTGTGCTTCTTCGAAGTGGCTCAGGAAAAGCTTGCAGTATTTACTATCTGCCTCAAAGTGCTTTTACGGGATTCAGTGGAACTTCACTCCACAAGAATGAGATTGAGCTGCACTCATGAAGAGCTTTGGTTCTGCAGAAGCAAGCTTCCACTCCTACAGTTATTGCTACTTGAGCTATACAAACAAAAATACTACTGAAAAAAAATTACACTAACAACTCCAAACTTAAAATAGTACTGGTACCTGAAAAGGGAATGTGGATTGCCAACTGTTGGGAAAGTTAGGATCTGTCACATGTTGGATTTCCCAAGACCAAGTGAACTTCACAGCCTTTTTCAAATATTTCACAAATACAAAGCAATACTGCCAGAAATAAAGCCACCACTTGAAAAAATAGTAGTAAGAGTTCAAAAATCTTTATCAATCTTACTTCCAAGCAGATCTTGCTGAACTTAAAGGGACTACCAAGACAGCAGGGCATTATTCAACATATGTCAATAATGTCAACAGGGAGAAAGTACAGAAAATTAAAGTCTTCAGTGCTTTCATGAGCTCTAGCAACACCCTTGATAACTGCTACAAAGGAAAATATAAATGTCTATTTTAGCTATTTGTTTCTATTTAACTACCAAGAAAATTTGTCCAGTATAGTAGCCTCCAGCTAACAAATGCTAATTTTAAAATGGTTACCTAATTTCAAGTTACAAAAAACCCCAGTTCTCCCGTTTGTATTAGGATTTTTAAGGTTTTGACTGAAAGAAATAAAAAAAATGGAAACATTCAGAGATGAATATAAACAAGTTAAGAGGAAAAAAAAATCCTAAACCTTGCTTTTGTAAAATAACAGAATGCCATTCAAAATGGTCTTCCAAGGTGAAAGTTTTTCATTCACATCAATTTTCTTTGTCCTGAATCAATCCAAGCTTTTGTAAAGCACATATGTATATGTATGTGTGTGTATATGTACACATACACACACACACACACCAGTGTGCCATAAAGCAATTTTGAATAAATATCTTTGCTGGAGTCTGTACAACAGACTCCCCATAATATTTACTCTTCAGGTAAGTTTGTGTTTGCACGTGTATATGCACACACACAGACTTTGTACATGTGGGCACTTATGTGACCAAAGTGCAAAGTTTTTCAGAGTATAATCAGAGTTCAGTACATGCCTGCCCAACTCCACACTGCATTATTGGGTTTTATTTGTCTGTTGTGGGTTTCTTCCCCTCCTGCCCCACCCCCACCCCCTTCCAGATTTAAAGCCTCTTTTCCACTCAAACTTATACATTGTTTTGTCAAGTAAACATTTTCTTTTCAATTCACATTTTGTAATCCAGACCATTCTTGGTATAATAGCTTTAAGAAATAAGAAAATGTGTGTGATTATCAAAGCCCCATTGTTCAAGTCATATACTTTTCCATATTATCCTTCAAAAACTGGAGACTTTGAAAAGTAATTTGCTGCCATAGAAAAAAAAAAAAAAAGACATACCAGAATCTGCAACTACAGGACCAAGCATTTAAGACTAGAATCCAAGGTTAGACGATAACAAAGCAGAAAGATGTCAACACTACACGAACTGTAAACCTAAGTGTCTTGCTCCCCAGTGCAACAGGATCTCTGTTCACTAATCTTCAGTTCAATAGTCCATTCCGCTAGATACTGCTGAAGCACATCAAATACAGACACCAGAATAGTGTTCAAATTTAGAATCAAGTTTCAAAAAGGAATATAGATTTGGAATAGTGGTCTTTTGCTTTAAAAGTACACTTAATAAACAAGCAGCTTTCCCACAGAAGTTAGAGATGGTACATTGTCCATCTAACACTATGATGGTACATATTCTCAAAGAATCTGATGGCCACAGAACTGTCACATTTCTACAGCTTAATGCATCAAGAAGGAAAAATCAAAATGTTATTTGTCATTTCAGCAAGCTGGTTGATTCTTATACAAAAGAAAAGTACCATCATATGGAAAGCTACCTTTTTCTTTTTTTAAAAAAAAAGGGGGGTGGGGTGGGAATAAAGATCACCCTAACCTTTTTCCCTAGTTACAGCACACTGGTGATCTCACGAGTCTATCATCACTCTTATTTTGCTTGTATACATCTAAAAGGTTAATATTCTCTGACCATGTTTTCTTTAATATAAGTTAATGCAACTTCAATAAAATAAGTTGTTAAATGAATCCTTTGGAACAACTTCACTGTCTGCACCCAACTTCTACAAAAACTGATGAAAGCAGCAATGGAATCATGTTAAACTTATAATAAATAATTCACATACAACATATGTTAAATTACAAAGGAGGATTAAATTGCCATTTCTACAACTTTTTATAGATTTAGCAAGTTTCTAATCCATTTTATATCAACAGCAGTACGTATGCTCTTCATATTAAATTTAACATTGAAGGACTGTTCAGAGGCATTATTTATAAAGCAAGAACCACCAAGTGAGCATTACAGAACTTCAACAAATGTTTAGCTTTTTTCCAGTATCTGTTCTCAGAAAAGATTCAGGGGTTGTCTATCCACTTGGTAAGTTTTTTTCCTCTTCATTACTCAGGAAGAGTTAATGTCATGACCTCCAGCTTCATTTTGAAATACTGGTTAAACCGAACAATTGCATACCTATTCAAAGGGAGAGAGAGATTTGAAGTTAAGAGCAGATAACTTCTTACATGAAAACAGCCACGCTAGGTAGGACTAGTCAGAAGTCCACCTACCCCAGTACCCTCTTTCCAACACTGACCCTTAGCAGCTGCCAAAAGAAGAAATTAAGAACAGGGCAATTATATTATGGTACTACTTCAACACCACCCCCCACTCCCAGCTTGCTACAGTTTGCAAAACAGATGCTATTCTGGGATTATCAAAGCTGGTTTTTTTCATGTTTAATAGTTCTTAATAGACTGTCCAACATATGACAACTACAATTCCAAAGAAATCTGATCTTGATCATTGCAAGAATAACRTTTTATTCAAAACCGACACGTTTTTGGGTTCTACCACCTGTGCTTTAGCTTGGTTTTTTGTGCCATCTAGTGGTTACTGACAAGTACTTCTACTTGAGAATAATTAGTCACAAGAAGAACTCACATTTGTCTCATTTACAAAATGACACAACTAAGCCTAGTAAACTGGCTTAGTCAGTCCAAAAAATTCTAAGTGGGATCTTTTACCAAGCGAAATTATTAATTTTATCACCTCGCCCAGTCTCCAAAAGAGAGATTAATTCCTCTGCTTGTTGCCGTGAAAGATCATTTAAAAAAACGCCAAAGACACACGTCTACCTGAAACAGAACACCATTGGCCAGCATCTCAGGAAACAGAACTTAACCTTCATTGGCATTACAAAGACTCTTTAAAAAAGATTAGGAATTTCCAAGATCAACACTCCATGCAATTGGAAATAAATAAGCTCTTTTGTACAAGAGCCCCGTTTCTTGCTTGACTCTTGCAGTTGGAAACTAGGTCTTGCATCTGACAGATAGTACACCACACTGACCAACTTGGCTTTTATGCCTTTATCTCTCCAACAAAAAACACTCAATGCCCAAAAACATTTACTGCTCTAGGTATGTTCCTTGCCTTGTTATACTAAGTGTTTTAGCCCAGGGGCACATACTAATTTAGAGAACTTTCAGAAACAAAAAGCACAGACAGACAGCTTTTACTGTCTTGTTTTCTCTTAAAAATTAAGAGTTATAATATGATCACATAGATCAGGTCTGTTGCTCAAATCTCAGTTTCTGATAGCTGCGGTGTTGGACTAGATAGCCCCACAGGTCCCTTCCAGCCTCAAGTATTCTATGACTATATGTAGCAAACACACTTACCCTAGAAAATCRAAGTCAATGGTAGAATATTTGGCTTGAATTAGAGCCCACAATCCCCAAAAGAAGTGGGAAGCCTGAAAGAAAAAAAATTGTTAGTGAAAGATTAACATTACATAAAATCCAACATGTAAACATATTCTCACATTGAGACAAAAAGTTATCTACAAGAGAACTCTCAAACCCCAATCTTTTTGTAAAGTTATTTGATATCCCTTTACTAGAGAGATTGGTAAACAAGTATTACAGAATTAATTACTGGCAATTGGAGGAGTAAATCCATTGGCCTCCTGACTTTTCATGTGTCGTTTTCAAGAAAAATAGCGTTGCATTTATGAAATAGGTCATCTATTAAGTAGACTGTTGTACAACTATATACACCACGTTAAAAAATCCACAGAAATACGACTCATTTCTACCGTCGCTAATTAAATATACATTATTCTATATGTATTCAACTCTAGTGCAAATATGAAATTCCTTTTGAATCTTTGATTACAACCCTTAGGCCATTATAACTACAACTCACTTTCACTACTGAATTGGACAAAGAGAGAAGATCTGTAGCTATGTAAGAGAACCTCTAACTCATCAGCATTTACACAAATTTCTCATCTGTTCCAAACTTACTTCCATTACGAGTCCATATAAGTAGTCTGGAAACCTATGTTCAGTTTCAGACTGAAACTATGGATTACATTAATGATCTGATTGTTAGTATACTTCAGATGAACAAATATACGTAATGGCCATGAGCTTGATAGTCTCCTTGTGGAAGACATTTCTGCACCACCCAGGTTACAAGTGATATACTTCACACTTCTGTTGAGTAAATAACCACTTACAGGAATTACCTAAATTGCTTCCTGAAGCTTTCATGTAACACTTTACCAGAAGTGTAGAAGACACATGCATGCACACACGCCTGAAAACACCTTAAAATGGCAACTACTGTATGTACATGTGAATCTTTCTTGTACCTCTAGTTTAGATAACTTTGCCTGATAGCAAGCGGTTTGGCATTTTATACCAGCATCCATTAACTTTAGTTTGTATTTTCTCTTAACAAAGCTTCCCACATTAACTGACACAAGTGTTTGGCAGTATTTGTGCATCATGTGTGGTCTACAGGCCGGTCTTGAGCTGGTCTCTGAACAGAACTCTATCCTCTTATTCAACATTAGTATGACCATAGTTTAAAACTGACAAAACAATGCTACATATTTTAAAACAGACCACCAGCCTACTTAATCTAACTTTCCTAAATGAATGGGACAGCTGAATTTAACAGTAACATTTTAAAAGAATAACAGCAAACAAGCTGGTATTTTTTAAGGGCTTGTTTAATAACCACCTTCCTAGAATGTGAACTGTATTTCCTCACTGCAACCATTAGCTTTTTGCGAGAAAACTGAAGGTATTACAGTAACAGAGGTGTGCTTGGATTAGTCAGAAAAAGGACTTAAATAAGGCCCAACTGGCTTCTCAGCCTTAGTCCTCCTATGAATAGTTTGGCATGTTATTCTTCAGGAGAAAGCAAAATAAAATCATCTAGCTGTTGGGTAAAAGGCACTTTTGCTGTAACATTTCCTGTACATCCTCTAGGCAAAACAAGATCAGGGCTAGTTGGAAAACAACAAAAATAATGTGAACCTGTAAAGCAGCTTCAGAAATCACACAGAGATAAAGCTGGGGGGTGTGGGGGGTGGCAACATCTTCAAACTGCTTCTAACGGTATACATAATTGGGGCATTCAAGGACTCAATGCCACACCTATTTGACTTCTTATTCTACCTCCATGAATGATGTGGGGTTTTCCCCGAAGGACAAGGCACCAAAACCAGGTGGAATTTTCTGAAGGCAGATCAAAACCGAACACGCTCCATCCTTTCAAAGGGAAAGAACAAGGGAGTGAAGTTTTTACATCCAAAGTCTGGGAAAGACAGACTGACAGACAGGAGACAGCTTATAATGCACAAGATACAGGAGGAGCAGGGAGCACACTCACACAGACAGCCGTCACACTCCACAGAAAGGCAGAACTTCCGGGGAACCACAGGAGACTACATGTGCATTTCGCTACAACTTAAACCACTAACGTGACCAAAACCAAATCTGAAAGCAACTCCCTGCCTGCCAAGACACTGCAGGCAAGCAAAGAATTAAGGTAGTACTAAAGACTCTAATCATCTGTAAAAACAACCCAAAAAACCCCAAAATATCCTAGTTTTAACAAAATTTTATCATCTTACTTTAAAAATGCTTTTAAAATTGGACGATTTATAGGTCTTTATGAAGTACTACTTTGCTCTTCTGTCTTCTTACCATCACAAGAAAAAGTTCAACACAGACCCACCATAAGCTCTAGCCAATTCAGGAACTTGCCAGACCAATAAACAGCCAATAGAAGTACTCACTAAAAGCTCATCTTGTTTTCTGAATACTCACTGCCTCTTTCACTAGGAATATTCTACAGAGAATTTTTAACACACAACATAACAGAAAGTTTCCACACAACAGGCTAAGAAGTTTTT
The DNA here is from genome assembly GCA_035582835.1 of Phoebastria nigripes. Taxonomy (NCBI): domain Eukaryota; kingdom Metazoa; phylum Chordata; class Aves; order Procellariiformes; family Diomedeidae; genus Phoebastria; species Phoebastria nigripes. The sequence continues at coordinate 2,707,338 of JAYKAV010003032.1, forward strand.
CTTTACATACCACAGCACTCAGAGAAAGAAACTGGCAATTACATTTGTCCATAGAGTAGCAGGCTTCTCTATAGCATTTAATATATTCTAATCAACAGTTTGTTATTTACCAGTGCAAACTGATTGACTTGGACATACAGAACTTCAACTTCTTTTTCACTGACTTCTGTGCCAAATCCTTTATATTCTTTGTAGGCCTCAAGGTAAGATCTCAGCCATTGTTCCTGTAATTTTCTGTTAGGATAAAGGCTGTAGTCTACCTCATTTACTCCTAGAAAAAGAAAAAAATACCTATTAGAACCTTACGGTGTCTAAAAAGACCATTAGAATCACATTACTGGATTACTTTCCCCCCTCCTCACCCCCACACACATGCACAAATTGATGTGGACAAACATCAGTGTTTTTACTTTGACYTGATTTTATCAGTTACATGTTGGCAAGAATTTCTCACGCATGAATCAGAGCATTCAACACAGCAGAAAGATTGATGCTGTATATGTTTTCAGCCACATACATGTTCTACTTGTATTTTGAAGTTCAACAAGTTTGGCTTTGAGAGAAGCCTCAAGAAAAAGTATTTGCATTATGAAACAAAAGCCCTCCCACATATCAAATATTACACATTTCATAAGGAACTTGTATGAAACAATACCAAAGCTGAATCCAGATACATATACATTGTCACCAACTAAGCTCATATTTCTGAGATGAAAAATTTATTAGAAGTCTACCTCTCTCCTCCACAGGGTATTGGTAGAATTAGAAGTTTTATCTCCACAACCACTCTTYTTTTGTCCTATTTTTCTTCCTATACTGGAGATGCTTAGTCACAGGCCATATGGAGTCTCTCAGGAGTCCCAAACCTGGATCACAGTTCACTCCCACTAGCCACCATTCCCAGGGGACTTGGTATTTTCCTTAAGTCTTATTTTTATGAACACTGCGATTGCCTAGCACCTAAACTCTTTCCTGTGTCAGATCCACTCAAATTTATCTTTTAAAAAAAAAAAAAAAAAATCAGATTTTTACCAGATGGATAGAGAATAGCAGAGGTGAAGCACAACTGTTCTCCATAGGCCAAAAAAAAAAAAAAAAGTATTTGTGTGTTTGGTCTTCTTACTGTACTTAGCTCCTGAAGGATGTAGTCAGACTCTCAGAGGAGGTCCCAGATGAAAAATGAAAAGCTCTCAAATGTATTTTGTAAAGAATTTAACTTGCTTTCCAAACACTGAAATTACCAAGTATACACTCTGAATTTTTTTTAAGTTATCTAGACTTAACATTCAGTTTGTGAAACAACGAATGGTAGATTAAGGCTCCTAATTTCACCATACTGCGCTTTCCATCTATACTAATCATTATGTAGGTTCTTCCTGTTGCCCCATCTTCTGAAATAACACAGCATACACCCAAGGTTATTCCTCTTTTATGGAGTAAACGGAATGAGTATTCACTGAAAAAAATTTGAACTAGTAAATGAATGAGTCTACCAGCACCTTATCCCTAAAATCCCATGTTTTTCCTACCACAGTCTTAGTCTTTACTTCTCATTATAGGACAGAACTCAAGGGCAAGTACTTAGCACACACGTGCAAAGCCGCCAAAAAACCACATAAGCCTGCCATTTGGAACTGTGGAGCCACACAGCATATTCTCAATATATACCTATGCTGTGAAAGATACATCTGCAGTATTTCATTGTAGTGGGCTGAGTCTCTGCTGTGTCATTTCACAGAAGGATACTGTGAAAGCTGTGAGTTCTGTATTTATCTAACTCTGCCAAAACTTAGGACATGATGTTCCCATTCCTGGGTTAACAGAACTGCAAAGGAAGGGCGTAACTGGCCTGCAAGATGGAGACATTAACACGTTTTGATACCATCAGATGAACAGCTATATACATGTATCTAGACAGACACAGAAAAAGAGCATGTGCAAGAATGAGGTTTTTTTATAAAACCAGTTTAACTCAGAAATCCAATTTTTACCTGCAAATTCATTGAAGTGATTTCCAATGTCATAAGCCAGGTAGTTGTATCCAGAGTACTCATAGTCTATGAACTGCACATCACCTATGTGAGACACAACAGCAGCAACATCAGAGTCCGTATCAAATGAAGTCACGGCCCTAATCCTTTGGTGTCCTTTGAAGTTTTAAGGGTGAAAAACAAAACAAAACCACACACCCATCTTACTTGTGCCCCGTTGTGTGCACTCAGACATTCCAGGGTAAGGCTGTGATTTTTAGCATATGAGATGTCCTTGAATATTCATTCAAGAAAGCTCTTAAATAATTACTTAGAGCTTACAGTTCTCTATTTTTAAACTCTGAATAGCAGAATTTCAATTTTAACTTCTACCACATGAGGGCATCCCTTACCTTCAAAATAAGAAATATAGTAGAGGATCCTTTATTTAAACTTTATGTAAAAATCGCAGAACAATATTTCCCCGACTTAAAAAAAGGAACAGTCCTGTTTATTCTCATAAAAGTGTGCAACCACACAGTGGACTAACACGTTGCAACATGTTGGTATTTCCTTTAACATGTTGATATTTCCTGCTTCCTCCAACCACACTTACAAAGCAAGACTATTCTTAATTGTTGCCTTTTTTAGCTGGCTTAAACTAGTCTCAAGAAACCATCAGACAATCCTCAAGTGCTCGAAACTGTGAATCTATGCGGTGTTATGTAAACAAGGACTGATAAAGCAGCAAACACAGCCCCAAATGTTTCCAAATTACATTTACCTACAGTGAAGCTGGGGAAGATACTTCACTCAAGGTAATACAGCATTAAACCTGCTCAAGAATGTCTATACCACATCAAACAGTCAAGACATTAACAAGATGGATTAGGCAAAACTAGAGCTCTTGCATTTTAAGGGAAACCAGCAAAATTAGCAGAAGAGGAAGCAATGGGTTAACTTAAGAGCTGTTCACGCTAGAACATTAAAATCTAAAACCTTACATTTTCCACTGCTGTGCTGAAATGGGTAGTCTTCACAGTTGTACCTTTCTCCCTCTCTACCCCATTCTTTTGATGACTAGCTGCATATTTACTCAAAACCATATTCCTCCTATTACAATGAACAATCTTCTTAGTATGACTTAAAACATCTTACAGATACTAACGCTAACTATCAGAACTCCAGGTCAAAAAAAAAAATAAATCAAGAATAATGTTAAGTATGTTATGTATTTTCTAGACTAAGGACTTCAAGTGTCTAATATACTGCCTCCTTAAGATTTATGGATATTGCACGTATCAAATACAATAGCTTTGCCAGATAAATGTCCCGACCAAGTTATCACAGAACAACTTTGTTAGAAGTGTTCCTTGTATCTATGCAGTTAATCTTTACCATATTTGAAATACTAACACTTCAATGTTTTCCAGATGGATAAATCTTCTTGTCTAAGCACTTACAATGGAAGTTAAACCCCACAACACAAACAAAATCACTTAGTCACAATCCTCCAAACCAGAGTTTACCCTTACTTCCACAGAAAGAGAGGACTGCTTACCAAGGTTATGAGGTTAAACCTTTTAGGCTCTGACAAACCAACATGAAAATGGCCTGCAGAGTGGCAAGCTCCTCCCAGGAAAGTCTTGCTGGCAATGGAAAATTGAGGTTCTCTAGAACTCTGAAGGGACAAGAAATTTTACAGCAGCTGCAGCCAAGATCTTATAATATTGTCACAGATTAACTTCTGCCACTGCTTGACTGGCAGATTCATATACTTGTATATGCTTGCATTTCCCACTGGTTCTTTAGTACTACTTTTAAGAAGAAACACCTGTAAGTTACAAGCCAGTCAAAATACACAGCCCAACCCTGGTTAATATTCTGCTACACAACTGACCTCCTGAACTTCCGCCCTACACACACCCCCCCAAACATTTGATATTGCTTGTATTTAGAGGGTTTTCCTTCCTCCCCCACGTAAAATACAAACATGGCAGATAAAAGTCTACTTGCAAAATATCAACATAAGAAATACTTCAAATTTCTTTCATGTGCAAATTTCATCTTGAATATACCTGTGCTATTATGCATTTTTAAGTACAGCTAACATTTAAAACTTACTTCCAGATATAAATAATATTATGTACAATAAGAAATTGAATCTAACAAGATAAGAATGAGGCTGTTACCAGGCACCCTCCTATGGGGAAATGCACGTGAACAAGTGACACGACAAACCTCCAGTCAGTGCACAAGTAGAACAGTGCATGCCACCACAAGGCAGCAACAATGGCATACCTAATCGGTAGCAGATGAAGAAAATTTGGCAAACTCACATTCGGTAAGACAAAAGTTCAAAATGAAAGAGTCCTGCATTTTTACTGATCTCTTTCAGACTTATGCTACTGTGGAACTCAACCTTAAGTTTAATTTTTGCATGAAAGGCTCAAAATAAAGATGCACAGTTCTTTCTGTGAAACTGAAAGAAAGCAAAAACCGTAAGTTTGTCACTTCATGAATGCATACATGTCTCAGCTACCTTGTTTTAGAAAAAGCAGAAGAAACTTTGCATTAATTGTTTAAATATCCACAGTATTAGAAGATACTTTTAAGATTTACTGCAGTTCATACAGGAAAGCCACTCCTAAAAGATATGGCTTACACTAGTAGTTAAGCAGCTAGCTTTTGTTTTGAGGTTTTTAACAAGTACAAAGAATTTGTACATCCCACTGATTTCACTGGGAGCAGGCAGACCAACAGAGAGACACTAGTCTAAGCACATTTGTATTTTACTGAAGTGAGACATTATTTAAAACTAAGCTCTGTCATCTCTCTGGAGAAGCTACTGTTATCAACAGGAATAGAGACATCAAGAGTATTGAACATGTCAAGTTGAAGCACACTCATCAAGGGGCCTACTAGTGTAGACAACATGCAACGTAATCTATGAAAACTACATAAAGACACAAAATGGAATACGTGTTGTGTTCCGTAGACCAGAAATTCAATTTTTAAATAGATCAAGTAGTAGTCAAGAGGACATCTGTTAGATCTCCTCAGGGAACTGAAAGGTAGGAGGGTGATGACGCCTCTCTTTCTAGCTAGTCTTCACTTTTAATGGTTTAATAAGGTACGCACTTTCAACGTGCAAGTCCTAGCTGTAGTTACCACAGCAGAATGATGTATCCTGAGTTCCATCCCATCCTGTTCATCAGGTGAGCCACTGAGGCCCTAGAAGACAGCTTCAGTAAAGACAATGATCTATGCTATGAACATACTTGAAAATTCACGAACGGGTCATATACCCGAAGAGTAATTTTAGCTATAAATACCCAATTTACCTTTGGGGGAAGGGAAAAAAAAAAAAAAAAAAAAAAAAAAATGTTTTTAGATCAAAACCAGAAGCCTTAAACATACCTCAGTCTTCAGAAGCACTGAGCACCCACAGACTCCTACCAAAGATCATAGAAAACATTGGGTAGGCAGAGGGAATAAACAGAACAAAACTAGCTATCTACCTACACACTTAACTTCCTGGCACGTGATCTTAATACATTCAAAAAGAGCACATACAGATACAGACAAAAGAATACTCATACTTGGTCTTATTGAATACAAAGTATTTGAATATTCTTAAAACATCATGTATTTTTGGAAACTCCCAGGTCACGTTGGGGGGGAACGGGACCACAAAACACCAAAACCCCAAACTTTAAGAGCATCAGAACACAAGGTCTATAAATAAGCAGTACCAAGCATCAAGCATATTTTTACTATCTTGAGGCCCAAACTGTAATTAAGAGCAACATGAACTTCAGTTATAGCCTTCAAGGAGTAGTTCACACTGATAATTATAAGTTATGTAAAGTAACACTTGCAAATTTTCATATCCTGAGTGACTGCAAACGGACATTAACAAAACAGCAAGAGGCAGAGTTCTCTCAGCCACAGCATGATCAAATTCAAATGAGTGACACTCCATTAAATGAAGCTAGCACTCAACATGCTATTCCAGTCTCATAAATAAAATTTAAGGACATGAGACCGATTCTTTTTAAAAACAGTATGTGGCACAACTCTGAGGTTTTTTCCAAGTCTGAAAATTTAACATGAATTTAATGCAGAGGACAAGTCTAAAGCAAAGCACTGGGACAAGCCACAATCATTCTAACTGCATTCGACAGAAGTCATAGTATCTGTTGATAGTCTGTAGCTTAAAAACACATACACACACACCCCCCCATGCCTAGTAAATGTGCAAATTAGGCATTCACAAACAAAAAGATAAATACAGTGTTGCTAAAACCAATAAATGAGTGAGTTGAGTTTGTTTGTGACAGCTTTTGAAAAGCCAGATAAACACTACCAGCTTTGCTCAAACTTTACTGGGGAGAGAAAAAAAAAATAGTAGTTAATCTAGAATGATTCTCTCTTCAGTTCCAGCTTAGGGTCACCAAGGTCTTTTTGATACACAGGAGCCTTTCTAGATGAAAGGGTAAATTTAGTAAGAGTACAGCATCATCAAAGCTGTTAACTACCTTCAAACAGTTTGATGTCATTCCTAATGAAGTACATCTTTAAAGATTCTATTTTGTGCTCTTGCAAAGTTATTTGTATACCAATAAAAGCTTTTGCTCTGCTAAACAGAATTCCAGCAATACATGTTTATTTACAGTTAAAAGCTGAGCTTCCACTTCTAAAATCATGTTCTTCATCTTAAGATTGTACTAACAGAGTGGTATTTTTTGCTCCGTAAAAAGTACACCGTAAGAAACAGCTTTCAAACAACAGACAAATATTCTACAGATGGCACTGAGGTTTGGTTACTATGAAAATGGTACCTGTTGTACGCAGATTGCAGGAGTTTTACAACACAGTACGTGTGCAACATTCAAACATAAGTTTAATAAATACATGTATTTCATACTTCCAAGTATTTCCCCCCCCCCCCCAAGATGTTTACAGCTAGCTTGAAGCCATGGTGCTTTATGTACCTCCCTCCTCCCCACCCTGTCCCCAAACACTAAGCACTCACACACTCGTTATTGTAGGATTGCTCATAAGTGATGCACTGCTGGCATTGTTTTTTTCCTTCATTCTGTTTACAAAAAGAAAAGCATATAGCATTTGTTTTAAAAGTAGGAACTTCAAGCCTATTGACCGTGATAGTGAGCCTTTTAAAGGAATTCCTCCAATTTTTTTTGCAGCATGGTTCTACTATGAAAAGTGACTATAAAAATTACTTTTACCTCAATGGGTCTGTTACGGAATGCTAAAACTCAAGGTAGTTTCAGCACATTAAGAAACCCACACAATAACAATAGATTTATTATTGGTATTACAGTATCACAACTCCAATGTGTTTAAGACCACAAGTTGATTTTTTTTGCATACCTTCCATGCTTTTTTTCACCCCCCTCCTCTTTTAAAGCAGAACTATAACCTACCATTGAAACCAAGTAAAACCACTGAAGTTTCGTACTGAATTCTTAGAATTTAAAACTGCTGTTAATAGCATTGTACAGGTATATATATATACGTATATACCTATAGAACTAGAAGTACTAGCAATTCCCTTCAAAATGGTATTACTCAGAGGGAAACTAGTATACAAACCACCAAAAGACTTTATTTTCTCAGTTCATATGCATTCAGTGCATATCTGATGCAAAAATTGGTTATACATACACAGCCAGTTTTCATACTAGAACCAACGCCAGCATGTTTTTGTTAGTTTTTATTTAGAAATTAAGGCACATAAGCTAAAAGGTCAAAGACCAATGACAACTGATGGAGAATACTTTAGTTCCATTCACAGTCATTTACTTCACACACTTTTGGCTTACATACCAACAGTCTTACCATCAAACTGTCACAAACAAATATGAAGCTACTGAAGGAACATGTCATCCTCACTTCAAAGAAAATCTTGATCTAACCTGATGAATTTGTTGCACTCAGCTGAGTTCAAATATTTGAAATGGGAGGAAAGTTGTGCATTTGTACTGCACCATGACCATTTTAGTGTCACAAGTTTGCCTTTTTTGTTTGCTTTAATATCCTGTTTAACTGATTCATTTAGTGACTGAATCTCAAACCACTAAAATCCAGAAATAAAAGAAACTCTGGGTTTATACAGAAGCTTTATAGATTTTAGTTAAGGCATTCTTTAATAACATGAATTATGAGTTAAGTTTATTATAATAAAAACAAAAGTGTAATTTGCTAAGGTGCCTACAACTATTTAAATAAAGTATGTATTTACAAAAGAAATCTTTAAGATGCCTATGTACCTCACGCAGGAAACAAACTGAGTCACAGAATGTAGCATTAAGTATCACTAAGATACTTCATTATGAAGGTGTCTTCCCACAATCACAAACCAGAACAATAGACGTTATAGGAGATAATGTCTTCAGGTTATTTTCTATGCTTGTATGATCTTTTTTTTTCCTCCGAAAAGCTTTCTATGGCTAGAATAGAATTAACAAACAATTACATACTTTGAAGCCTAGTCATACAGGCAGGCTAGGGATTAACAAATTCATTAAAGCAAAGCAAGGAACACCAACATTCTTCCTCTGTACAGTAACATATAGATGAGAATTAGCTAATTAATCAATTTAATATTTGCACAGATATCACTGCCACTACATTGGGTCTTAAAAGCTCAAATTGAGTTCACTCATTAAAGTCAGTAAAATGACACCACTGATGCAGCAAATGCAATTACAGCATTAAAAAAACCTAAGCCACTAGCTACTGTTTAGTTCAATACCTACCTCGTTTCTTGTTGTAAATAATATTCTTACACAACAGGTCATTGTGACAGAGTACCACTGGTGATCCTAAATTTGACAGTCTTTCCTTCATCCAGGCCATCTCTTCCTGCAGAACTTGAGGACTTGGAATGTCACTTAAAAACCTTTTCAGGTATAAGAAGTGTGAGTGTTAATATTTAGTACTGTGTGTTCCATACCAACCATTTGTGATGAAATAACTTAAGCTATTTTCCTCTACATTCTTATTTCAAATAATTCAATAGACCTTCTCCCAAACTAGAGCACTCTTTCCCCTGGCACCACAGCAGTCAAATTACGACAATTATTTCCCTCTGTCCTCCCCAAAAACAGTTTCTCTAAAGATTGTTGGTGCTGTAAAGTGATAGTAGTCCAAAAATCAGGAGTACAACTTGAACACAACCCTGCACATTTTTTAAAGGAGTAAAGATTAAAAGTGTTATAGCATTAATTTCATTCACTTTTTGCTCACATTACTTCCTTCAAGTAGAAATCACAGTAAGTACTATATGTATGTATACAGAGGAAATTAGGATTCATTTTTAGTTCTAGTCACAGTAAATATGCTTAAGTAGGCATTTTCTCATTTAGACTTTCAATTAACTACTCAAATTTTCTCAGTTTTCTTGAGAATGTTATTTTGTAGAAGAAAAAAATTCGAACAACTTTGCTAGATCATTCTTTAATTACAATGCAGCAAGAAGGGCAGTTGGCATCAGTGATTTCAAAGAAGTTCTGTGAAGAATGTTTTTAAGCTGGAATCTGCTTACTGAGGATATGAAGCTTGATGATATTGTACAAACACTTCCAAATTACAGTTTTAGCTTAAAAGTTTTAGCTTAGAAGTTTTATCTCCAATCTCTGCAAAACACTGTCTTCAATTCAAGCTTTAGGTTACAGCACAGAAGTTTTATTTAGGTTAATGTAAATGTAAAACATTGCTCCTAGTTTTGCCRTTCCTCTCATCCCAATCTTCCAGTGACTGATGGTAGAACCCTTTGGAAATATTTTCTTATTTTGTTAAGCTCCTAAGAAAAAACAGTTTAATTTACAAGTCAAGAGCTATACTGGGATGCTAAAAACAAAATGTAATTAAACCCTTAAACCCAGGTGACACAGCGCAAGTCTTGAATAAGTTTGGTATAAACAATATACCAAATGAATTAAGTCTCTCCTTATCATATTTGACATTTATATACTACTTCAGTATTCAAGAGTATGACAAAACTCAAAATTTTACAAACTTCAACATTACGTGGTAACCCAAACCTATTTTTTTAAAACATTCTTCTACCCCTCAACCAGAAAGAATGGGAAATATGGAAAGCACATAATGAAATACCTACCTTTTATTTACTTCCTCATCTGTAAATTCTGTGGGTATGAGAGAGAAGTATTTCCCCATCTTCAGCCACAGATTAGATTTAGGGATCCATCCGTTGTGTGCATGAATAGTATGGATTTTAGCAAGCTGTCTGGCAATGAGTCTAAAAAAAATGAAGTTTAAATTAATGTTGTATCTGCAATAGATCTGACCGTCTTTATCATATTTTTCCTAGCAACAAGAGAAGACAACCACAACGTATTTAACAGAAAAAACTGTAAAAAATGCAGCAAGGGAATCCAAAGAGGGTTTAAGCAAGAGCAGCMCGGCTACAGGGTAGCATCTTTAAATACTCAAAAGGTCATTAGCAGCACTACTTAAGGGAGGGGAGGCGGGAGGGATTGGAGTTCAGTTACAGCATGCATACTTCACCTGTATTTACAGTCTACTCTTCAACTTACTCATCTTTAGAAGAGTTGACTCAAATTAGCTGCCATTGTTAGGCAAATACATTTCAGTGCATATGAAAAGCTAAAATCTTAAGACATCTTTCTGTTCACTGCTAATAGTTTAAAAAATTATGTCTTGATGGAAGACTATTTTGAACCTATTCACAAAAAGGAATGTATTAGAAACAGAGCTAGGAGTACTTGCTTTAATCAAGTCCAGCCCCCTACAACTCCACCATGTTAAATGGTCTCCCTAACAGTAATGTGCAAGTGTTAAATACTCACAATAAGCAGACCTCCAGTAAGTATATAGTCTTCTGGGGAGGCAGCAAGGATCATTTGTTCAGCACTGAAATACCATGATAACTAAGATAGAGGACAGCGAGCTGTCAGGAGTGTGAAAATCAACTTAGTGCAGGATTATAGAAATATATCTTTTCTGCCTGCTCATAAACTAAGCTTGAGATCCTTTGGTCCTGACAGAACACCATAAATGCACCATAGAACTTGAATAATGAAATAATAATAAAAAAAAAAGCTTACCTGAAAATATCTGGATTGCATACATGCTCTGGATCCAGTGCTTCCCCTTGCATGAACTCGTAGCACAGGCCATTATTAAAAGTACAGTATAGTTGAGGTGCACAGCCATGAGCCTGCAACACGCGGAAACTCTTCACTTCCTCATCTCGATCTACTAAGAGCTCGGTCTTATTTCCATAGATCCTAACTAGAACCACATCGTCAGTTATGTCACCCACATAGCAGCCAATTAGTTTATTGGTGATTCCATCAGTGAACAGCTGAAAAGTAAAAATAATGCATAAGCAAATCAGGTCTGCAATTTCAACGTGCAGGAAAAGAATGCAGTGTTATTCTTTAGTTCACAAAACATAAATCTTTACAGATTGAGCATTAACAAAAGAAATCTTTAAGATACAGGAAAATCGTGGAGAAAATTGCAAGGATTTTTCCCAGTAACACATGAAAAGAGAAGAGGAAAATGTGAAAACATGCCACAGTGACTACAGAAATACTACATGTAGAAGGCAATAACTGAAAGCTCAATATTGTAAAATGAGTTCCCATATAACCACTCTGAAACTCATGGATTAAAATGGCTGAAATCAAAGCCCCAGCAAGGCAGCAATCCTAAACCACTACGAAAAGAGTCATGAATACAGCTAGCACAAAAACAACAATTTTGATGCACTTCAGAATTTCAGTATTTGCTGATAAGTGCACAACTAGTAAAAGATACTCCTGGAGTTCTAAACTACTACTTTTAAAAAGCAAAATTCAGGTCAAACAGTTCAAGTTCGGGGGTTATCATCCTCCCACTAGCCTTGAGGTTTTATTGATTGAGAACAATTCCTAAAGTCACTTTGGCTCCTCTACAAATTTGAGACAGTACTTAATTCAAGAACCCAGTCTTCAGCCTCAAGTACCATTCCAAATTTAAAAGCTTCTGACAAGACCCACTATCCTCCCATTTTACTTCATAATTGGTACATGCCATTTAAAAGATTAAAAAAGCATTTCAAGTCCTTATCATTAAGATGTATATAAATGCAATTTTTACAGCCCTGCAGTTTACTAGGCTTTGACCAGTCTAGTCACTGATGCCTGAACATACTGAAGATGAAGCAAGTAACTTTCTACAAAAATAAGTAAGAGCATTATGTTTACATCTAACAACAACCTACTCACTGCCTTTCAAATAATGATGGAGGTATGGATACTACAAGTTCCTAGCTATGGAAAGGGGGGGGGGGGGCGGACGAGAAAAATCCCCACTCCTTAACTGCTGCTTCTCCTTTCACATTTGATGATGAGGCCTAAAATAGTCATTATACAGGCTGAACTCTTGGAGGTGCTACCTGACAAGCAGACTAGATCCTGGGTTACTGGGCTGCGTGTACCCAGTTGCATGTAGTCAAGCATTTGCAATCCCACTCACTGCCTGCAAGAGTAACACAGCAGTTCTTGATCTCCTCCTACAACCTGGGACAGTTTTACAGCTCAGAAAACAGATGTTTGGTGCTTTCAAACTCTTTGCACTGTCAACCCAGACTGAATGCTCAAGAAGTTCCTAGATGAGCACTACCCATATTAATTCTAGCTGTCAGGTAAGTGACTGAAGGGCAAGACATTAACATTCTCAGGTGACAAGCAGCATCACAAGCAAGAATGCCAATGTTTTCATAACTACTGAACAGCCTCTTGCAGTCTTAAGCATAAGTAGTAAACAATTTAAAGTCAAGGTTCTCACAGCAACTGTAATTTATAGTGAAGTATAATTTTTTTTTTTAGTGGTTACAGTCATGCCTCTTCTCCCACTCTGTTGCTCCCAAAACCCTAATTAAGACTCAATTAAAAAAAAAGAATAAACCCTCACACAAAGCACAAAACCTCCTTTCAGGACCTTGCACTAAAACAAGCAAGCAGCAGGAAGTAGCTTCAAGTTGGTTAACATACACAGTTAGACATACACAATTTTCCCTTGGGTGGACATCTTGCAAGTTTAATTTGACAACTTTCTTTAGAAAGTGCTTTTACCATTAATTCTCATTTAGTTAACTCTTCTGGCATACGCACAAGAGACAAATGGAGATACAGTCTGATACGGTCTGATCACTTTTATTAGAACTTTTTCAAACTAGGTAGGTCCTTGAAGCTGCAAGCAGCTTTTATTTAAGGGCAACCTGAAGACTCGGGATAGAATTTTTTTAATTCATAATTGTAATAGAAGTCAGAAAATCAGCTGAAAATTGAAACCTATTTATCAGAATTAGAATACTAAGTGTTCAATGACAACAGTTTGAATTCCTTATTCACACATCCTCCTGCATTTCTTATCCCTCAAACCCTAAGTCAGGCCCAAAACAAAAATACTGACGAATGGTGAGGTCTGCTGCATTTCAGGCCTTATATTAAACATTAATGTTTAAAGAAAAAGTACATTTTTTTCTTTTATTAAAATACACGTCAACAACAGGCAACTCCTCTACAGGCATTATTCCTTAGAACCTTGGACAGTTTCGGTGTTTTGGGTTTTTTTGTGGTTTTTTTTTTTGAAAGCCAAACACAATTCAGAAACTTTGACTTCCTTCCCCCACCCCACTCCAAGAGGTAGCCTTTATTTTGAACAGTAAAGTAGTATCATTCAAACACAAGTGACAGCTTATTTCCAAATCTCAGGGATTTGGAGAAATCAAGCATCAGAAGCATTTTTTTTTTTAATTCCTAAAGAAAAAAAAAAAAAAAAATCTGAAGTCGGGTCAAGACTCCCCATTTAGGAAGAGACAAGACTTTCACAGTGGAAGATGCTGTATTTTAGCTATTATGCCTTGCCTTCCTCAAGCACCCCTATGCTATGAGGTGAACAAACTCAACAAGAAATAGCTCAAGGTTCCTGAGGAGAGATGCAGAATAGAAGAGGATATGAAGGTACTCCATTTTCTTAAACAGTTACGAACACTTGATCTTGCAGAAGTAGGTTCAGCAAATCATATACCTTTCATCTACACAGGGCAACCATAAATTCAAATAAACCTGCTTACAAAGCCTCCTTGACTGACTCAAAATTAGGACTTTACAATTCATGGACACATTTTATTACTAGCTATTATTTTAATAACCCAGAAGACAAGTAATGAAGAATCTTGTCTTAAACAGTCTTCACAGCAACTAAATGTTACAATGTTAATCAGTGCAACTAAGAAAACTATACCCTTTAGCACCATAGACACTGGTTTTCACATTAAAATGAATACAACTGTACTCTTAACACTACCCTATTCTTTTGCTTGACACTTATGCAGACATTTTAAATTTTCTCTGTGTACGTGAACATATTGTTGCAACAATGCACATGCTAGATCAAGAGGATGAGGTGCTTGAGCAGTGTTACCCAATTTGAACAGGCAGTACTTAAATGCTTTTCAAGTATGGCTTGTAAGTCACAAATTACACCTTTATATGATAATGTATTCATTCATAACCTTTCCCCTTGTAAGTGTATTGTCACAGAACTATTTAGATCAGAAGGGACCTCCTGTGATCATCTAGTTCAACCTCCCTGCTCAAGCAGGGCCAACTAGAGCCAGTTGCCCAAGACTGTGTCCAGTGAAGCCTCCAGGAATTCTGGAGACTCTACAACCTGTTCCAGTGTTTGACCACCCTCACAGTAAAAAAGCATTTTCTTGTGTTCAGATGGAATTTCATATGTGTTCTATTTTGTGCCCACTGCCTCGCCTGTCCTTGGGCACTGAGAAGAGTCTGGCTTCCTCTTCTTCAATCCCCCCCATCAGGTATTTATACATATGGCAAGATCTCTGCAAGCCCTCTTTTTTTCCAGGCCAAACACTCCCAGCCCTCCCAGCCTCTCCTCATATGAAAGATGCTCCAGTCCCTCAGCCATCTTCATGGCCCTTTGCTGGACTTGCTCCAGTGAGCCTGTATCTTTCTCATACTGGGGAGCCAAGAATGGGACACAGCACTCTAATATGGCAAATCAATGTATAAGTACCGGTTCTCATACATTTTAGCATAAAACCAGAATTAACTCATTAAAAAGTTTAAAGAGCACTCTGAAGAAGTGATTTGTGTTGAGCTACCGATCAAGTTAAAAAGTATCTTGCCTGCCATACGTAAATGAAAACTTCTGAAATATAACATTAGAAAAAGCTCTTATCCTGTCATTGCAGGACCAAAAGAAAAGTGAAAGCTCTGTTGAACTAAGAAGGATCAAAACCAGTAAGTATAAAATTCAGTATCCCCTCTGAAGGAAAAGAAGTTTATTGTCTTTATTGAATGTCAAAGGAGGCAAACAAAATAGGCAGTAATTCCCAACATGCAACGGCACCACTTCAAATCACTGGAACTTGTGTTACTGTTTTCTACTTCTTATAATACAACCTTCTAATGAAGCTTGCCTTTCTCTCCATAAAAAAATTGTACTGTAAAAAAAGACAAGGCTCTAAGGTCATCAGAAATAGTGATACTACCAAAAAAAACAGACATTAAGCAGTATTGATGCAAAGAAACAGTAAGAATTTGATTTGCTTATGGTGTTAAACAGAAACTTCAGGCCACTGCACAGCTTCCATCATACTGCACAGGTCTATTATCCCCTTAAAACAAGTTTCATTAGTGTTAATAAAAAGAAATCTACAACAAGGAAATTGGACTCCCTCAACTGATAATTTAGGAACTCTACTTCTTATTAGCATCTATTTGTAACATGTTGCTATAAGTAATTATTTACACCCAGGAGCATTTTAGTTATTGCTTCTTAAAAAGGCAGAAGGGTTTGCTTACTTTTCTAATAACATCATCCAGACTAGACAATTTCCATATTCCATCATGAGAAAACATCTCACATTTTCTACCAGTAAAAGAACTAATACTCACTTTATTCTTTTATTCAGAATGCCTTTACTGTAGCATTTAAAGAATCAGCTTAGAATGCCTTCCCTGAAATGTAACCTGAGACGCAGCAGAGCAAAACAGGAATTCTATAACAAAAGCATCAGTTGAGTGGCATAAACAGAGAATGGACTCTGATGACATGGATAATCAGTAAGCTCTCAAGGCCATGTGGAAGACAATGGAAGAATCTACAGAATGTTATAAATAGCAGGTAGAAAATTTTGGAAATAAATGAAGAAATACAGAGAGCCAATAGAAGTCAAGAACACAATGCAACAGAAAAAAAATCCAGCAGCAAGATTCTGGTACTCTTGTAATTTAATTATTTAATTTAAATATTATAATTAAATTAAAATTATTGTGATATGTACTTATGACATTGTAGTAAGTACTTTCAGGTGAGGGGACACAAAGCTAAAACTAAACTCTGAAAATGGTATTTATACTGGCCCACAATCCAGCCAGAGATCTAGCTTGAAGTCAAGGCTTTCTAGCTCTTGGGAACAAATATAAACTGTTTACTGAAATGCAGAGTGAAGGCGAGAAAGCTACAAATAAGCTTGAGTTACTCAAATGCAGTCTCAGAAAGCAGCACATGGTAGAAACGAGACAGGCCAAGTGCATCCAGGAAGAGCAGAGAAAACTCAACCAAGACATGAAGTATCTTTGAGACAGAGTTTACCATAAAAGCACTCTTATCAGCAGCAATCAGGTTATCAGATTCCTGAAAAGGGCATATGATGGATATGTTCCCATCTCATAAGCAGGTGGTTCAAGAAAAGCTTATACCTGATCCTATTGTTCCAGGTGTTCAAAAGATGAGAAGTATGAGAACAAAATTAGTCACATGTAATAAGCATGAACAGGCAGAAATAAAGTGTCACAGGGCAAAGTAGAAAGCACTTACCACTCACAGAAGAGATACAAGACCAAGCAGATTTTTTTCCTTCTAGACTGTTATTACATCCATAGGAGGAGAAATATAGAAAGCAGTATTGTACTGCTGTAGAAACAGAACAGCAATGTGAAGTTTCAGCATAAACAAGTAGGGATTCCCATGATTCTGCTGCTGAACCCCATATTGCACATTAAGATCTCCAGAAAGGAACAGACTTTTAATACATGCTTCTTTAATGCTCACAAAACCTCAAGTTTGTATTGTAAGATGTAACTTCGTTTCTTCTGGAAAAGTATATACAGGCACATCCACAAGTATACATCTCAAGAATTTCATTTCTCAAAACAAGGCTAGTTATTTCTCCATCTCTTTCTGTAACTATTCCTAAAAGAAGGACAAAGTACAACCAAGGGAAAATGCACGCCTTAGGTAAATTGTCATATATTCAACAGGGCTTACAAGAAACATCGTTCAAAGGTCTCCAGGCTCTGGAGCCACATCCTCTAGACCATTACGTTCAGCAGGTGAAAGCCACTGTCTACGTGACTTTGGTGGCCAGATGATCACGAACAAGACCATTTGGTGTTAAAAGTACCAAGGTTAGCAGTAAGTTAATGGCACCGTTCTACGGCAAGCTTGGCCACAGGCTGAACTAGCAGTTTTTCACTGAACTCTTGGGGTGCTCATCCATGACAGCAGCATAGAAAAAGCAACACCGCCACTACCTATGCTATATAGTATCACTTAAACCTTCCCCCCCACCCCCAAACAAACCATCAACACTGCAGCTTCAAGGAAGAAATCGGGGGGGGGGGGTTTGCTGTTTTCATTGGTGGTGGTGGTTTGGTTTTTTTTTTAAGGTTTTAACTGAAGTTTCACATCCTCCATATTCTCAATATAAAGACCGTTCAAAATTACATTCAGTAGTCTACTATAAAATGCTATAGATCTGTCACCCCTTGCAAGGGCTGGTTCTGATCTAAATGCGTGACAAGATGAGAAAGCTTTTTTTTCTTTTCTGTCAGAAGAAAACCCCAAAGAGAAATTACGTATTTTTTACCTTGTTTCTGAAGAATACTCTCCTACCTGAAAAGAGTCAGCATCAGGTAACTAGTTAAGACTTCTAAAGTGGTGAATTGTTTTAGATCTTTCTACAGATTTTGTGATACTGATGAAAACAGTTACAGAGAAATCAAAAAAATTAAGCTAATAGAGAAGGAGTATAAGATTTTATTCTAACTCAAAGAATTAATTTGCTGCTCCTCCCCCTGGAAGATTTTGACATAAAATGGCCATGTAACAGTAGGGGGAAAAAAAAAAAAACAGGAACTAAAACATCTTAGCTACCTTCCTTTGCAATGTTACGAGTCTATAGCATAAGTTATATGCCATTACATAGCCGGATCCAAGCTGTGTCTAAGCAAGTATCGATTATCTGTAATTAGAACCAGCCATCAATACAAACACACCTAGAGCATGCACAACTTGATTACATCATGCACTGTGAAGTGACACATCAATTACATAAAACATCACCACAGGCAGGATTGCTGCCCCACCCACTGACATCACAAAAAAACCTTTACAACAAAGGATTGAGATTATGAAGTTTCATCAGAAGCTTAATAAAAATGGAGAAACCAACCTAGCCTCAAACGACATCTAATACTGCCTACATTTCCCACTTACAGTGACGTTGTGTTCAAGGCACACCTCAAATTAGTTTTTCCACAACTCAGCAATGCAGCCCATTCTGCAACTCTAACTTTTCTTATTCTTTCCTTCACTCATCACTTTTCTATTTAGAGATATTAGCACTTCAAGATGTTAATCTGTGAACTCAGTCCTTCCTCTTTAAGTGGTAACTACTTTCACAACCACTGAAGAGCACGATGTCCTAAAAACAGCTAAGCAATAAAAACTCTTGAAAAATGTAATGATACAGAATAAAAAGTTACTTTACTTTGTTTCCCACAGACTAACATTTTCTGTTTCCATTCAATTATTTCAATGCTTTAAATTCCACATTCAGCCTGTTTAAATAAACTGTGAAATATTTTAACTAGTTCAGAAATCTGAACCTAATCATAGTTTATTATAAAGAAAATACCAAGATCGACACAAGCAAAGAAACTGGAGCAGCAGCCAGAAAATACTGCCTGAAGAAAAGCTACTGAGTGCAAGTCAGGAAGAAAAAGCAGAGACACAGAGAAAAGCTAACCTCGTACATAAAAAAAAGGGGGGGTGGTGTGTGTGTGTTTCGCTCATGAAAGTACAAATCTTTGTAAGCATGGCTCTACCTTGTGTGTTCACATTTCATAGCTACAGGAACAAATTTTTGCAAAGAATTATAAAATGCTGCAGTAGTAAAGTCATGCAAAGTGTTGATAAATGCAAAGACATTCACATCTTGGTAAAAAGACACAGTATCAGAAAACAAGCAAGGTCCAATTATTTCAGAGAATTTAAAAAAAMCCAAACAAACAAACAAAAAAAACCACCACACCACCACCACACACTTAATGACACTTATTTGGAGATGATCCGGAACTAAGTTCCAGATAGGCGCTTGCAGGATTCTGGGGAGGAAAAAAAAAAAGTCTTATTGAAGAATTTGATCCCCTTTGCAAAACTGATACACACACACACACACACCCCCCCCCCGCCAGGTTTGGGCCAGGACAAGAGCACTGTTTGCTAGCATATAATTTTTATCATTCTAGATGCCTGAATGATTTTGCAGCTGATTCCCACCCCCCACCCCCCCATAAGATATCATGCTGGTCTATCCAAATAATGGTGCAAATTAGCACTATCAATATTAAGCCTCTTCACCAGTAAAAACAAGCAGCCTTCATTCTCAATGTTAAAGATTACTTCAGAATGGAAAGAAATACGGTTTTTTTCCTGTACCATAACATTACACTGCATTCCATTAGCCTACTGAATCCTTTATTATCACCAAGCCTACAAGATGTAGAATAGGTTGTGGGATAAAAGAATCCTGAATCTGCACTTACTGAAGTGGTAACTAACCTTCCCATATTGTAACCAAACACTGATCCTCCTTCAAATATTAACACAAATGAATCTCCATAAAAGAGGAAAAAGAAAAAAATTCTTAAGATGGGCAACAGATTCCAAACTGTGATTGTATTTTTACATTAGGAAAGGTGATGCAACTTCTTTAAGACAGTAAAGAGTTAAAACAATTAAGTTTTTATCTTTCATTAATAAAGAATTGTCCAAAATATAAAAATTGGAATGTACAGTCACAATTTAAGCTGTTCACTAATTCAAAACAGGGTTTGAGTTTTGAAGAGCATTTTTGTTTATGAAATCCCAAAAAAATGTTTCTCATATTCACTGCAATCGATGTCTGAATTTAGCAAGCAGTGAGCTTTTCAGCAGGAGGTTGGGAGCGAGGCCTCCAGAGATCCCTTCCAACCTGAACTACTCTACAATTTTATTACTAAAATCAGCTGTTACAGAATCAAAAGTAACTACTGCAAAAAGCACAGATTTGTTTTAATGACATTGCTTTGTATTACTGTAAAGCAGCGAAAGCAAACCTCAAGAATTTAAGAGTTAGAAAATATAACACCCAGTTCTACACAGCCTCAGATGACAACTGCACAAAGTATCTACATAAAGACCAGTATTTAGACAGGAAAATTTTGTTTCTCCTTACCAATGTAAAAGAACTTGAATATTTGTACTGTTTAGTAGTGATAATATTCAAATATAACTGGAGATAGAGGAGATACATTACAGTAGAACTGCTTGTGATTCAGCAGATAATTGGCAATGCTTATGGATTCTATAGACAGTTTCTGATAAATAATGCAATAAAAGAAAAATTTAAGCACTGAAGATTTAAAATTATTTTCATCCTCTGTCCTACACTTATGTTCTATGCCATGATGCAAAAAAATTAAAAGTGTTAAAATATTTTCATGATTTTAGATACTACAAATCTTACAGAAAACGGGGATCAAGCATTAAAATTTTTTAACTACACTTTAAAAATTGTTTAGCTGACTAAACACACAACAGTAAATTTTTGCAAGAGAAGTTAATTAACTTTTTAAAGTCAAACTCTGGACTCTTCCAACTTCTTACTAATTGTTTTGATGCAATAAGTACTGAGAGCAAAGGTAGCTAACAGCAGAGTTCAACAGAGGAAGTAGTAGTTCGTTCCACCTATCAATGTTCTTTGTCTACTTTGCTATGCTGCTGCTGTTTCAGATTAGTCAAGCATATTTTCCATGCAATACATGATTCTCATTTTCATCTCCCTCCTAAATATATGCTCCTCTAATGAGGGGACTCCAAGGCAGACCTTCTGTTCACTCCATCCTCTTAACAGAAACAGTCATCTTTCATTTCAGCATCTTACTGTATGTGATGCATGTGTAACATGCATGTGTAACAGATCGCAGCAGCAATGGTGGCAATACAACTAGTTTCAAACCACACGCATTCTTGCTTATGTACGCACAGCAGTTTAAACACAGACTAAAGAGTTAAAAATAAAAGGCCACTGAAAAGCTTCATGAATAGGATGTTCTTCTGCTGTTCAAAAGGCAAAAAAGTGAGTTGAGAAGTTTTAGTCTTAAAGTAACTTGGTTGAAACAAAACTCGGACAATTTTTAGACAGAAACCTCTAACCACAGACAGTAGTCTATTACTTTACTATCGCATGACCAGTCAAATGAGTCCCTGTTCCACACCAATGGTACCAGTAGTTTTTATTGTTAATTGCTTCTTCCGAAGAGGGCGACAGAGGAAGGAAGCACCACTTTTTTTTCCTTAAACCTACTAGAACTTTCCCAAAAGGTTAGAGTCATCCCTCCTTAATAAGAAAATGTTTCAGTTTCATTTATTGGCATTCCTGTATGAAAGAAAGAAAAATATTCTGTTGAGAAGTACCCTCATCAGAGAGCCAAAAGAACAAAAACATGTTTAACTTTAGGTAGTCCTGCAAGGAGCAGGGAGTTGGACGCGATGATCCTTATGGGTCCCTTCCAACTCGAGATATTCTATGATCTCTAACAACCCTGTTTAGTATTACATGTTGTAAAGCTATTTTCATTGCACCTCAAGATATTGGGACTGAACTTATGGCTACAGCCCTCAAAATCACTTAGAAAAACCTCATTAGCTTTATTTTCATACTAACTGGCCTGGCATGTGTCAGGTTTCTTTTCCTACAAAGAAACTTCAGAAAATTTCAGTCAATTTATGTGCTATTACTTCAATGTGCTCAGTTTTTCTATACAAATTAGTTCCAGTAGCTCTCTTCACAGGAACTTCACTAAAATAAGACACTTCCACATACTAATAACTGCTGAATAACACAGTTTAAGGGCATATAATAAAACGCTCAACTAAACACAGGCTGCAACTGAACGRCTATTTTAGCCAAGTAAATTAACTGAAGACTTGTATATGGGGCCAGGTTAAGTATATTCTAGAAGCACAAAAGCAGCCAATCCTCAAGCAGATGACTCGTCATAAATACGAACGATTGCTCACCTAGAGAATACCAGAGACTAAGCGGCGATACTTCTGCATACGGTCAAGATTAAGAGGTGCAAGCAAGGACGTTAACGGGAGTGACACTCATCGAGATACCGTCAGCCTAAAACCAAACCCCGTAGCGAATCCAAGGCATGTATTTATATTTATTTATTACATGCGACAGCGTGGAGAGAGCCCGCCAGGGGCTCCGTCGCCGATGGCGCCCAGGGGAGAGCCCCAGCCCCGCCCGCGTCCCGGCGGCCGTTACCCCGGCGGCCGTTACCCCGGCGGCCGTTACCCCTCCGCTCAACAGCAGCACAGGCAGCGCAGCGGCGGCAGCCAGCCGCCCCCTCCTCCTCCGGCTGCCTCTCCCCTCCTCTGCCCCGGGGAGGCAAGTCCCCCACCGCTTTACGAACACGCCCTGCTCGGCACGGATCCGCCGAGGGTGAAGCTCACGGGGCCCTCCCCTTCCCCTCCCTCGCCGGCATCGCAGCCCTCGGCCCCCGGGCCGGCAGCGGGCGTCGTGCGTGCGGCGGGGACGCCAGCAGAGAGCGGGTGGAAGAGCTCTCCCCTCCACTAACTGGGGGAGCCAAGTTTCAGCGGGGAGGGCACGAAAGGAGGAAAAGGAAAGCGAGAGACGGAGGAAGGAGGAGGGCCGGGAGGGGGCAGGGGATGCTGCCGCGCCGACACGCCCCGCCGCCAGGCTGCCTAGCAAATGGGGCTCAGCGCAGGGGGCTGCATTAGGAGAGCGAGGAGGGAGGGGGAGGGGAAGGAAGCGAGGCGGCAGCTCCCCCGCACAATGGCCGCCCGCCCGCCCTCCCCCCTTCCCCCCCCAAGCTCGGGCTGCCGCATCCCCCACCGGGAACCCGGGCGCAAGGCCTCCCCCGTACCTGCAGCGTCACCTCCTCGGGTCTCCAGTGGGGCCGCAGGCGGCGCAGGAGCTGCAGGGCGCCCTGGCGGTAGCCGGGCCCCTCCCGCTCGCTGACAGTGATGTCCAGCTTGGGCACCTCTGGGGAGCCGGGCGGGACGTGGATGTAGTTGGACATGGCGGCAGGCGGTCGGACGGGACGCGGCACTGGGCAACAAGGGCAGGCGGCCCTCGCTAACGTCTCCTCCGCGGCAGAGCCGGCAACTGAGGGGGAAATTTCCACTTCGGCTCTCGATAAAGCGGCCCCACCTCCCCCCGGCTGCGGCGCGGAGCAGCCTGGGAGAGCGGGCGGGGCTTGGCGGCGCCCTGCCCTCCGCCTCCCCCGCGCCCCTCACCTGCCCGTCCGCCCGCCGCCGCCTTCGCCTCTCCCTCAGTAGCTTCCCGCGCCTCCCGCTTGCCCGCCGCCGGAGCCCACCACGGCCGTGAGGCAGCGAGGGAGGTAATTAATAAAAGCTCCTCGCGGCTGTGGAGGGGGAGCCGTGAAGGCAGCCGGTGTGGGAGAGCGGCCCCCAGCCGCCGCCCGCTCCCCGGGCGAGCGGGGCGTGAAGGAATGCGGCCGGCAGCTGCCGCGGCGCCGCTCAGTCAATCACCGGGCAAATGACTGATTTAATCAGGCTTTGAGTTATCTGCTGCCGTTAATTTTTGTCTTTAATTTCCGTGCCAGCCTTCGTAACACCCCCTCTTTTCTTTCCCCCGTTCCCCTGCAGGGTGTATACCTGCTAACCACCTTCCAGTTTCAACCAGTTGTAGTTTGATACCATTTGTGGTCCCTTAGGGCACTGGGAAAGTATCACGCTACATGCCCGCCCTGATTTAACATCTTCGTAAAGGTTATCCTTTTCATGAGCGGTACAGAAAAGTTACGTTCTTTTTTTTTTTTTCCTGTTTTGTGCTGAAAACCTTGCCGCCCTGAAGTTTTATGGGGCAGTTGAGTTCCTTTCAGAAAAARAAGAAAAAAAAAAAGCCCTGACTACACCACAGCATTTTACCCATCAAGAAAAAAAAAAAAAGTGGAACAAATTATCTCGGTTTTTTTTTAAATATTTTGATGCTACCTATAATATTCCTACAAGTACCTGCCTCCCATCACGTTCTGACCTTCCCATGTAGGAAAGAAGTTCCTTTTATAAAGCAAGTTTATTAGGTTAGCCTAAAACACGAGAACTACGCAAACAGAATAGTGGCCGGTCTCTTCCCTGAAGACTTGTTACTCCAAATAGACCCTGGTCAGGGGAAAGGGGCATAATTTACGCTCAAAATGAACAATGCCATGAGGGAAACAGCTAGTTCTACAGGTTTAGTTCTCATTAGTTTCATACGTGTTCCTCTCCAAAAGTGCAGTGCATTAGTAACTTTCCCACTGTTTCATCCACCACCATCTACTTGTGAATGTGTCTTGTCTTTTACCAAGAATTGCTGTTGTCTTGTCACCAAAGGGTTTTGCATAGCCTCACTATGTAAGTGCATCATCACTTCTATTCCTATTATTTCTGTTGAACATCTCACCTTATCCCAATATTTCTTCTTTGTTCACTCACCTGTATGCCTTTCCCTTCAGGCAGGATTAAACATTTGGAATAGTCTGTCAACAATTTTTCAAGTAATTTCCTTGTTAAATCTTTTTTTTTCTCATTCCTCATGATCATTAATCTTAGTATTCTCTTCTGTCTAAACTTTGGTTCAGACCAAGTGTTTAAAATCTTTAGAGCCAGGAATCTGTCTTTGTGAGAGTTCACTAAACAAAATTTCCTTCTGTTGTATTTTAAATGAAAATGTAATGTTTATGGGTTGGTGTTATTAGTGTAAATATGTTATTCTATATTAATAGCCTTTTTCTATCAAGGATTAAAAGGGTAAGAATATAGGGGTCTGAATCAAATTTCAAATGTCATAAAATTTCCAGATCTAAATGTTGTATCTTGAGTACATTTCTAGTGGTAATATGCTTTTAGCTTTCCTTTGTTTAAAGGAAAAGCATAAGGAAAACATTAAAACATAAACAAACATTTCCTCTGTTTTCCTTTGTTTTTTGTTTCCTTTGTTTGTTTCCTTTGTATCTGTTCCCTAAAAAACACTGTTTCAAGTTTTAGAACCCTCTTTCCTGTGATTTTGCATCTGTCTTTTATATACACCGATTCACCACTTTCTTAAAATCTTCTTTCTCCATCTCACCTGATTGGACCTACCCATTTCTTCCATTAGCCCACTCCACTTTTTCTTCTTTAAATGTAAGGACATTTTGAAAGTTAAACTCTTCTTTTATTTGAAAAAAAAAGATTTCTGTGAACACACGCACCTTTATACATTGTTCAGTCCTATAAGTTAGTATCACCATAGTAGCATGATATCACTCTATCTGACCAAGCATGTGATACATGGTGCCCTCTGCTTCTGCTTAGGCAGTTTGGTAGATGATAAACTAAGACTTATTTATGGATTAAGGGCAAAGTGACATTTTTGTTGAAATAAAATATCAAAGGTTGAATGCTCCAGCTTCCGTATGTTAATTTCAACAAGAACTGGTCTAAACAGAGATTCAATCTCGCTAATGCTGAACATAATACTCCTACCAGAAGCTTTCAGTTGTTAACTCTGAGAAGCCTTGCTAACTTAGGCAGGTCTGACTAAATTTCCAGAAGTTGTCTGTGAGTATATTTTAAACATAAAGGGGAGAAGTTGGAGCAGTTATAGTGCTTAGATTGTTTGGGAATTAAGGGAACTGCTTCCGCCTACTAAGTATTTATCAAAGAGACGAAAGAAGAACACTTAGGCAGTAGCACCTTCATTTTTCTGGTCATGGTATAAAGACACATCCTTTTTGCTTGTCCTCATGGTGCATTGGGAATTCTTAATTCCAGTTTGAAAACAGTTCAATAAAAGCTATAGCTTGCTACTCACCCTGTTTCCTTTTTACCTTTTGTTTCCTGCAAATATTTGCTGTGTTCAAATCAAACCCCAGAAAACATCTTCTGAAGACTGGGACTCTTTCTCAAGTTTCCAAGAATAGTATTTTTTTTCCTTTTTGAAAAATTTATTTCCTTTTTCTTTTCCCCCCTCCTGACACCTGTACCCTACAAACTGTGAAATTCATTAATAAGAACTCTAGTGGGTTCCTCGCAGGCTACAAAGTGTTCAGGTCAGCTGTAGACTTGTTCTTAGAAAGACCTGATGTTACATGAAGTAAGGGCTCAGGAATAAAGAGAATGTGTTTTCTCTTAATGCCTGATAGTTTTGTAGGTACACCATTCTAAATTAAAGTCATCCTAAGGCTGACCATAGATGTACACAACGTGGAATTGAAGAAAACAGGGTGCTTTAGTTCTCTCCCAGGCCTGTGCTCTACCAGGCGGTCTGGGTACTGACATACAGCCTGTCTGACCTGCTTATCCTCACTGTTCTGCCATTCTCTTCTGCTAATCAGAAACCAGGTTATGCCATTTCATTTATTCCTACATTTTTCACCTTGCCTTTAGGTCAGTGCTGGATGCTTTATAAGCTCTTTAAAAAAAAAAAAAAAAAAGTGCAAAGGAAAGAGCAACATCAGGCTCAGAACCAGTTTTAACTTTCCAGGTGCAGTTCTCCTGGCTGCTTTCCAAACCCAGTAATTCAGTAATTGCTTCAGAAGAACTCAGTGCATAAATGTGACTATAAATGGGAAATGTACCCCTTCTAGCCATAATTAATTTTAATAACATTTTGCATAGCAGAGAGTCTCAAAATACTTTCTATTGTCCTAATCTCACAAATACAAAAATTGAGTCATCAGAAGGTTAAACCTGCCATTAGACCAGTCAGTCAGTAGGCCCGGAAATAATTTTTGACTTCCAGTCCAGTCCTTTGATCGCAGACTTTCTTCAGTGCTTTAAAGAATGTCATCTCTGTTGATTATCCAGCATGTATTATTTGCGTCAAGATGAATCACATCTCTGTACACACAGTGTTAAACTGTAACTCAACTCTTACATTTATTTATTATATCGATTTTTAAAGTGCCTGGTGCCTAGCATCCATATTGATTTACCAGCAACAACTCTCAACACACAAAGTTGATAGTTCTGTCATATGTTTATTGTACTTTATAAACAGATTTCATTTTAATCTTGGTGAAGACAAGCTTGAAACATATTATTTTATAAAAATCTTGACAGTTTACAAATTTCTCTAAGATGGATACTGCTTGGTATGTTGTTGAAATGGTAAAAACTCTTCTCTTGTGCAAGTTGCTTGACAGAATAATAGGTTATAGCTTTTCCAAGTATATTTTGAAAGCTACATACAATAGCAGAGTAAAAGCATCAATGCTCACTGCAGTTTTATGGCTTAATTTTCTAGTAGTCTACCAATTAGTGACACTCATTTGACACATTCCATGTGATAACCTAGTTCCTGACTGTCTAACCCCTATTTTTTCCAACATGGGAATGGTGTGGTGCATAATGTAATAGCAGATGTGATTACATGTGAAATAGCTTAGTGGTTTCGAGCTCTTTCAGGTTTTCAGGGTTTCACCTGGAAACCTCAGAAGTTTCCAGTGGAAGTCTGGACATCTGTGCCAATAGGCTTGGTTACCTCCAAGGCTCCTTCAGATGAAAGCACAGATCCTTTCCCTCTGTGCTTTCCCTGGCTCTGAGTCCATGAACTGTACGCTGAACCGCTGTGAGTAGTTACCCAGTCACACGTCCTGCAGGAAACCTAAGCAAACTAAGCAAAATGCTTAAACATGCATGTTAATTAATCTCAGTGCAGTGAAAAGACAAAACCTGACAAAACCTGCTTAAGTCAGTGGGACCAAATACATGCTTATGCTTAAGCAGGTGCTAAATCAAAATGAGCAGCTTAGCAAGGAATTCCGCGATTTCCCCATGCTGGTGGGGCTAAACTGTACATTTGGTTAGGGCTATTTATAAAACATTATAGCCACTGGGTATAAAGAAAGAAGAGAAAATCTTCGTACTAATTACACTACTCAAAAATACAGGTGAAGTAAAGCAGTACAAAATCATAACTAAGGCCAGTGTCTGCATTTATTTTAATAGACACATCTGTATTTTAAAATATGAAGAGTAATTACAAGTTGACTGATCCTTGACTAAACTTGAACTGTACACACATCCAATGATTTACCATATCCTGGTGTTTTTCTCAAGGGCAACAAATACACATACTGTGTAAGTACCCAAAAAGAATCTACTTAGGCAGATTTAGGATGCCTTGTATGCAAGAATAAATTCACCTGCAGCAATATAAGAGGAGGAGTTGAATGGCTTTTATATCTTCCAGAAATTTAAGCTTTTCTAACATTTTATTGACTAATCAAACATCCTCCTATAAAAAAAAGTTACAAACCTCAGCAATTTGAAATGCTATGAACAAAGACAGTATCAAACGTGCATTTAAATGTTATGCAAGCTTGTAAAAGAAGCCTAGAATACTTTTTCCTATTTTTAAGGTACTATCAGAATGCCATTCAGTATTCTCTAGTGAAATCTCTAATTCTATAGCATAAAAAGTGGGGGGGGAGTTAGCTGAACTAAATTAAAACAATTTAAAAATGTGTACAGAATTATCTTGAGAGACTGAGAGTATGGTTATCACATATAAATGACTGCCAATTCACATTCAACCTCAATCAATAATAAAGAAGAAGGAAAGGCAAAAAAGGGTAGCAAAGAGAGGAGATGAGAGGGAGAAGGAGAAGGAAAGAGCAGGAAATTGTTGTGATTCTGTGTCAATGACAGAAATTACTAAACTGACTTAAGTGTCTTCCTCACAAAAATACCGTTCCCAGCAAATTTCTTGGTAGTTTCAAGAAGTCAGGGCCTGAAAAGATCATAGAAATTACAAGCAATGGTGCTGCTTTCTCGTGCTTATATCTAATTCCCTTTCATCAAGTTGATAGATAACCAGGAGCACTCTGGGGCAACACCACTGCATCCTTTCCATAAATATTCGAGCTTGCGTACCGAGGCCTGCGTGCCCAGTAGACTCCAAGCTGGATGCTCTTGTGGTGCCCCTTTGTGCATCTTTTCTGTAAGCCTTACTTCCATCCTTGTTTATAGCCTATTTCCTGCAGATTTAAGGTTAATGTGACCAGACTTTGTGTCTGTCCTCCCTTAATAACTTGAGGAGGAGGGACTTCAGAATTTCACTGAGACTTTAAATCCCAAAGATAGTTTTAAATCCTAGAACTGGAAATTACTGAACAGGTGAAAAGAATCCCTATTATTTCTCACTGAAAGAAAGGAAAGTTGAGCTAAGCTTTTATCCATTCTCTTGCTGCTGATGAAGTAACTTGTTTGGGTTTTGTCTCTATATTTGCCAGTTCTTAGCTGGGTAGAAGGGAGAGGTCCCTTCACTTTCGAAAGGTGCATAATCCCAGTTTCTCTGGATTAAGATTGACTAGCATAACCTGGTTTAGTATCCCCTGCTCAGACTTTGCCTCTTTTTTCTTTATTTTGATCCTCCTGTCTTGTTTCTCATTTAGTGCTCTCATGCTTTGGTCCTTTCCTGCTGGTAGAGTGGAAGTATGTAGCTCCTTAATGAAGGACTTGCGTTGCGTCCAAGGAACAAGCAACAGCACCCCAAATTAGTCCATGGCTCTGCAGTCATTTTCCTTTTCCGGAGCTCTTCTTTTTGTTCTATAACCTACACACTTCTTTTTGTTTGCTTTTTTTTTTTCCTGCTGTCTTTTGTTTTTAGCCGATTCCTGTTTCCTTTGGTCTTCTCCTTCTTTTGTTGTATACCAGCCTGGTTAAAATCAGTTACGCCGGAGGAGCAGACCTTTGAGCAGCCCGTTCAGCTTCCATCGCCGTCACCAGGAAAACCACCATTTGCTTCATCAGGAGCCAAATGAAGTGAAACAGGCTACGTACATCTGTACGGTCACGTGAGCTTGGATTAAAGTTCAGAGCGGAGCACTGCTCCCTTGCTGCCGTCACCCTTCAGCCAGTGACTGCGCACATTCCACCCACCTCTCGGGGTTCAGCGCGGCCGGAGGTGCCCTGGGGGCCAGGGGCTATGGGGGCTCCCCCCGGGACGGCAGGGCAGGGCAGGGCAGGGCAGGGCCTGGCAGCCAGGGCTGTCCCACCACCCCAGCCAAGGAGCAGGGCAGGCTGGGCTGAAATGGGGTCCTGGGCAGGCTGGGCAGGGCCTGGCAGCCAGGGCTGTCCCACCACCCCAGCCAAGAAGGAGGGCAGGCTGGGCTGAAATGGGGTCCTGGGGAGGCTGGGCAGGGCCATTAAAGCCCACGAGTGCCCCAGGGCCTGGCAGCAGCCCCCCTGGTTCCACTCTGGAGCAAAACAACCTGCTTTCAAGGGGGTAAGGGAGAAGCAAATCTGACTTTCAGAGGGGCAGACTCCTATTTCCATTCTGAACGTACACGTTGTAGGTCACCACCTCAGGCTGCTTTTGAAAGTCCTACAGATTTTATTGTTTTCAGTATTGTTTCTTCCATTATTTATCTTACAGATTTTATTTACTCCTGAGGTGTTGAATCTTAGGGGGCTTGCCAAAGAAGTGCAGTGGGCATAAGAGAAGAACAGCTCAGAACAGCCTGATATTTAATCATAGGCTGTAAATATCTTTTACAGACTCCTCTGTTTGCAACTGTTGCTAAGCATGGGAAATTACTGAATTAGTCAGCTTCATTGTATTTTTGTTAAGGGAGAGCTTGGAACATTAATTAAATTACATTTCAAATTTAGKGATTATAAAGCTATGTATTCCCATTGGAAAAGTAAAACGATAATAAGATAAAAAATAAATACAATATAATAAAATGATAGCAAATATACCAAGGGTAAAGGGCCAGACTTTGCCAAAGTCTCTGTCTTCCCCTCCATAGGGTTGTAGAGCTCAACAACCACAGAAGCGCAGAGGACTGCAGGGGAGGAGAATTGCTTCCCTGACTCCTGCCAGCTTGGACAACGAGCAGTAAGCAAGCAGGAGGGTAATCAAGGAGAAAGGTAGCAAGAGTTGCTACTACAAGAACATCGTGTCTTGCTAGGAGCTGCCAGTCCAAGTGGAATTCAGAGTTTTACCAAAACACCTTGAAAGAGAACTGGAAGCCTCACTGCAGTGTAAGCAAACACATATTCTTAATCATTACCAGCTTTCCTAAATTCTGTTTCTTTCTCATCTTCCCTTAAAATATTTTGGTTTGTGCAGCAGATTCAACTCTGCAGTCTTTACACTTGAAGATGTGAAAACGATTCTGGTTTGTTTGAATCCGCAAAGCTTTTAACATGTGAAAAGGAAGGAATATTCATTCCGGCTTCACCCCCCTCTCTCCAAAGCACCAGAGGTGCGGAGTAATGCCTCTGGTTCTTTCTCACACACTGGAATTTTGCATTTCTATGTCAGCTGGGCCTCCCTGCCCGCAGTCCCTAAAGGCTGAGGTTCACCCAGAGTACAGCAGAAAATCTTTTGCAAGCAGGTCGCAACTGCAGCGTTTTGTTTCACTGTGATCCGTCTATCTTCTGCCTCAATGTTATTCTGAGATTTACATTTTTATCTTGCCTTAAGTTTCTAAGTGAGCAGCGTTTTTGTTTAGAAGATACTGTTTTCCCTGGTATTCATTACAATTGGCTGTGCTTCGAGTATGTCAGGAGCTTAGTCAGCTGTTAGTGCAACCGAGACTTGTTTTTCTTCTTTTTATCCCTTTCATCCAGTGGAAAAAGTTTCCTGCTGCTCTCCCCACTGATATTTGATATCCTGTCTCCAACTGATGTACGTCTTTAACTTTTAAAGAACAGCATGTCAACTAGCTCTGTTAATTTTCACTCATTTTGTCCTTTTTTTTTTTTTTTTTTTTTTTTTTTTTTTTTTTTTTTTTTTTTTTGTCTTGCAGGATTATTTTGGAGGTGTTACTTCTCAGGGGAATGACTTTTTCAAATCCAACTCCCTCTTCTGTAATAGTAAAAAAAATTACTTTCTCATGCTTTGCAACAATGCATTTATTTAATCTACAGAATTAAAGGAATGCTTAGAGTAAGCAAAGCAGCCCATCAGCAGCTTTTCTGAATGTCTGTTACAAGTAATATCATAATGCAGAAAAGTAGAGAACTTGAGAGATTTTTTGAGTTTCTCTTAAAGTGGTTTACATTCTAATAGGTTTTCCTGATAATCGCCTTTCCTCCTCTTTTTTACCAGAAATAATCTTTCTGGCACCAACAGCAACTACCTACATTGGAAAGAAACAGGGGGAAGCCATTACTATGCCATTATTGATCATGTAATCAGATGTATCACTAAAAGCCATGCCAAAAACTGTCCACTGGTCTTTTTACGACGAGTAAATGACAAAAGCATTTCCAAAACCTTATTCTACCACAAACATTGAACTCCCTGCTTATCTTTACAAGTATTTGTTTCCCACTGTCTTTGGGAACAGGAAGCTTTAAGCGGTAGAAAAACACAAGTATCCAAAAGCAGAAATACTGAAGGAATGTTTGAAAGGTAGATCGACCGATCCTACAATCGCATGGATTAATTGCCCAGAATTATGTATTTATAAGAACACCTGTAATACCATTCATAGATCCTTAGCAGTGGACAAGTGGAACTCATGGGATAGCTCTTCTGTGACGGTCACTTCTAGTTCAATAAATCATTGTCTTGCTTTGTGTTGCTAAGTTGCATAGTCATTGGCTCAAGGTCAACTTCTATGTGATACCTGAAGTGTCCCCAAACCAGCTCTGCCACAGCCTCAACCAGATCCTATCTTACAAGCCAGTACCACACGTGGACCTGTGATGAAGAAAGTAGAATAAACCCAGATGTTTGAACCTTCAGAACCATTTAAAAAAAAAAAAATCACCTTTAAAACCCTTTGATGAATTTAAGGTCACAGTTTATTTGTAGTTCACTTTCTGCTAGTCAGGGATTTACTTTTCCTCCATCAAGGAGGAAAACTTTTCCACCGAGAAAAGTTCTCCTTAATCATGTGTATACATGAAAGTCAATGCCAGAAACCAAACCTCTGGCAGAAGATATTTTTTCCTACAATAATATCTCCCCTGCTTACTCTTTTAGAAAGCAAACTCTTTAATTGCTTCCAGAAATATTCTGGGTTTCTGCTCTTCTCTGGTGTATTTCAACTTTCCCTTTTTTATCTTTGTGGTGTTTTTCAGCATTCTTTCCTCAGCTAGCTATTCAAATCTGATCCTCATAATTCACTAGATGTTTTCATAAACAGAGTGAGGCTTCTCTTAGAAAGAAAAGCTCACAAATCAGAGGTTTTACCTGGCCAAAAGAGTCTGGCAAAATCTGAATTTCATAGGGAAGGATCACAGAGAAGAACACAAATACAAGAACAAAGCACACTTTTGATGCAGTTGCTGAAAGCATAAACAAGATCAGAAAAAGGTTAGAAAATGAAATGTAATTAGTACAGGGTTTGGTTTTTTTGAATACTGTATTGGGAAACTGTTAATTTTGGGGAGGTGGGGGGAAATAATAGAAAAACTGCATGGTAGAGAAGCTTAGGCTTAGTTCTTAGATAGAGAAGTTTAGCTTAGTTCCAAGGAGCAGCTGAAACAGGCCCAGAAGTAGCTGTGGAGATGCACTTCTTATGTCTTTGACCCAATTTTACAAAACCCTGAAGTTAATTCCAGTTTTACATGAGCAAAAGATGTTTCTTTGTGGACACAAGGTGAGTGAAAGCAGTACAGGCATTTCATAGGCATAGCTTATGGAAACCTTTTTCAAAAAACTCATCACTACTACTATGTCCCTTATCAGCAAAACATGGAATTCACTCCAATAAAACTTATGTCCAATGAATTTAGAATAAATTAAAGAAAAGCATTTTTAACTGAGATAGGTGTATGGAAAATAGTGCTTTGGGCAGTTTAGGTAAATTTTGTGGCTGAATAATTTTATGGCTGATAATAATACCTGCAGTTACTGCACGTACCAAGTTAAGGATAATTAAGGGTAATTAAATCTTATTCTTGTAGGGTATAAACTAAATTGGCAAAAGTCAGGAGGGAATTTTTTTCTTCCAAACTTTATTTATTATTGCACTGTGTATATTTTTAGGGAATATTAGAATATGTTCACCTATTTTTGGAGGCCTCTGTTTCTTGGATACTGCTGATAATAGAAGAGTGGATCACTATATCATCTAGCATCAGATTATCTTTGGTGTTCTTGGTGGAAATCCACAAGGCCTGCAAACACACAAGCAGAAATTCATAGTGAGAACAATGTATTGCATTGTGTATATATTCAAAAGTATGTTAAAACATTAATGTAGCCACCTTTAGTACATTTTTAATTTCTTAGCTTGGTCCTCCTTAAGAATTAGAACCTATTTCTACATTGAGTATTCAGAACACATGCTGCTGCACGTCAGCGTGGAGATCAGAGAGAAAGAGGGAGTTCTGCCACCAAGCCTTTCTGCTCCCTTAATGAGCTCCCCAGCCCTTCACGGAGTGCTGAGGAAATCCAGGTCCTCGGAGGCCTCTGCATAATTCTCAGTGTTTTTTTCATACACAAGCCCAGCTGCGTATCAACTGGTGCTGCTGGTAGAACACACATAGATTAGCTTTTAGTTTCTATACCTCTATTTTTATAATTGCACCCTGATTGATAGAGCATTATTCTGTTTTTATAAATTTGCCTGTCACAAGTTTATTTAACTTGCTTGTCGAAAAGGCAAAAGGAATCCTAGGATGTATCAGGCAAGACGGTCCCAGCAGGGACAACCTACAAATGCAGAGGTACATGTGATACAGAAGTAGGGGGATTATAGTACAAAGCACTGTTGAGGCCTCATTTGAAGTACTAGTGTAAAATTCTGGTCCTGTATATTAAAAAACAAAACAGGTATGGATAAAGGATTATAACATGATTAGGTAAATGGAGACCCCCATTCTCTTGTAAGAGGAGTCTGGATCTTGGCTAGTTCCATCTAGTGCAAGAAATGTTGTGTGTAGACAGAACCACCCATCACAAAAGTTTCTGGACAGATGTATCCTAAAGGGAAAAGATCCATTTAGGCTAATAAAATAATATTGGTGTGCACAAAATAGGCATAAACTGCTACTAGAGTTCTAGTTGGAAATTTCTAATCATGCATGAAGGTTCTGAAAATATGTGTAACGCAGACAAGAAATATCTTTTAATTTTTACAAAAAAACCCAAGAATAGTTAAATCATGATAACTCTGTCCTCTTTGATACTGAATCAAAAATAATGGGCTTCTTAATGTAGGGTAGTATATTATCTCCAAGAAATACCAGACATTCCTGTGTGTTTATCCTCATCGGAGAGGGAAGTGGAGAACAAGAGTTAGCTAGCTGTACTTTAAATTCAGCCTCCTACTGTTTTCAATTCTGGCCATATGGAATGAGAAGGTTAGGCATAGAAGCATAACCCAGTCTACATCCAGCCCACTCCTAGTGAAGAGTTTTGGTACTTCTCCGTATCTGACCACGTGGTTTTCTGATGTGGCTAAAACAGAATTAATCTTTTTCCAGATTACCTTTCATCTGCATCGACTTCAACTACCTGATTTCATTCATCACAATTTAGGTACTGCCAGTTAACAGAGCTGTGAGTGAGGATTGCATTTTACCACATACCAAAGTACTTTTCAGTGACTGCGTGAAAAAAATGTATACAGCCACCAAGAACAGAAAACGAAACCGTGACGCACATCTGGTTTATGAGCTGAAGGTTCCCTTTCCTCCGGGAGCCATTCAATATCACAGATAGATTTGAAATGTAACTTCTGTAATAGTGTGCTCTGATAACGAAGCCTCAGTTTGAGACTGGAARAGATCATAGCTGCAAAGGTTGCACTTGAAAGACTGAGCTGTTACTTCTTTGCTGCACGCAGATAACAAAAAGTGTCCATGGACACAATTTTGTATGCTTATCTAACAATCACCGATGAGCAAAAAAACTTGCAAAATGTGAATTACAAAGGACAGGCAAATATCTAAAATTACAGGGGGCGTCATCATCCTTTCCACACTTTTCTATTAGTTCCCCTAGCTTGGTAGCATCACTTCTGAATAGATTTTGCCTCAGCCTTTTAGTTCTGACCTATGCTCTGGTCTGTCTAAGGCACCAAGCTAAGAATTCCTGGCTCAGAGGAGTATCAGATGATCAAGCAGATAATACGTGTGCATCTCAAACACTTAATAACACACGCATTAGAATTACTGCCTGTGGAGAATAAGCAGTACACTTCCAGCAGAGTTTCCCCCTTGGCCACCAACTCTGCTTTCAGACTATGAGTAGTCTGACCACACCAACTACCAACTATCAGTGGCTATAGGTTAGTGCGAATAGGCAACCTGCAGTATTGCTCATCTGTTGTGATAGTTCATGCCTTGTCTTATCTCAGTAACGCCTAAAAACCAAAACCAAGCACTACGTGCGTGTTTTTATAATGCAAGATCTTACATGGCAGATGTCACAAGAAAAATGTTTCAAATGTTATCTGAGACAGTTCGTGCTTTTTTAAACTTGGAGATCAATGCTATCAAGCTGTTTCTCCACACATGCGAACAATAACAAGGTTAAAATAATATTAGGTCTGTCTTAATTTCAAAACAATCCTCCAAAATGAAGTGAAGGCTGATGAAGCGATTAATCTGTTGACTTAAAGCACTGAAACTTACATTGTGCATTGAGATAATCTCCAGCATAAATGGAAAATCACTGGAAAGGAAGGCCACGGATAAAATATGATACTACAGGCAATAGCAGTTAACTCTTTGGATTCAGAAGCTCTGTGAGAATTAGGCCTTCAAAAATTCAAGGCCTTGTCTTCACACAGATCACAGCTACGCTTTGCAACAAATTCTTGAATCAGTTGACCTTTGCAAAAATTACATGGAGGCTTGTTTTTGAAAACCGATTATATCAATCTTGCTTGCCTTTGTTCAGTGAAGGGTTCAGGAGTCACAGCAATAAAACCAGGAAAACCAGAAGGTTTTCATACTATTGAAAGTAATTTGTGAGACATTGCAAGACTAGTAGTGTGAAATTAAGACACAAAATTAGTGAACATGTCTAAAAATGAGGATGGATATACTGGAATATTCTTATTTCTCCTTGCCTCTTTCAGACTGTTAAAATTAGCCAACRCAGGTCTGTTCTTAGCCCTTACATTTGGTAATGGCAAGATAGCAGAGATCCTTCTTACTCCTAAACTGTAGGATACAGCTCTTTTGGGATGGYAATCACATCCTTGTGTACATGAAAACTCTTCTGGACTACTGTAGAGAACAATTTTTTGTTACTCCTTAAAAATACAGCAGTGTGTCTTCTTATTTTGTGTTAAACTTTTTTTTTTTTTTTTTCTTATTTTGTGTTAAACTTTTTTTTTTTTTTTTTTAATTTCAGCAGAATTTTCCCAGCTGCTAGATGCTTTGGTGCTAGCTAGCAGCTTTACCTTAACTTCTGACTTTAACAGCATACCCTTATCAGGGCACTGAACACACCAACACAATTACACCAGGTCCAATTGCCTTCACCAGCCTGTAACCACCTTCCTCCATAACCCTCCTCTGCAATCCCCTCCACCTCCTTCCCCAGGCTTTAGCTGCCAGCATMCAAGATGAGCACTAATATGCCACAGCTGTATAGCTTTTGTGAAAACGGGCAAGCGGTGAGAAAATTCTCACCTGGGGCATCTGCAGCTTCTGCCCCTGGGCAGGGAGCTGGGTGTAGGCTCAGGCCCCTGCCCTTGCTCCTTCCTTAGTCCTTGCCCGAGGGCTCTGGTGGGTTGGCTGCATCCAGCCTTGCAGATCACGGCCTTGCCTTGCTACTTTGTCTTAACTTTCAACCTGCCTCGTTACTGTAAACTGGACTGCTAATTACCAGCTGTTGACCGAACTCTATTACCATCACTGGACCCGCTCAGCTCTTCTTGTTGGGGTGCTGTGGGGCTGCACCCTGGTGGGTCATGTCATTGCCCCTGCCTGCCTTGCTGTCACCCGTATCTCCTGGCTTGCCTAATTAAGGTCTGTATTTAACTTTCATGCATTGGAAGATGCTCAGTCATTTTACAGAGTTATAACATATAATTAAGCAATGTATTTAGCATATATTTCTCAAGTTGTGGTGTTCATAATCATCTTTGCTAATAAAATCAAAGCAGTACCTCCCTCAGCTGCTATCAAGACAGTCCAAGGTGATGATCGTAATTCTCCTGTACATAAAAGCAAAGAAAGGCAGAACAAGCCTGATGAATGAGAATTTTTGTACTTTGAAGGCAGTTCGAAGACACTGTCCTCATATTTCAAAAGCTCTATAAATTGCCGTTAACAGGGTCAAATGCAGCACTGAACACAACTCTGTCAGGAATGAATTAAGATAGTACTCAGAGAACAAGCACAGATGACAGGATCCTACTTCAGTTAGCCAGGTTTTACTCTACAAGAGTTTTTACTTAAGAGGTAAGGTGGTAAAGCCTTTGCTCAATGGCTAGTAATCAAGAGTGAACTGGATTAATTCACAATAATAAAGAATGGGTCAGTACCGAGACCATCCATYTTCTCTCCTTTCCCCTCTACATAATATAGTTATGTGTATCCAGGGCTATATATAAATTAGGATTTTTTTTTTGAAAAGTGTTCTTTGCGGGGTTTCACTTATTCTGCAGGTCTTGAACTTTTATGCTTTCTCTGTGAAGAGACTTCCCTAACCCTGGGGGGACTTAGGAATGTGTACAGGAACCATGATAGGACTGCTACAAACAAAAAAAAATTTGCTTTGTTAGAAGTTGTCATCTTGATTGCTCCAATAACCCATCAGCCATAGATAAGAAGACTCTTTTCAACTTTGGACTTCTGTGTGCCTTCATATACAGCTTAAGATTTTATCACTGAGACCACGTAGAGCTACTCTCTAGTGCAGGGCCCCAAATCCTGTAGCAGCAGCAGCAGCAGCAGCAGCAGCAGCAGCAGCAGCAGCAGCACCGTTCTCTTGCCACACCACACCATGAAAGCCACAATGCACATTCTCAGTAGAAAACATAAAATTAACTTGGGACTTCTAGCTGGGGCTTCCCGCCCACCCCCTTCCCCTGAGAGCTCTGGATGAGAAGGGGACAGTTTCTTCTATTTGTTCACCCTTTTCCCCATCACTGTGCACCTGGAGGGAGAGTTTTTCTATCTAGCTTGTGAAGTGCTTAATCTCATAGCAATCACAGTTCTTCCTACTTTATTCACACGATGTGTCATGGCACTTTGCTAAGCTAAGCTTGACTGACATTTTCTGCAGCAGTAGAACATACTTTTCACAACAAATTGAATGGCGATGGAAAGTGAATTATAAGGATATTACTTTTGGTTTATAGTTTAAGCTTCTAAACTTACCAGCCCGAATTGGGAACCTAGTTTTTCTGCTTCCCACACACTAAAGGAGGAGACCAAATTCAGATCAGGAGCCTCTCTGTCTCCTCTGGCTTGGATGAGAGTTAAACTCTTAAAATAAACGTGAACCCCTCTGTGTCAGATGTTTTGACAGCAAATGAGTATCTCAGTGTAGACAATTTTGTAAGAAGCTGAACGTAAGGCATTACACACTGCTGAAAACAAAACTCAGGTTTGTTTTCAAAAAACACGTTCATATGTTTTTATTGTTTATACATGAAAAACTTTGTTTAATAACTCACATCATCATGTCTCCAAATGGAGCACAAGAAGCAAAAGCATCACATGGGTATTAAGAACTGCATTCACTCCACGTTTTAGAATACAAAGATTTATTGTTTTGATTGTAATCCAATTTAATCTTTTTAATGCACCAGCAAATAACCTGCATATCTTGTGAAGGATCTCGAAGACTACTCTCTAGATAGTTTATGCAAAGTTACTATACTTAAAGTAGTTTCCTCCGAGACACAGACTGACTTGCTGAACAGTATGTATGTACTCTTGCTGCTTGTGCCATAGCTGTTGACGAGACAAACTACAAGGACCATAGCTTTAACAAGCATTAACCTACTTCAAAATTTCAGGATCATCATCTTTGATCCTGACAGCAATTTCAATATATAAATATACACATTCATTAATATTTCCATCTTTTGGGATGTGACCTCAATAAATGATCTATTTATTACATTTATACAGGAAAAAGGAAAAGAAAATACCAGCAATGTTAAGCAGAATAAAAAAAMCCCAGCCAATACAACCGTTTTAATAACTGTGTAAGTCTAATACATATTACAATCACAGTTAAATATTTCCTTTCTTTGTCTCAACCCTTAAAAGGAGGAAGGGCAGAAATGTTGAAAGTGTCACTGAAGGACTAATTATCTTCTAATGATATAAATACTGCTGCTGACAATTATATTTAATTAAATTATTAACTAGGTGTTGACTAATTAACTAGGGCTTTGTAAGCGTGAAGCATTCTGAATAGCTATTATTATTGTACTGCTTGTAACTAAATCTTTGCTAAAGCATGTGTACGCAGGATTCTGCTGCAATCTCTGTGAACTGATATCCCAATTATGCCATTGCCACTCATTGCTCATAAAATGCACAAAGTCATATGCGATGTTACTTCCCTCACAGAACTGTAAGAAAGATAAATGATATCCAATTACCAGCTGAGAACATGACATCAGATCCAGTTGTTTGATTCCCCCAGTAGGTAACTGCGTACATTCCTGTGTTAACGAGTATTTATTTTATCCAATTTCTTTTAAGTCTATATGGAAATTGAGACCTTCATACAGCAATAATAGCATGAAATGGAATATTTTGATAGCTCTCTGTTCTTACAGCCTGTTTGATATGGACCAAATCCCAAACTGCTGAAGTCAACAGAAGATTGGCTTGAGTAGACTGTTAGAAAGAATATAAAGTGTTGAGATCTCATTTCCAAAACAAAATACTTTCATTTGATATCCAGGAAGCACATGTACATAAACAATTCAGAAMTATAATTTTAGGACTAAGACATATTGGGGCTTATTTTTACCGCCTTAATGTAAGCCTTGAGAACCGTGTCCAGAGAAGGGCAACGAAGCTGGTAAAGGGTCTGGAGAACAAGTCTTACAAGGAGCGGCTGAGGGAACTGGGACTGTTTAGCTTGGAGAAGAGGAGGCTGAGGGGAGACCTTATCACGCTCTACAACTACCTGAAAGGAGGTTGGAGAGAGGTGGGTGTTGGTGTCTTCTCCCACGTAACTAGCGATAGGACAAGAGGAAATGGCCTCAAGTTGCACCAGGGGAGGTTTAGATTGGACATTAGGAAAAATTTCTGTACTGAAAGAGTGGTCAAGCATTGGAACAGGCTGCCCAGGGAAGTGGTYGAGTCACCATCCCTGGAAKTATTTAAAAGACGTGTAGATGTGGCACTTAGGGACATGGTTTAGTGGGCATGGTGGTGTTGGGTTGACAGTTGGACTCGATGATCTTAGAGTTCTTTTCCAACCTTAATAATAATGATTCTAATAATTCTTGGCTTCTGTTTTTCCTCAAAGGACAACCAGGTTTTATTCAATTCACTAGATTTGCATGGGAATAATATTTTAGAATATCATTGGAATTAAAGATTTTTCATTGGATAAGCTTTTTTTCATACATATTATAGAATATTAGCACATATACCTGGATCTGACTATCTGTTGTATCGCTAGTACAGTATTTAAACTTCCTGACAATGTTTAACTTCAAAAACTAATTTCAAGATACTGTCTCCTTTTAAAGTCCAAATAACTTCTGTATTCAGTTCCTGTATAATATAAAAGAATGGACTACATTATCATCTATCACCAATGTCAGCTCAACTTCGTTCTGTTAGCCTGGGAACGACTTTGAATAGATTCAGGACAAAAGTAAACCACCCATGTATACAATTACTCATATCATGTACTTTAATTCCATCAGGGAAATCACTTATGATCATCTGATTTTTACCTAATAGTTACAGCATCAAGATTAAAAAGCATTATTGAGAGATGCAGCTTTAGGCAAAGTAGGATAAAGTCAGCAAAACTGCACCCATAAGATCCTCCCCAAGTAACTGAGAGTCAAAATGAACTTTTTGGCTCAAGTGCTAGGTAGCCCCCGTTTATTGACTGCCTTCACAGCCTCTTTCCGCTGCTGTCTCCATCCAGGCTCACTCTCCACCCGTTCTGCGTGTATGAACAGGGAGGGAGGAAGGGAGGGAGGGAGCTGCCCTAGCAGCAAGGTGACAATAACAGAAGACTGCCCATAGTTCCCTTCCTGCTGCAGGTAGTGCACATCTTTGCAAGGCCATGGGCCTTTTTTGTTCTCACTCACAGGTCAGCAAAAAATGCAGTCTCGGTGACAGAACTACAGATTCTAAGCGCTCCCAATGACTTACGATTACAGACAATTAAAAAATGCCTATCTTTGATAACTTGCTCAATGATAACTCACATTTCCATTAGTCACGTCTATATATTTCCAGTTTTAATTTGTCCTGCTCAGACTTCCATTCTTTCCTTATCATGCCTGCTATATTAGGGACTCTTATGGTAGCAAGAATTTGTTCATGTAGATAGTAATAGACATTAATACTACTCTTAATCTTCTGTTTAAACAGGCTAACTACAGTGAGCTCCTCCAGTGTAAATCAGAAACCTCAGTAATGAAACCTTGTTCCCCCCAGGAGTTCATAATAAAACTCATCTCTTCATTTCAGTGAGTGAGTTTCACCTTACTGATTTTATTGAGACAGGATTTCACTCCCTATCTTTTAATCGAATGAGAGGGATTAGGGGTTGCAATGCCACATCAAACACATACAGACAATAATAAATAGTAGTGATCAGGATTTTGCCCGTTTAAATCCTTGTAATGGGCACACAGCATAGCACATGTAGTCAGAGTGGAAGTAAGTTTTTTTTCTGGGATGCAAGGGTCCTTTACTAAGGACATGTATATATATATATATCACTCTGGATATAGGACCCCTATGAGCATTATTAAAAATATTTTTGAATTGGCATCCTGCAGATTTCAGCCAGATTGCTGTGAAACATGTAGTTTTACAAAGAAATACTGGGATTTTCCCAGAAACCGAAAACTGGCACTGCGGAGTTTTCTTTGTTGGTAACAGTTGACAAAGACTCCTGCTTCAAAGACTACTTATCACAGTAACTGCAGTAGAAATGGAGCCAGTATCTTCTGTGAGTTCTAATAAGCAAAAGCAGATAA
Organism: Phoebastria nigripes; assembly: GCA_035582835.1. Classification (NCBI taxonomy): domain Eukaryota; kingdom Metazoa; phylum Chordata; class Aves; order Procellariiformes; family Diomedeidae; genus Phoebastria; species Phoebastria nigripes. Next base: position 2,750,824 of record JAYKAV010003032.1, read on the forward strand.
AAAGTCTCTTTGGTGTGTTTCAACAAACTAAAAATCAAAAAAAACTTTTCATTCATTTTTGTTCAAATCAGCTCAATGCAATATAATCAAAAAGCACTTATCCCCATGGTTAAGACACAGCCCACCACATGTTTCTATGATCTCAGGTCATGTTGTAACCTGAGGAAAGCCTAGGCCACCACCTTCTAGGCTGTATCTTGAAGAAGGCTAGTAAGCTAATATAATTGAAACCTACCCTAAAGTGATGGGTCAGCAGATTGAAGTTATGGGGAAAACCTTGTCTTTGGAGTATCAATTTCTAAACTAAGGGTTCAACACGCATGTCTATCACAAAGGAAATCTCTCTTTGTTGGAAATCCAAGCATAGACTGAGCTAGCAGCTAAGCAGAAAACAAAACACAAAACAAAATCCTATCATACTTACAACAACTGGAAAAGAAGGGATACGTGGATCTTTACATTTAGATGGTAAAATCTCCCAGCTTCCCCACACAAAACTCTCCTATTTTTATGACACTCATTGTTCCACACAAGATGTCTTTAATATTGTAATTAGCAATATTCTTGGTTTGTATAGTTGGGTTACAATGCTATTTAATACATGACAATACCTGCTCAAATAAGATAATGCTGTTCTTTAAGCATATCACACKTGCTATCTTGCTGAAACACGACTTCTATTGTCATGACCTGCTAAAACATCACTTCAAAGCAGAAGGGAAAAAACTCAGGAAGAAACAAAGTGGATACTAAAGTGCAAAGTCAGATGTCACATCTTTTTTTTTCCTTATGATGAAAATATACCTTTTAATATTTTCTGTGGACTTCTGGCATGCATATTACTGAGAAAGTACATACTACAGCTTTAGTTTCAAGTATATCCATTATATTGAACATCATTTGCCTAAACAGAGGGAAATCTAACGCTATTTTAGATGTCTCAAATAGTTTATATATTCTAGGGCTTTGACTAAACTTTCAGCTGAGTCCCTTTTACCTTTCCCTTTCCGTAAGTCCCTGCTGGCCCTGGAGAACTGGAATACTATCGGCATGAAATGTGTTAAGTAACAGGCTAATTTATGGAAAGACAGGTCTCATTCTGCCAGTATAGAAAGTCCTCAGCCCTAAGACAGGTATAATACACCAAGCAGGTTTCTTAATGCATTAAATCACATCTAATTGATCCTTCCACGTATCTAAGAAACAGATTTGAACTGGTTCTCCAAAACAGGTGTTTTTCTCGTTTCTATTCCTTTGACTACTAACAACTTCCATTGAAAAGCTGGATCCTTAGACAGAAATTTTTTGAGAAAGAAATATGCAATGCACTAATCCCTGTATTTCATAATCCCAGACAGAGGGAGATGTTCACTAGGCAACACTGGTAAAGCTTCCCTGGAACTTTATTTCCTGTTTGAGATACTACACTTTAAGAAAAAAATGTGGCCTGTTCAGAAAGTTTTCAGGGGAAATGAAAAAGAATGTTTAGAGGCACGAAAAAAGACCTATGAAGAAAGAATGGAAAAATTAAAGTTACTTATTTCAAACAAGTCAATTAAAAAAAAAAGTTAGATGGTAAGTCCATAAAAAAATACATAAAAAACTTTCCATGAATAAAGGAAACAATTCTTCCTTTTCTCATAATGTGAGAGATAGGAGTCCGTAAGTGACATCAGTTTGTGAGTTCAAAATAAAAAGGAGGTAAGTTTTCCCAAACCAGGTAGTTAACCTGTGGATCCTATTGGCCCCAGATGCTATAAATTAAACAACAAAAAAGATTACCTAAAAGAATATGTACCAGTTATTACCAGTCTAATCCAGTAAGAGTCTTCTAATATTTCTAAAGGGGTAATCTGTTCTCTAGGTTCAGTGGATAAGACAAGAAGAGATTTGTATTTCATCACAAAAAACCCCCACAGTTTTAACTGCAGAAAAATCTTTTTTAAAAGTTTGAGAATAAGAAGCATTGAGGTGGATTGTCTGGAAAGATTAGGTCTTTAAGAGTCAGGAGTGCTGCAGGTTTACAAGAATCTGCCTGGAAGAGCTTACCGTGTTAGATGTTCTCTTGAATGTTTCCCTTTCAGCAAGCACCTGGTACAATAATGCTTGAATTGTTTAAGGAYTGTCCCAAATGGTAGCTATTTCATTTAACAAGGCAGTACATTTAGCCAGGTATTCACGGTATTAACTGGCCATTAGTCAGGCAAATTGTCCAATCTTCGGTGAACAATAAAGAGCTCCAGAGTTTTGTTTAGTGTGTTCAGTGACTAAAGAGGGGTTTAGGAAGACCCTGGCATCACAAACATATTTGGTAGAGCCACCTACCCATTTCTAAAGAGACAGAACTAAACTACATTTGTGTCCTTTTGCTTATAACGTACAAGACAGTTTCAATCTTTTGTTCAATGTGCTGGAAATTGCTCTTCCAAATTAAAGAAAATTTTTTCAAGGATTCATGTCCTTATAAGCTGAAAAAAAATGTTCTACATATCACAACACATGCTGTAAAATCGCAGTAACCACGCAGTGTTTCCTAATAATTGTTGCATTGTAATTCAGCCAGCAAAAGAAGCAAAGAAATAGGCATTTTGCCAGAAAAAAAGAATGTATGACAAAGTTTACTTCTACGTTGTTTTTACTTGTTTGTAGTCAAGGACTTATTTTACATTCCCTAAATCTTGGGCTATAAAGCAGTACACCACCAATTAATAAAGGCCAAACAATGCTGTATGTAACAAGGGCAACAGAGAATGGTTTTTTGTAGTCCCATCTTCTGCTAGTAGTTTTCTACTCTAATAGGGAAGTTAAGACACAGGAGTGGCTATGTTAACAAGTAATGTCGTGGATCAATGGCCCATATTTAGGGTGAAACAGTGCTGAGGACTTAGCACCCACACCATATGCAATTCAGGGGGTTTAATTTCATACTAGCTTTAATTTTCTGCCACAGCCTGAATGCCCTCAAACAGCTAGAATGTATTTGGTGTATTGCTAGCTTATGCTTCTCAGTTCAGTCTTATCCAAATGAAATACTCAGTTCATATGCTCTGTAACTGCTCGATCATGTGAGCCAAAACAACATTTAAGCAGGTGAGATCAGGAGACTCCCTTCAAAAAGCACGTTTCTGGTCTAAACTAGAAGTCTAACATTAGCAGCGTGTTTTCTGGTTTTGATTCCCTTCCTGGGTCTCTGCTCTTTACTGCTATCCTGCCTTGGGAGCAGTCTCATTCCAGTACTCCACTCAAACAAGGATGGATGAGGAAGAAGGGAAGAAGGGGCWGGCAGCTCAGGAAGAGTACAGGGATCTTGTTAGGTCATGCAGAGAGGAAATCAGAAAGGCAAAAGCCCAGCTAGAACGCAATCTGGCTGCTGTCGTTAGAGACAACAAAAAATGTTTTTACAAATACATTAATGACAAAAAGAGAGCCAAGGAGAACCTCCATCCTTTATTGGATGTAGGGGGGAACGTTGACACTGAGGATGAGGAAAAGGCTGAGATACTTAATGCCTTCTTTGCCTCAGACTTTAATAGTCAGATCAGTTATCCAGCTCAGCCCCCTGAACTGGAAGATGGGGACGGCGAGCAGGATAATCCCCCCATAATCCAGGAAGAAGCAGTGAATGACCTGCTACACCACCTGGACGCTCACAAGTCTATGGGGCCAGATGGGATCCACCCGAGAGTRCTGAGGGAGCTGGCGGAGAAGCTTGCCAAGCCACTTTCCTTCATTTATCAGCAGTCCTGGTTAACGGGGGAGGTCCCGGACCACTGGAGGCTTGCCAACGTGAGGCCCATCTACAAGAAGGGCCGGAAGGAGGACCCRGGGAACTACAGGCCTGTCAGCCTCMCCTCGGTGACGGGGAAGATTATGGAGCGGTTCATCTTGGGGGCGCTCGCAAGCCATGTGCGGGACAACCAGGGGATCAGGCCCAGCCAGCATGAGTTCATGAAAGGCAGGTCCTGCTTGACCAACCTGATCTCCTTCTATGACCAGGTGACCCGCCTAGTGGATGAGGGGAAGGCTGTGGATGTGATCTACCTGGACTTAGTAAAGCCTTTGACACTGTCTCCCACAGCATTCTCCCAGAGAAGCTGGCGGCTCACGGCTTAGACAGGTGTACTCTTCGCTGGGTAAAAAACTGGCTGGACAGCTGGGCCCAGAGAGTTGTGGTGAATGGAGTTAAATCCAGTTGGCAGCTGGTCACGAGCGGTGTCCCCCAGGGCTCAGTTTTGGGGCTGGTCTTGTTCAATATCTTTATCAATGATCTGGATGAGGGGATTGAGTGCTCCCTCAGTAAGTTTGCAGRTGACACCAAGTTGGGCGGGAGTGTTGATCTGCTCGAGGGTAGGAAGGCTCTGCAGAGGGACCTGGACAGGCTGGATTGATGGGCCGAGGCCAATTATATGAGGTTCAACAAGGCCAAGTGCCGGGTCCTGCACTTGGGCCACCACAACTCCATGCAACGCTACAGGCTTGGGGAAGAGTGGCTGGAAAGCTGCCTGTTGGAAAAGGACCTGGGGGTGCTGGTTGACAGCCGGCTGAATATGAGCCGGCAGTGTGCCCAGGTGGCCAAGAAGGCCAACGGCATCCTGGCCTGTATCAGAAATAGTGTGGCCAGCAGGACTAGGGAGGTGATCGTGCCCCTGTACTCGGCACTGGTGAGGCCGCACCTCGAATACTGTGTTCAGTTTTGGGCCCCTCACTACAAGAAGGACATTGAGTTGCTGGAGTGTGTTCAGAGAAGGGCGATGAAGCTGGTGAAGGGTCTGGAGAACAAGTCTTACAAGGAGCARCTGAGGGAACTGGGACTGTTTAGTCTGGAGGAGGCTGAGGGGAGACCTTATTGCGCTCTACAACTACCTGAAAGGAGGTTGCAGCGAGGTGGGTGTCAGTCTCTTTTCTGAAGTAACTAGCGATAGGACAAGAGGAAATAGCCTCAAGTTGCACCAGGGAAGGTTTAGATTGGACATTAGGAAAAATTTCTTTACTGAAAGAGTGGTTAAACATTGGAACAGGCTGCCCAGGGAAGTGGTTGAGTCACCATCCCTGGAGGTATTTAAAAGACGTGTAGATGTGGTGCTTAGGGACATGGTTTAGTGGGCATGGAGGTGTTGGGTTGACGGTTGGACTCGATGGTCTTAGAGGTCTTTTCCAACCTTAATAACAATTCTATGATTCTAAGAAACATGCATCTAGCCTGTTTATAATTTACTTGGATAGGAGGAATACTAGCAACAGTATGAATTGTTCCAAAGATAACTTCAAAACAAGCTGAAGAGAGGAAGTGCTATATTAGTGAGACTAAATGCAGCTAGCTGGAGGACAGATAGCAGATTAATGTATAGAAGATCTTTGGCTATGCCACACACTACCGTATTTCGTTCATATGGTTTGTGTTTGCAGTATCACATTCCAGCCCATAACATTATTTTGTCTTTTTGTAAGATTAGAAGGAGGGGAAAATAATCCAACCAGATCTACTATTTGACTTAACATCTGGGGACTGCTTAATCAAAACACAAGGGTTCTTTTATATTCCTGTTCATGACCACACCAGCAGTACAACTCATGACCCACAGATTCTCACACAACCTGGTTTCATACTCCCAGGCTCCCACCTGCAGGCACACACCCGATATAACTCCTGGCCAGCCTTGCTCTTTTGGTTTCCCCCAAGCTTCCACAGCACTATTTCCTAAACAAAGAGCTTTTCAGGCATCAGAAAGTCAAAACCTGGCTACAAGCACCATATCAAATCCTATTTCTGATAACTAAATTCCATTTAATCTATTCATAATCCCTCAAATACTGCAAATATTTGTATTTGATTAAGAAAAAAAAATCCAAACCCATGGGGTTTGGTTTAAGTCCTTTAAAGGACTCTCCCACCGGGCCCTCAAGCCCAGTCGATGGACTGAATCGACTCCTTCCTCGGGGAAGGCTGGCGGCAGACCAAGCACGAGCTATTGGAGCCACTGCCAGGGCTCTTCCAGCGGGCTGCACCGGCCGGCCGGCAGCTCCCGGGACAGGGCCTCCACGGCGGCCAGGGACGCTGAGCAGCCCAGCCCGAGGGCTGGGCGCGCCTAGCGCGACACCCGGCATCGGGGCCCGCAGAGCCGCAGACACAAGGCTAGACGGGGCAAGAGGCGCGGCGCCGTTCCGGCCCGGCTGTGAAAGGGCTGGGGGCGGCCCCGTCCCGGCCCAGCCCGCCCCACCACTGCCCCGGGCCGGCCCCCCGCCGACGCCGCAGCCCCTGGCATCGATGACTCGGCGCTCAAGCACCCTGACTTCCCTCGGAAGCACCGCCGCATCGCTAGCGCGGAACCCATCGAGGAGTCGGCGTTCGACTTCCAGCGGGGGTCTCCGCGCCCGCGGCGCCATCTTAGCGTGGGGCGGAGCGATACCGGCAGGGGCGAGGTGCGCGGCGCGACGCCCCGGGGTCTTGCCGCTGGCGGGAGGGGGCGGAGGACTACCCGCTCCCTACGCCCGCTTTGTCGGCCGCTTGCGGTGGTGACCCAGTAAGTAGCGCATGCGCCCAACTGCCGTTCCCTCCCCGCCGGGTTGCGTCACGGCGCGCGTGCCCCGCGGCTGTTGGGGCGCTGGGTCCGGGCAGCGGCGCTGGGCATGGGCAGGCAGCCGCAGACCGTTGCTCGCCGTGGCGCATGCGCGCCCGCTCCCCCGCCACCCCCCCTCCGCCCGTGTGCCGTGCCGCTCCATGGGACACGCGCTGTTGTTTTCTCCCTGCAGCCGGGGGGAGGTGGAGGAAGATGCCGGGGAAGCTGAAGGTCAAAATCGTGGCAGGGCGCCATTTGCCGGTGATGGACCGCGCCAGTGACCTGACCGACGCCTTTGTGGAGGTTTGCGGGAGGGGAGGGGC